>CATORF010000965.1:0-311000 GCA_951804975.1 Anthophora plumipes
GTGAGAAATCTGTCCGAAGTATGCTTAATCATCGAGATCGCTCGTTTCCAGCTATTTAATGCGAGAAACACGTTATCTGGTGTTTTCACCACTCCACAGTGCGTGTGATATGCAGAACCGACGATATCCTGGTTTTCGTGGGGTTTCAAGCTCAGATGTGCATTTTCTGCGATAATCTTGGTGAGAAATCTGTCCGAAGTATGCTTAATCATCGAGATCGCTCGTTTCCAGCTATTTAATGCGAGAAACACGTTATCTGGTGTTTTCACCACTCCACAGTTGGTTTGATATGCAGAACCGGCGATGTTTGGTTTTCGTCGGGTTTCAAGTTGAGATATGCTTTTTCTACGATAATCTTGGTGAGACTTCAGTCCGAAGTATGCAGAATCATCGGGATCACTCTTATCGAGCTATTTAATGCGAGAAACACGTTTTCTGGCGATTTCACCACACCACTGTTCGTTGGATATGCAGAACCGGAGATATCTTGGTTTTCGTGGGGTGTCAAGCTGAAATATGCATTTTCTGCGATAATCTTGGTGAGACTTCTGTCATAAGTATGCAGAATCTTCGAGATCGCTCTATTCGAGCTATTTAATGCGAGATACACGTTATCTGGTGTTTTCACTACTCCACAGTTGGTTTGATATGCAGAACCGGAGATAATTTGGTTTTCGTGGGGTTTCAAGCTGAGATATGCATTTTCTGCGATAATCTTGGTGAGACTTCTGTCCGTAGTATGCAGAATCATCGCGATCGCTCTTATCGAGCTATTTAATGCGAGAAACACGTTATCTGGTGTTTTCAGCACTCCACAGTGCGTTTGATATGCAGAACCGGCGACATCTTGATGTTCGTGAGGTTTCAAGCTGAGATATGCATTTTCTGCGATAATATTGGTGAGACTTCTGTCCGAAGTATGCAGAATCATCTAGATCGCTCTTTTCGAGCTATTTAATGCGAGAAACACGTTTTCTGGGGTTTTCACCACACCTCTGTTCGTTGGATATGCAGAACCGGAGATATCTTGGTTTTCCTGGGGTTTCAAGCTGAGATATGCATTTTCTGCGATAATCTTGGTGAGACTTCTGTCCGAAGTATGCAGAATCATCGGGATCGCTGTTTTCGAGCTATTAATGCGAGGAACACGTTTTCTGGCGTTTTCACCACTCCACAGTGCGTTTGATATGTAGAGCCGCCGATAACTTGGTTTTCGTGGGGTTTCCAGCTGAAATATGCATTTTGTGCGATAATATTGGGGAGACTTCAGACAGAAGTATGCAGAATCATCCAGATCACACTTTTCGAGCTATTTAATGCGAGAAACACGTTATCTGGTGTTTTCACTACTCCACAGTTGGTTTGATATGCAGAACCGGAGATAATTTGGTTTTCGTGGGGTTTCAAGCTGAGATATGCATTTTCTGCGATAATCTTGGTGAGACTTCTGTCCGTAGTATGCAGAATCATCGCGATCGCTCTTATCGAGCTATTTAATGCGAGAAACACGTTATCTGGTGTTTTCAGCACTCCACAGTGCGTTTGATATGCAGAACCGGCGACATCTTGATGTTCGTGAGGTTTCAAGCTGAGATATGCATTTTCTGCGATAATATTGGTGAGACTTCTGTCCGAAGTATGCAGAATCATCGATATCGCTCTTTTAGAGCTATTTAATGCGAGCAACACGTTATGTGGTGTATTCACCACTCCACAGTACGTTAGACATGCAGAACCGGAGGTATCTTCGTTTCGGTCGGGTTTCAAGCTGAGGTATGCATTTTCTGCGATAATCTTGGTGTTTCATCTATGAGAAGTATGCAGAATCATCGAGAACACTCCTTTCGAGCTAGTTAATGCGAGAAACACGTTTTCTGGTGTTTTCACCACTCCACAGTGCGTATGATGTGCAGAACCGACGATATCCTGGTTTTCGTGGGGTTTCAAGCTGAGATATGCATTTTCTACGATAATCTTGGTGAGACTTCTGTCAGAAGTTTGCAGAATCATCTAGATCGCTCGTTTCGAGATATTTAATGCGAAAAAACAAGTTTTCTGGTGTTTTCACCACTCCACAGTGCGTCTGATATGCAGAACCGGCGATATCTTGGTTTTCGTGGGGTTTCCAGCTGAGACATACATTTTCTGCGATAATCTTGGTGAGTCTTCTGTCAGAAGTATGCAGAATCTTCGAGATCGCTCTATTCGAGCTATTTAATGCGAGAAACACGTTATCTGGTTGTTTTCACCACTCCACAGTGCGTTTGATATGCAGAACCGGCGACATCTTGATTTTCGTGGGGTTTCTAGCTGAGATATGCATTTTCTGCGAAAATATTGGTGAGTCTTCTGTCCGAAGTATGCAGAGTCATCGAGATCGTACTTTTCGAGCTATTTAATGCGAGAAACACGTTTTCTGGGGTTTTCACCACTCCACAGTTGGTTTGATATGCAGAACCGGCGATGTTTGGTTTTCGTCGGGTTTCAAGTTGAGATATGCATTTTCTACGATAATCTTGGTGAAACATCTGTCCGAAGTATGCAGAATCATCAAGATCGCTCTTTTCGAGCTATTTAATGCGAAAAAACAAGTTTTCTGGTGTTTTCACCACTCCACAGTGCGTTTGATATGCAGAACCGGCGACATCTTGGATTTCGTCGGGGTTCAAGCTGAGATATGCAATTCCTGCGATAATCTTGGTGAGACTTCTGTCCGAAGTATGCTGAATCATCGAGATCGCTCGTTTCGAGCTATTTAATGCGAGAAACACGTTATCTGGTGTTTTCTCCACTCCACAGTGCGTATGATGTGCAGAACCAACGATATCCTGCTTTTCGTGGGGTTTCAAGCTCAGATATGCATTTTGTGCGATAATATTGGGGAGACTTCAGACAGAAGTATGCAGAATCATCGAGATCACACTTTTCGAGCTATTTAATGCGAGAAACACGTTATCTGGGGTTTTCACTACTCCACAGTTGGTTTGATATGCAGAACCGGAGATAATTTGGTTTTCGTGGGGTTTCAAGCTGAGATATGCATTTTCTGCGATAATCTTGGTGAGACTTCTGTCCGTAGTATGCAGAATCATCGCGATCGCTCTTATCGAGCTATTTAATGCGAGAAACACGTTATCTGGTGTTTTCAGCACTCCACAGTGCGTTTGATATGCAGAACCGGCGACATCTTGATGTTCGTGAGGTTTCAAGCTGAGATATGCATGTTCTGCGATAATATTGGTGAGACTTCTGTCCGTAGTATGCAGAATCATCGCGATCGCTCTTATCGAGCTATTTAATGCGAGAAACACGTTATCTGGTGTTTTCAGCACTCCACAGTGCGTTTGATATGCAGAACCGGCGACATCTTGATGTTCGTGAGGTTTCAAGCTGAGATAAGCATTTTCTGCGAAAATATTGGTGAGACTTCTGTCCGAAGTATGCAGAGTCATCAAGATCGTACTTTTCGAGCTATTTAATGCGAGAAACACGTTTTCTGGGGTTTTCACCACTCCACAGTTGGTTTGATATGCAGAACCGGCGATGTTTGGTTTTCGTCGGGTTTCAAGTTGAGATATGCATTTTCTACGATAATCTTGGAGAAACATCTGTCCGAAGTATGCAGAATCATCAAGATCGCTCTTTTCGAGCTATTTAATGCGAAAAAACAAGTTTTCTGGTGTTTTCACCACTCCACAGTGCGTTTGATATGCAGAACCGGCGACATCTTGGATTTCGTCGGGGTTCAAGCTGAGATATGCAATTCCTGCGATAATCTTGGTGAGAAATCTGTCCGAAGTATGCTTAATCATCGAGATCGCTCGTTTCCAGCTATTTAATGCGAGAAACACGTTATCTGGTGTTTCCACCACTCCACCGTGCGTTTGATATGCAGAACCGGCGACATCTTGGATTTCGTCGGGGTTCAAGCTGAGATATGCATTTTCTACGATAATCTTGGTGAGACTTCTGTCAGAAGTATGCAGAATCATCGGGATCGCTTTTTTCGAGATATCTAATGCGAGAAACACGTTATCTGGTGTTTTCACCACTCCGCAGTGCGTTTGATATGTAGAACCAGCGATATCTGGGTTTTCGTGGGGTTTCAAGCTGAGATATGCATTTTCTGCGATAATCTTGGTGAGACTTCTGTCCGAAGTATGCAGAAACATCGAGAGCGCTCTTTTCGAGCTATTTAATGCGAGAAACACGTTTTCTGGGGTTTTCAGCACACCACAGTTCGTTGGATATGCAGAACCTGAGATATCTTGGTTTTCGTGGGGTTTCAAGCTGAGATATGCATTTTCTGCAATAATCTTGGTGAGACTTCTGTCAGAAGTATGCAGAATCATCGGGATCGCTTTTTTCGAGATATCTAATGCGAGAAACACGTTATCTGGTGTTTTCACCACTCCGCAGTGCGTTTGATATGTAGAACCAGCGATATCTGGGTTTTCGTGGGGTTTCAAGCTGAGATATGCATTTTCTGCGATAATCTTGGTGAGACTTCTGTCCGAAGTATGCAGAAACATCGAGAGCGCTCTTTTCGAGCTATTTAATGCGAGAAACACGTTTTCTGGGGTTTTCACCACACCACAGTTCGTTGGATATGCAGAACCGGAGATATCTTGGTTTTCGTGGGGTTTCAAGCTGAGATATGCATTTTCTGCAATAATCTTGTTGAGACTTCTGTCCGAAGTATGCAGAAAAATCGAGATCGATCTTTTCGAGCTATTTAATGCGAGAAACACGTTATCCGGTGTTTTCACCACTCCACAGTGGGTTTGATATGCAGAACCGGCGACGTCTTGATTTTCGTGGGGTTTCAAGCTGAGATATGCATTTTCTGCAATAATCTTGTTGAGACTTCTGTCCGAAGTATGCAGAAAAATCGAGAGCGCTCTTTTCGAGCTATTTAATGCGAGAAACACGTTTTCTGGGGTTTTCACCACACCACTGTTCGTTGGATATGCAGAACCGGAGATATCTTGGTTTTCGTGGGGTTTCAAGCTGAAATATGCATTTTCTGCGATAATCTTGGTGAGACTTCTGTCCGATGTATGCAGAATCATCGAGATCGCTCTTTTCGAGCTATTTAATGCGAGAGACACGTTAACTGGTGTTTTCACCACTCCACAGTGCGTATGATGTGCAGAACCGACGATATCCTGGTTTTCGTGGGGTTTCAAGCTCAGATATGCATTTTCTGCGATAATATTGGTGAGACTTCAGACAGAAGTATGCAGAATCATCTAGATCACTCTTTTCGAGCTATTTAATGCGAGAAACACGTTATCCGGTGTTTTCACCACTCCACAGTGGGTTTGATATGCAGAACTGGCGACATCTTGGATTTCGTGGGGTTTCAAGCTGAGATATGCATTTTCTGCGATAATCTTGGTGAGACTTCTGTCCGTAGTATGCAGAAGCATCGCGATCGCTCTTATCGAGCTATTTAATGCGAGAAACACGTTATCTGGTGTTTTCAGCACTCCACAGTGCGTTTGATATGCAGAACCGGCGACATCTTGATGTTCGTGAGGTTTCAAGCTGAGATATGCATTTTCTGCGATAATATTGGTGAGACTTCTGTCCGAAGTATGCAGAATCATCTAGATCGCTCGTTTGGAGCTATTTAATGCGAGAAACACGTTATCTGGTGTTTTCACCACTCCACAGTGCGTTTGATATGCAGAACCGGCGACATCTTGATTTTCGTGGTGTTTCCAGATGGGATATGCATTTTCTGCGATAATCTTGGTGAGACTTCAGTCAGAAGTATGCAGAAAAATCGAGAGCGCTCTTTTCGAGCTATTTAATGCGAGAAACACGTTTTCTGGGGTTTTCACCACACCTCTGTTCGTTGGATATGCAGAACCGGAGATATCTTGGTTTTCCTGGGGTTTCAAGCTGAGATATGCATTTTCTGCGATAATCTTGGTGAGACTTCTGTCCGAAGTATGCAGAATCATCGGGATCGCTCTTCTCGAGCTATTTAATGCGAGGAACACGTTTTCTGGCGTTTTCACCACTCCACAGTGCGTTTGATATGCAGAACCGGCGACATCTTGGATTTCGTCGGGGTTCAAGCTGAGATATGCAATTCCTGCGATAATCTTGGTGAGAAATCTGTCCGAAGTATGCTTAATCATCGAGATCGCTCGTTTCCAGCTATTTAATGCGAGAAACACGTTATCTGGTGTTTCCACCACTCCACCGTGCGTTTGATATGCAGAACCGGCGACATCTTGGATTTCGTCGGGGTTCAAGCTGAGATATGCATTTTCTACGATAATCTTGGTGAGACTTCTGTCAGAAGTATGCAGAATCATCGGGATCGCTTTTTTCGAGATATCTAATGCGAGAAACACGTTATCTGGTGTTTTCACCACTCCGCAGTGCGTTTGATATGTAGAACCAGCGATATCTGGGTTTTCGTGGGGTTTCAAGCTGAGATATGCATTTTCTGCGATAATCTTGGTGAGACTTCTGTCCGAAGTATGCAGAAACATCGAGAGCGCTCTTTTCGAGCTATTTAATGCGAGAAACACGTTTTCTGGGGTTTTCACCACACCACAGTTCGTTGGATATGCAGAACCTGAGATATCTTGGTTTTCGTGGGGTTTCAAGCTGAGATATGCATTTTCTGCAATAATCTTGGTGAGACTTCTGTCAGAAGTATGCAGAATCATCGGGATCGCTTTTTTCGAGATATCTAATGCGAGAAACACGTTATCTGGTGTTTTCACCACTCCGCAGTGCGTTTGATATGTAGAACCAGCGATATCTGGGTTTTCGTGGGGTTTCAAGCTGAGATATGCATTTTCTGCGATAATCTTGGTGAGACTTCTGTCCGAAGTATGCAGAAACATCGAGAGCGCTCTTTTCGAGCTATTTAATGCGAGAAACACGTTTTCTGGGGTTTTCACCACACCACAGTTCGTTGGATATGCAGAACCGGAGATATCTTGGTTTTCGTGGGGTTTCAAGCTGAGATATGCATTTTCTGCAATAATCTTGTTGAGACTTCTGTCCGAAGTATGCAGAAAAATCGAGATCGATCTTTTCGAGCTATTTAATGCGAGAAACACGTTATCCGGTGTTTTCACCACTCCACAGTGGGTTTGATATGCAGAACCGGCGACGTCTTGATTTTCGTGGGGTTTCAAGCTGAGATATGCATTTTCTGCAATAATCTTGTTGAGACTTCTGTCCGAAGTATGCAGAAAAATCGAGAGCGCTCTTTTCGAGCTATTTAATGCGAGAAACACGTTTTCTGGGGTTTTCACCACACCACTGTTCGTTGGATATGCAGAACCGGAGATATCTTGGTTTTCGTGGGGTTTCAAGCTGAAATATGCATTTTCTGCGATAATCTTGGTGAGACTTCTGTCCGATGTATGCAGAATCATCGAGATCGCTCTTTTCGAGCTATTTAATGCGAGAGACACGTTAACTGGTGTTTTCACCACTCCACAGTGCGTATGATGTGCAGAACCGACGATATCCTGGTTTTCGTGGGGTTTCAAGCTCAGATATGCATTTTCTGCGATAATATTGGTGAGACTTCAGACAGAAGTATGCAGAATCATCTAGATCACTCTTTTCGAGCTATTTAATGCGAGAAACACGTTATCCGGTGTTTTCACCACTCCACAGTGGGTTTGATATGCAGAACTGGCGACATCTTGGATTTCGTGGGGTTTCAAGCTGAGATATGCATTTTCTGCGATAATCTTGGTGAGACTTCTGTCCGTAGTATGCAGAAGCATCGCGATCGCTCTTATCGAGCTATTTAATGCGAGAAACACGTTATCTGGTGTTTTCAGCACTCCACAGTGCGTTTGATATGCAGAACCGGTGACATCTTGATGTTCGTGAGGTTTCAAGCTGAGATATGCATTTTCTGCGATAATATTGGTGAGACTTCTGTCCGAAGTATGCTGAATCATCGAGATCGCTCGTTTCGAGCTATTTAATGCGAGAAACACGTTATCTGGTGTTTTCTCCACTCCACAGTGCGTATGATGTGCAGAACCAACGATATCCTGCTTTTCGTGGGGTTTCAAGCTCAGATATGCATTTTGTGCGATAATATTGGGGAGACTTCAGACAGAAGTATGCAGAATCATCGAGATCACACTTTTCGAGCTATTTAATGCGAGAAACACGTTATCTGGGGTTTTCACTACTCCACAGTTGGTTTGATATGCAGAACCGGAGATAATTTGGTTTTCGTGGGGTTTCAAGCTGAGATATGCATTTTCTGCGATAATCTTGGTGAGACTTCTGTCCGTAGTATGCAGAATCATCGCGATCGCTCTTATCGAGCTATTTAATGCGAGAAACACGTTATCTGGTGTTTTCAGCACTCCACAGTGCGTTTGATATGCAGAACCGGCGACATCTTGATGTTCGTGAGGTTTCAAGCTGAGATATGCATGTTCTGCGATAATATTGGTGAGACTTCTGTCCGTAGTATGCAGAATCATCGCGATCGCTCTTATCGAGCTATTTAATGCGAGAAACACGTTATCTGGTGTTTTCAGCACTCCACAGTGCGTTTGATATGCAGAACCGGCGACATCTTGATGTTCGTGAGGTTTCAAGCTGAGATAAGCATTTTCTGCGAAAATATTGGTGAGACTTCTGTCCGAAGTATGCAGAGTCATCAAGATCGTACTTTTCGAGCTATTTAATGCGAGAAACACGTTTTCTGGGGTTTTCACCACTCCACAGTTGGTTTGATATGCAGAACCGGCGATGTTTGGTTTTCGTCGGGTTTCAAGTTGAGATATGCATTTTCTACGATAATCTTGGAGAAACATCTGTCCGAAGTATGCAGAATCATCAAGATCGCTCTTTTCGAGCTATTTAATGCGAAAAAACAAGTTTTCTGGTGTTTTCACCACTCCACAGTGCGTTTGATATGCAGAACCGGCGACATCTTGGATTTCGTCGGGGTTCAAGCTGAGATATGCAATTCCTGCGATAATCTTGGTGAGAAATCTGTCCGAAGTATGCTTAATCATCGAGATCGCTCGTTTCCAGCTATTTAATGCGAGAAACACGTTATCTGGTGTTTCCACCACTCCACCGTGCGTTTGATATGCAGAACCGGCGACATCTTGGATTTCGTCGGGGTTCAAGCTGAGATATGCATTTTCTACGATAATCTTGGTGAGACTTCTGTCAGAAGTATGCAGAATCATCGGGATCGCTTTTTTCGAGATATCTAATGCGAGAAACACGTTATCTGGTGTTTTCACCACTCCGCAGTGCGTTTGATATGTAGAACCAGCGATATCTGGGTTTTCGTGGGGTTTCAAGCTGAGATATGCATTTTCTGCGATAATCTTGGTGAGACTTCTGTCCGAAGTATGCAGAAACATCGAGAGCGCTCTTTTCGAGCTATTTAATGCGAGAAACACGTTTTCTGGGGTTTTCAGCACACCACAGTTCGTTGGATATGCAGAACCTGAGATATCTTGGTTTTCGTGGGGTTTCAAGCTGAGATATGCATTTTCTGCAATAATATTGGTGAGACTTCAGACAGAAGTATGCAGAATCATCTAGATCACTCTTTTCGAGCTATTTAATGCGAGAAACACGTTATCCGGTGTTTTCACCACTCCACAGTGGGTTTGATATGCAGAACTGGCGACATCTTGGATTTCGTGGGGTTTCAAGCTGAGATATGCATTTTCTGCGATAATCTTGGTGAGACTTCTGTCCGTAGTATGCAGAAGCATCGCGATCGCTCTTATCGAGCTATTTAATGCGAGAAACACGTTATCTGGTGTTTTCAGCACTCCACAGTGCGTTTGATATGCAGAACCGGCGACATCTTGATGTTCGTGAGGTTTCAAGCTGAGATATGCATTTTCTGCGATAATATTGGTGAGACTTCTGTCCGAAGTATGCAGAATCATCTAGATCGCTCGTTTGGAGCTATTTAATGCGAGAAACACGTTATCTGGTGTTTTCACCACTCCACAGTGCGTTTGATATGCAGAACCGGCGACATCTTGATTTTCGTGGTGTTTCCAGATGGGATATGCATTTTCTGCGATAATCTTGGTGAGACTTCAGTCAGAAGTATGCAGAAAAATCGAGAGCGCTCTTTTCGAGCTATTTAATGCGAGAAACACGTTTTCTGGGGTTTTCACCACACCTCTGTTCGTTGGATATGCAGAACCGGAGATATCTTGGTTTTCCTGGGGTTTCAAGCTGAGATATGCATTTTCTGCGATAATCTTGGTGAGACTTCTGTCCGAAGTATGCAGAATCATCGGGATCGCTCTTCTCGAGCTATTTAATGCGAGGAACACGTTTTCTGGCGTTTTCACCACTCCACAGTGCGTTTGATATGCAGAACCGGCGACATCTTGGATTTCGTCGGGGTTCAAGCTGAGATATGCAATTCCTGCGATAATCTTGGTGAGAAATCTGTCCGAAGTATGCTTAATCATCGAGATCGCTCGTTTCCAGCTATTTAATGCGAGAAACACGTTATCTGGTGTTTCCACCACTCCACCGTGCGTTTGATATGCAGAACCGGCGACATCTTGGATTTCGTCGGGGTTCAAGCTGAGATATGCATTTTCTACGATAATCTTGGTGAGACTTCTGTCAGAAGTATGCAGAATCATCGGGATCGCTTTTTTCGAGATATCTAATGCGAGAAACACGTTATCTGGTGTTTTCACCACTCCGCAGTGCGTTTGATATGTAGAACCAGCGATATCTGGGTTTTCGTGGGGTTTCAAGCTGAGATATGCATTTTCTGCGATAATCTTGGTGAGACTTCTGTCCGAAGTATGCAGAAACATCGAGAGCGCTCTTTTCGAGCTATTTAATGCGAGAAACACGTTTTCTGGGGTTTTCACCACACCACAGTTCGTTGGATATGCAGAACCTGAGATATCTTGGTTTTCGTGGGGTTTCAAGCTGAGATATGCATTTTCTGCAATAATCTTGGTGAGACTTCTGTCAGAAGTATGCAGAATCATCGGGATCGCTTTTTTCGAGATATCTAATGCGAGAAACACGTTATCTGGTGTTTTCACCACTCCGCAGTGCGTTTGATATGTAGAACCAGCGATATCTGGGTTTTCGTGGGGTTTCAAGCTGAGATATGCATTTTCTGCGATAATCTTGGTGAGACTTCTGTCCGAAGTATGCAGAAACATCGAGAGCGCTCTTTTCGAGCTATTTAATGCGAGAAACACGTTTTCTGGGGTTTTCACCACACCACAGTTCGTTGGATATGCAGAACCGGAGATATCTTGGTTTTCGTGGGGTTTCAAGCTGAGATATGCATTTTCTGCAATAATCTTGTTGAGACTTCTGTCCGAAGTATGCAGAAAAATCGAGATCGATCTTTTCGAGCTATTTAATGCGAGAAACACGTTATCCGGTGTTTTCACCACTCCACAGTGGGTTTGATATGCAGAACCGGCGACGTCTTGATTTTCGTGGGGTTTCAAGCTGAGATATGCATTTTCTGCAATAATCTTGTTGAGACTTCTGTCCGAAGTATGCAGAAAAATCGAGAGCGCTCTTTTCGAGCTATTTAATGCGAGAAACACGTTTTCTGGGGTTTTCACCACACCACTGTTCGTTGGATATGCAGAACCGGAGATATCTTGGTTTTCGTGGGGTTTCAAGCTGAAATATGCATTTTCTGCGATAATCTTGGTGAGACTTCTGTCCGATGTATGCAGAATCATCGAGATCGCTCTTTTCGAGCTATTTAATGCGAGAGACACGTTAACTGGTGTTTTCACCACTCCACAGTGCGTATGATGTGCAGAACCGACGATATCCTGGTTTTCGTGGGGTTTCAAGCTCAGATATGCATTTTCTGCGATAATATTGGTGAGACTTCAGACAGAAGTATGCAGAATCATCTAGATCACTCTTTTCGAGCTATTTAATGCGAGAAACACGTTATCCGGTGTTTTCACCACTCCACAGTGGGTTTGATATGCAGAACTGGCGACATCTTGGATTTCGTGGGGTTTCAAGCTGAGATATGCATTTTCTGCGATAATCTTGGTGAGACTTCTGTCCGTAGTATGCAGAAGCATCGCGATCGCTCTTATCGAGCTATTTAATGCGAGAAACACGTTATCTGGTGTTTTCAGCACTCCACAGTGCGTTTGATATGCAGAACCGGTGACATCTTGATGTTCGTGAGGTTTCAAGCTGAGATATGCATTTTCTGCGATAATATTGGTGAGACTTCTGTCCGAAGTATGCAGAATCATCTAGATCGCTCGTTTGGAGCTATTTAATGCGAGAAACACGTTATCTGGTGTTTTCACCACTCCACAGTGCGTTTGATATGCAGAACCGGCGACATCTTGATTTTCGTGGTGTTTCCAGATGGGATATGCATTTTCTGCGATAATCTTGGTGAGACTTCAGTCAGAAGTATGCAGAAAAATCGAGAGCGCTCTTTTCGAGCTATTTAATGCGAGAAACACGTTTTCTGGGGTTTTCACCACACCTCTGTTCGTTGGATATGCAGAACCGGAGATATCTTGGTTTTCCTGGGGTTTCAAGCTGAGATATGCATTTTCTGCGATAATCTTGGTGAGACTTCTGTCCGAAGTATGCAGAATCATCGGGATCGCTCTTCTCGAGCTATTTAATGCGAGGAACACGTTTTCTGGCGTTTTCACCACTCCACAGTGCGTTTGATATGTAGAGCCGCCGATAACTTGGTTTTCGTGGGGTTTCCAGCTGAAATATGCATTTTGTGCGATAATATTGGGGAGACATCAGACAGAAGTATGCAGAATCATCGAGATCACACTTTTCGAGCTATTTAATGCGAGAAACACGTTATCTGGTGTTTTCACTACTCCACAGTTGGTTTGATATGCAGAACCGGAGATAATTTGGTTTTCCTGGGGTTTCAAGCTGAGATATGCATTTTCTGCGATAATCTTGGTGAGACTTCTGTCCGAAGTATGCAGAATCATCGGGATCGCTCTTTTCGAGCTATTTAATGCGAGGAACACGTTTTCTGGCGTTTTCACCACTCCACAGTGCGTTTGATATGTAGAGCCGCCGATATCTTGGTTTTCGTGGGGTTTCCAGCTGAAATATGCATTTTGTGCGATAATATTGGGGAGACTTCAGACAGAAGTATGCAGAATCATCGAGATCACACTTTTCGAGCTATTTAATGCGAGAAACACGTTATCTGGTGTTTTCAGCACTCCACAGTGCGTTTGATATGCAGAACCGGCGACACATTGATGTTCGTGAGGTTTCAAGCTGAGATATGCATTTTCTGCGATAATATTGGTGAGACTTCTGTCCGAAGTATGCAGAATCATCGATATCGCTCTTTTAGAGCTATTTAATGCGAGCAACACGTTATGTGGTGTATTCACCACTCCACAGTACGTTAGACATGCAGAACCGGAGGTATCTTCGTTTCGGTCGGGTTTCAAGCTGAGGTATGCATTTTCTACGACAATATTGGTGAGACCTCTGTCAGAAGTATGCAGAACCTTCGAGAACGCTCTTTTCGAGCTACTTAATGCGAGAAACACATTGTCTGGTGTTTTGACCACTCCACAGTGCGTTTGATATGTAGAGCCGCCGATAACTTGGTTTTCGTGGGGTTCCCAGCTGAAATATGCATTTTCTGCGATAATCTTGGTGTTTCATCTATGAGAAGTATGCAGAATCATCGAGAACGCTCCTTTCGAGCTAGTTAATGCGAGAAACACGTTTTCTGGTGTTTTCACCACTCCACAGTGCGTATGATGTGCAGAACCGACGATATCCTGGTTTTCGTGGGGTTTCAAGCTCAGATATGCATTTTCTGCGATAATATTGGTGAGACTTCAGACAGAAGTATGCAGAATCATCTAGATCACTCTTTTCGAGCTATTTAATGCGAGAAACACGTTATCCGGTGTTTTCACCACTCCACAGTGGGTTTGATATGCAGAACTGGCAACATCTTGGATTTCGTCGGGTTTCAAGCTGAGATATGCATTTTCTACGATAATCTTGGTGAGACTTCTGTCAGAAGTTTGCAGAATCATCTAGATCGCTCGTTTCGAGATATTTAATGCGAAAAAACAAGTTTTCTGGTGTTTTCACCACTCCACAGTGCGTCTGATATGCAGAACCGGCGATATCTTGGTTTTCGTGGGGTTTCCAGCTGAGACATACATTTTCTGCGATAATCTTGGTGAGTCTTCTGTCAGAAGTATGCAGAATCTTCGAGATCGCTCTATTCGAGCTATTTAATGCGAGAAACACGTTATCTGGTTGTTTTCACCACTCCACAGTGCGTTTGATATGCAGAACCGGCGACATCTTGATTTTCGTGGGGTTTCTAGCTGAGATATGCATTTTCTGCGAAAATATTGGTGAGTCTTCTGTCCGAAGTATGCAGAGTCATCGAGATCGCTCGTTTCGAGCTATTTAATGCGAGAAACACGTTATCTGGTGTTTTCTCCACTCCACAGTGCGTATGATGTGCAGAACCAACGATATCCTGCTTTTCGTGGGGTTTCAAGCTCAGATATGCATTTTGTGCGATAATATTGGGGAGACTTCAGACAGAAGTATGCAGAATCATCGAGATCACACTTTTCGAGCTATTTAATGCGAGAAACACGTTATCTGGGGTTTTCACTACTCCACAGTTGGTTTGATATGCAGAACCGGAGATAATTTGGTTTTCGTGGGGTTTCAAGCTGAGATATGCATTTTCTGCGATAATCTTGGTGAGACTTCTGTCCGTAGTATGCAGAATCATCGCGATCGCTCTTATCGAGCTATTTAATGCGAGAAACACGTTATCTGGTGTTTTCAGCACTCCACAGTGCGTTTGATATGCAGAACCGGCGACATCTTGATGTTCGTGAGGTTTCAAGCTGAGATATGCATTTTCTGCGATAATATTGGTGAGACTTCTGTCCGAAGAATGCAGAATCATCGATATCGCTCTTTTAGAGCTATTTAATGCGAGCAACACGTTATGTGGTGTATTCACCACTCCACAGTACGTTAGACATGCAGAACCGGAGGTATCTTCGTTTCGGTCGGGTTTCAAGCTGAGGTATGCATTTTCTACGACAATATTGGTGAGACCTCTGTCAGAAATATGCAGAACCTTCGAGAACGCTCTTTTCGAGCTACTTAATGCGAGAAACACGTTTTCTGGTGTTTTCACCACCCCACAGTGCGTTTGATATGCAGAACCGGCGACATCGTGGTTTTCGTCGGGTTTCAAGCTGAGATATGCATTTTCTGCGATAATATTGGTGAGACTTCTGTCCGAAGTATGCAGAATCATCGATATCGCTCTTTTCGAGCTATTTAATGCGAGAAACACGTTGTCTGGTGTTTTGACCACTCCACAGTGCGTTTGATATGTAGAGCCGCCGATAACTTGGTTTTCGTGGGGTTTCCAGCTGAAATATGCATTTTCTGCGATAATCTTGGTGTTTCATCTATGAGAAGTATGCAGAATCATCGAGAACGCTCCTTTCGAGCTAGTTAATGCGAGAAACACGTTTTCTGGTGTTTTCACCACTCCACAGTGCGTCTGATATGCAGAACCGGCGATATCTTGATTTTCGTGGTGTTTCCAGCTGAGATATGCATTTTCTGCGATAATCTTGGTGAGACTTCAGTCAGAAGTACGCAGAATCATCTAGATCGCTCGTTTCGAGCTATTTAATGCGAGAAACCCGTTATCTGGTTGTTTTCACCACTCCATAGTGCGTTTGATATGCAGAACCGGCGACATCTTGATTTTCGTGAGGTTTCTAGATGAGATATGCATTTTCTGCGATAATATTGGTGAGACTTCAGTCAGAAGTATGCAGAATCATCTAGATCGCTCGTTTGGAGCTATTTAATGCGAGAAACACGTTATCTGGTGTTTTCACCACTCCACAGTGCGTTTGATATGCAGAACCGGCGACATCTTGATTTTCGTGGTGTTTCCAGCTGGGATATGCATTTTCTGCGATAATCTTGGTGAGACTTCAGTCAGAAGTATGCAGAAAAATCGAGAGCGCTCTTTTCGAGCTATTTAATGCGAGAAACACGTTTTCTGGGGTTTTCACCACACCGCTGTTCGTTGGATATGCAGAACCGGAGATATCTTGGTTTTCCTGGGGTTTCAAGCTGAGATATGCATTTTCTGCGATATTCTTGGTGAGACTTCTGTCCGAAGTATGCAGAATCATCGGGATCGCTCTTTTCGAGCTATTTAATGCGAGGAACACGTTTTCTGGCGTTTTCACCACACCACTGTTCGTTGGATATGCAGAACCGGAGATATCTTGGTTTTCGTGGGGTTTCAAGCTGAAATATGCATTTTCTGCGATAATCTTGGTGAGACATCTGTCCGAAGTATGCAGAATCATCGAGATCGCTCTTTTCGAGCTATTTAATGCGAGAAACACGATATCTGGAGTTTTCACCACTCCACAGTGCGTTTGATATGTAGAACCGCCGATAACTTGGTTTTCGTGGGGTTTCCAGCTGAAATATGCATTTTCTGCGATAATCTTGGTGTTTCCTCTATGAGAAGTATGCAGAATCATCGAGAACGCTCTTTTCGAGCTAGTTAATGCGAGAAACACGTTTTCTGGTGTTTTCACCACTCCACAGTGCGTCTGATATGCAGAACCGGCGATATCTTGATTTTCGTGGTGTTTCCAGCTGAGATATGCATTTTCTGCGATAAGCTTGGTGAGTCTTCTCCCATAAGTATGCAGAATCATCTAGATCGCTCTTTTCGAGCTATTTAATGCGGGAAACACGTTTTCTGGTGTATTCGCCACTCCACAGTACGTTAGACATGCAGAACCGGAGGTATCTTCGTTTCGGTCGGGTTTCAAGCTGAGATATGCATTTTCTACGACAATATTGGTGAGACCTCTGTCAGAAGTATGCAGAATCTTCGAGAACGCTGTTTTCGAGCTACTTAATGGGAGAAACACGTTTTCTGGTGTTTTCACCACCCCACAGTGCGTTCGATATGCAGAACCGGCGACATCGTGGTTTTCGTCGGGTTTCAAGCTGAGATATGCATTTTCTGCGATAATATTGGTGAGACTTCTGTCCGAAGTATGCAGAATCATCGATATCGCTCTTTTCGAGCTATTTAATGCGAGAAACACGTTGTCTGGTGTTTTGACCACTCCACAGTGCGTTTGATATGTAGAGCCGCCGATAACTTGGTTTTCGTGGGGTTTCCAGCTGAAATATGCATTTTCTGCGATAATCTTGGTGTTTCCTCTATGAGAAGTATGCAGAATCATCGAGATCGCTCTATTCCAGCTATTTAATGCGAGAAACACGTTATCTGATTGTTTTCACTACTCCACAGTGGGTTTGATATGCAGAACCGGCGACATCTTAATTTTCGTGATGTTTCTAGCTGAGATAGGCATTTTCAGCGATAATATTGGTGAGACTTCAGTCAGAAGTATGCAGAATCATCTAGATCGCTCTTTTCGAGCTATTTAATGCGGGAAACACGTTTTCTGGTGTATTCACCACTCCACAGTGCGTTTGATATGCAGAACCGGCGACATCTTGATTTTCGTGGTGTTTCCAGCTGGGATATGCATTTTCTGCGATAATCTTGGTGAGACTTCAGTCAGAAGTATGCAGAATCATCGGGATCGCTCTTTTCGAGCTATTTAATGCGAGAAAAACGATATCCGGTGTTTTCACCACTCCACAGTGCGTTTGATAAGCAGAACCGGCGACATTTTGGATTTCGACGGGTTTCAAGCTGAGGATTGCATTTTCTACGATAATCTTGGTGAGACGTCTGTCAGAAGTATGCAGAATCTTCGAGAACGCTCTTTTCGAGCTACTTAATGCGAGAAACACGTTTTCTGGTGTTTTCACCACCCCACAGTGCGTTTGATATGCAGAACAGGCGACATCGTGGTTTTCGTGGGGTTTCCAGCTGAAATATGCATTTTCTGCGATAATCTTGGTGTTTCCTCTATGAGAAGTATGCAGAATCATCCAGAACGCTCTTTTCGAGCTAGTTAATGCGAGAAACACGTTTTCTGGTGTTTTCACCACTCCACAGTGCGTCTGATATGCAGAACCGGCGATATCTTGATTTTCGTGGTGTTTCCAGCTGAGATATGCATTTTCTGCGATAAGCTTGGTGAGTCTTCTCCCATAAGTATGCAGAATCATCTAGATCGCTCTTTTCGAGCTATTTAATGCGGGAAACACGTTTTCTGGTGTATTCGCCACTCCACAGTACGTTAGACATGCAGAACCGGAGGTATCTTCGTTTCAGTCGGGTTTCAAGCTGAGATATGCATTTTCTACGACAATATTGGTGAGACCTCTGTCAGAAGTATGCAGAATCTTCGAGAACGCTCTTTTCGAGCTACTTAATGGGAGAAACACGTTTTCTGGTGTTTTCACCACCCCACAGTGCGTTTGATATGCAGAACCGGCGACATCGTGGTTTTCGTCGGGTTACAAGCTGAGATATGCATTTTCTGCGATAATATTGGTGAGACTTCTGTCCGAAGTATGCAGAATCATCGATATCGCTCTTTTCGAGCTATTTAATGCGAGAAACACGTTGTCTGGTGTTTTGACCACTCCACAGTGCGTTTGATATGTAGAGCCGCCGATAACTTGGTTTTCGTGGGGTTTCCAGCTGAAATATGCATTTTCTGCGATAATCTTGGTGTTTCCTCTATGAGAAGTATGCAGAATAATCTAGATCGCTCTTTTCGAGCTGTTTAATGCGAGAAACACGTTCTCTGGTGTTTTCACCACCCCACAGTGCGTTTGATATGCAGAACCGGAGATATCATCGTTTCGGTCGGGTTTCAAGCTGAGATATGCATTTTCTACGATAGTATTAGTGAGACCTCAGTCAGAAGTATGCAGAATCTTCGAGATCGCTCTTTTCGAGCTACTTAATGCGAGAAACACGTTTTCTGGTGTTTTCACCTCCCCACAGTGCGTTTGATATGCAGAACCGGCGACATCGTGGTTTTCGTGGGGTTTCCAGCTGAGATAGGCATTTTCTGCGATAATCTTGGTGAGTCTTCTGTCAGAAGTATGCAGAATCATCGAGATCGCTCTATTCGAGGTATTTAATGCGAGAAACACGTTATCTGGTTGTTTTCACTACTCCACAGTGGGTTTGATATGCAGAACCGACGACATCTTAATTTTCGTGATGTTTCTAGCTGAGATAGGCATTTTCAGCGATAATATTGGTGAGACTTCAGTCAGAAATATGCAGAATCATCTAGATCGCTCTTTTCGAGCTATTTAATGCGGGAAACACGTTTTCTGGTGTATTCACCACTCCACAGTGTGTTTGATATGCAGAACCGGCGACATCTTGATTTTCGTGGTGTTTCCAGCTGGGATATACATTTTCTGCGATAATCTTGGTGAGACTTCAGTCAGAAGTATGCAGAATCATCTAGATCGCTCGTTTCGAGCTATTTAATGCGAGAAACACGTTATCTGGTGTTTTTACCACTCCACAGTGCGTTTGATATGCAGAACCGGCGACATCTTGATTTTCGTGATGTTTCTAGCTGAGATAGGCATTTTCTGCGATAATATTGGTGAGACTTCAGTCAGAAGTATGCAGAATCATCGGGATCGCTCTTTTGGAGCTATTTAATGCGAGAAACACGATATCCGGTGTTTTCACCACTCCACAGTGCGTTTGATATGCAGAAACGGCGACATTTTGTATTTCGACGGGTTTCAAGCTGAGGAATGCATTTTCTACGATAATCTTGGTGAGACGTCTGTCAGAAGTATGCAGAATCTTCGAGATCGCTCTTTTCGAGCAACTTAATGCGAGAAACACGATATCTGGTTGTTTTCACCACTCCACAGTGCGTTTGATATGCAGAACCGGCGATATCTTGATTTTCGTGGTGTTTCCAGCTGAGATATGCATTTTCGGCGATTATCTTGGTGAGTCTTCTGCCAGAAGTATGCAGAATCATCTAGATCGCTCTTTTCGAGCTATTTAATGCGAGAAACAAGTTTTCTGGTGTATTCACCACTCCACAGTACGTTAGACATGCAGAACCGGAGATATCTTCGTTTCGGTCGGGTTACAAGCTGAGATATGCATTTTCTACGATAATATTGGTGAGACCTCTGTCAGAAGTATGCAGAATCTTCGAGAACGCTCTTTTCGAGCTACTTAATGCGAGAAACACGTTTTCTGGTGTTTTCACCACTCCACAGTACGTTTGATGTGCAGAACCGGCGACATCTTGATTTTCGTGATGTTTCTAGCTGAGATATGCATTCTCTGCGATAATATTGGTGAGTCTTCTGTCAGAAGGATGCAGAATAATCTAGATCGCTCTTTTCGAGCTGTTTAATGCGAGAAACACGTTCTCTGGTGTTTTCACCACCCCACAGTGCGTTTGATATGCAGAACCGGAGATATCATCGTTTCGGTCGGGTTTCAAGCTGAGATATGCATTTTCTACGATAATATTGGTGAGACCTCAGTCAGAAGTATGCAGAATCTTCGAGAACGCTCTTTTCGAGCTACTTAATGCGAGAAACACGTTTTCTGGTGTTTTCACCTCCCCACAGTGCGTTTGATATGCAGAACCGGCGACATCGTGGTTTTCGTGGGGTTTCCAGCTGAGATAGGCATTTTCTGCGATAATCTTGGTGAGTCTTCTGTCAGAAGTATGCAGAATCATCGAGATCGCTCTATTCGAGGTATTTAATGCGAGAAACACGTTATCTGGTTGTTTTCACTACTCCACAGTGGGTTTGATATGCAGAACCGGCGACATCTTAATTTTCCTGATGTTTCTAGCTGAGATAGGCATTTTCAGCGATAATATTGGTGAGACTTCAGTCAGAAATATGCAGAATCATCTAGATCGCTCTTTTCGAGCTATTTAATGCGGGAAACACGTTTTCTGGTGTATTCACCACTCCACAGTGCGTTTGATATGCAGAACCGGCGACATCTTGATTTTCGTGGTGTTTCCAGCTGGGATATGCATTTTCTGCGATAATCTTGGTGAGACTTCAGTCAGAAGTATGCAGAATCATCTAGATCGCTCGTTTCGAGCTATTTAATGCGAGAAACACGTTATCTGGTGTTTTTACCACTCCACAGTGCGTTTGATATGCAGAACCGGCGACATCTTGATTTTCGTGATGTTTCTAGCTGAGATAGGCATTTTCTGCGATAATATTGGTGAGACTTCAGTCAGAAGTATGCAGAATCATCGGGATCGCTCTTTTCGAGCTATTTAATGCGAGAAACACGTTATCTGGTGTTTTCACCACTGCACAGTACGTTTGATGTGCAGAACCGGAGATATCTTGGTTTTCGTGGGGTTTCAAGCTGAGATATGAATTTTTTAGGATAATCTTGGTGAGACTTCTGTCCGAAGTATGCAGAATCATCGAGATTGCTCTATTCGAGCTATTTAATGCGACAAAACGTTATCCGGTGTTTTCACCACTCCACAGTGCGTATGATATGCAGAACCGACGATATCTTGGTTTTCGTGGTGTTTTCAGTTGAAATATGCATTTTCTGCGATAATCTTTGTGAGTCTTCTGTCAGAAGTATGCAGAATCATCGAGAACGCTCTTTTCGACTTAGTTAATGTGAGTAACACGTTTTCTTGTGATTTCACAACTCCACAGTGCGTCTGATATGCAGAACCGGCGACATCTTGATTTGCGTGAGGTTTCCAGCTGAAATATGCATTTTCTGCGATAATCTTGGTGCGACTTCTGTCAGAAGTATGCAGAATCATCGACATCGCTCTTTTCGAGCTATTTAATGCGAGTAACACGTTTTCTGGTGTTTTCACCACCCCACAGTGCGTTTGATATGCAGAACCGGCGACATCTCGGTTTTCGTCGGGGTTCAAGCTGAGATATGCATTTTCTGCGATAATCTTTGTGAGACTTCAGTCAGAAGTATGATGAATAATCGAGATCGCACTTTTCGAGCTATTTAATGCGAGATACACGTTTTCTGGTGTATTCACCACTCCACAGTACGTTTGACATGCAGAACCGGAGATATCTTGGTTTCGGTCGGGTTTCAGGCTGAGATATGCATTTTCTACGATAATCTTGGTGAGAATCTGTCAGAAGTATGCAGAATCATCGAGGACGCTCTTTTCGAGCTATTTAATGCGAGAAACACGTTTTCTGGTGTATTCACCACTCCACAGTGCGTTTGATATGCAGAACCAGCGATATCTTGGCTTTCGTGGGGTTTCCATCTGAGATATGCATTTCCTGCGATAATCTTGGTGAGACTTCAGTCAGAAGTATGCAGAATCATCTAGATCGCTCGTTTCGAGCTATTTAATGCGAAAAAACAAGTTTTCTGGTGTTTTGACCACTCCACAGTGCGTTTGATATGTAGAGCCGCCGATAACTTGGTTTTCGTGGGGTTTCCAGCTGAAATATGCATTGTCTGCGATAACCTTTGTGTTTCATCTATGAGAAGTATGCAGAATCATTGAGAACGCTCTTTTCGAGCTAGTTAATGTGAGCAACACGTGTTCTGGTGTTTTCACATCTCCACAGTGCGTCTGATATGCAGAACCGGCGACATCTTGATTTTCGTGAGGTTTCCAGCTGAAATATGCATTTTCTGCGATAATCTTGGAGCGACTTCTGTCAGAAGTATGCAGAATCATCGATATCGCTCTTTTGGGGCTATTTAATGCGAGCAGCACGTTATCTGGTGTTTTGGCCACTCCACAGTGCGTTTGATATGCAGAACCGGAGATATCTTGGTTTCGGTCGGGTTTCAAGCTGAGATATGCATTTTCTGCGATAATCTTGGTGAGACTTCAGTCAGAAGTATGATGAATAATCGAGATCGCTCTTTTCGAGCTATTTAATGCGAGAAACACGTTTTCTGGTGTATTCACCACTCCACAGTAGGATTGACATGCAGAACCGGAGATATCTTGGTTTCGGTCGGGTTTCAGGCTGAGATATGCATTTTCTGCGATAAAATTGGTGAGACGTCAGTCAGAAGTATGCAGAATCATCTAGATCGCTCGTTTCGAGCTATTTAATGCGAAAAGCAAGTTTTCTGGTGTTTTGACCACTCCACAGAGCGTTTGATATGTAGAGCCGCCGATAACTTGGTTTTAGTGGGGTTTCCAGCTGAAATATGCATTTTCTGCGATGACCTTTTTGTTTCATCTATGAGAAGTATGCAGAATCATCGAGAACGCTCTTTTCGACTTAGTTAATGTGAGTAACACGTTTTCTTGTGATTTCACAACTCCACAGTGCGTCTGATATGCAGAACCGGCGACATCTTGATTTTCGTGAGGTTTCCAGCTGAAATATGCATTTTCTGCGATAATCTTGGTGCGACTTCTGTCAGAAGTATGCAGATTCATCGACATCGCTCTTTTCGAGCTATTTAATGCGAGTAACACGTTTTCTGGTGTTTTCACCACCCCATAGTGCGTTTGATATGCAGAACCGGCGACATCTCGGTTTTCGTCGGGTTTCAAACTGAGATATGCATTTTCTGCGATAATCTTGGTGAGACTTCAGTCAGAAGTATGATGAATAATCGAGATCGCTCTTTTCGATCTATTTAATGCGAGAAACACGTTTTCTGGTGTATTCACCACTCCACAGTAGGATTGACATGCAGAACCGGAGATATCTTGGTTTCGGTCGGGTTTCAGGCTGAGATATGCATTTTCTGCGATAAAATTGGTGAGACGTCAGTCAGAAGTATGCAGAATCATCTAGATCGCTCGTTTCGAGCTATTTAATGCGAAAAAACAAGTTTTCTGGTGTTTTGACCACTCCACAGTGCGTTTGATATGTAGAGCCGCCGATAACTTGGTTTTCGTGGGGTTTCCAGCTGAAATATGCATTGTCTGCGATAACCTTTGTGTTTCATCTATGAGAAGTATGCAGAATCATTGAGAACGCTCTTTTCGAGCTAGTTAATGTGAGCAACACGTGTTCTGGTGTTTTCACATCTCCACAGTGCGTCTGATATGCAGAACCGGCGACATCTTGATTTTCGTGAGGTTTCCAGCTGAAATATGCATTTTCTGCGATAATCTTGGAGCGACTTCTGTCAGAAGTATGCAGAATCATCGATATCGCTCTTTTGGGGCTATTTAATGCGAGCAGCACGTTATCTGGTGTTTTGGCCACTCCACAGTGCGTTTGATATGCAGAACCGGAGATATCTTGGTTTCGGTCGGGTTTCAAGCTGAGATATGCATTTTCTGCGATAATCTTGGTGAGACTTCAGTCAGAAGTATGATGAATAATCGAGATCGCTCTTTTCGAGCTATTTAATGCGAGAAACACGTTTTCTGGTGTATTCACCACTCCACAGTAGGATTGACATGCAGAACCGGAGATATCTTGGTTTCGGTCGGGTTTCAGGCTGAGATATGCATTTTCTGCGATAAAATTGGTGAGACGTCAGTCAGAAGTATGCAGAATCATCTAGATCGCTCGTTTCGAGCTATTTAATGCGAAAAGCAAGTTTTCTGGTGTTTTGACCACTCCACAGAGCGTTTGATATGTAGAGCCGCCGATAACTTGGTTTTAGTGGGGTTTCCAGCTGAAATATGCATTTTCTGCGATGACCTTTTTGTTTCATCTATGAGAAGTATGCAGAATCATCGAGAACGCTCTTTTCGACTTAGTTAATGTGAGTAACACGTTTTCTTGTGATTTCACAACTCCACAGTGCGTCTGATATGCAGAACCGGCGACATCTTGATTTTCGTGAGGTTTCCAGCTGAAATATGCATTTTCTGCGATAATCTTGGTGCGACTTCTGTCAGAAGTATGCAGATTCATCGACATCGCTCTTTTCGAGCTATTTAATGCGAGTAACACGTTTTCTGGTGTTTTCACCACCCCATAGTGCGTTTGATATGCAGAACCGGCGACATCTCGGTTTTCGTCGGGTTTCAAACTGAGATATGCATTTTCTGCGATAATCTTGGTGAGACTTCAGTCAGAAGTATGATGAATAATCGAGATCGCTCTTTTCGATCTATTTAATGCGAGATACACGTTTTCTGGTGTATTCACCACTCCACAGTACGTTTGACATGCAGAACCGGAGATATCTTGGTTTCGGCCGGGTTTCAAGCTGAGATATGCATTTTCTGCGATAAAATTGGTGAGACGTCAGTCAGAAGTATGCAGAATCATCTAGATCGCTCGTTTCGAGCTATTTAATGCGAAAAGCAAGTTTTCTGGTGTTTTGACCACTCCACAGAGCGTTTGATATGTAGAGCCGCCGATAACTTGGTTTTCGTGGGGTTTCCATCTGAGATATGCATTTCCTGCGATAATCTTGGTGAGACTTCAGTCAGAAGTATGCAGAATCATCTAGATCGCTCTTTTCGAGCTATTTAATGCGAGAAACACGTTTTCTGGTGTATTCACCACTCCACAGTGCGTTTGATATGCAGAACCGGCGACATCTTGGTTTTCGTCGGGTTTCAAGCTGAGATATGCATTTTCTGCGATAATCTTGGTGAGTCTTCTGTCCGAAGTGTGCAGAATCATCTAGATCGCTCTTTTCAAGCTATTTAATGCGAGGAACACGTTTTCTGGGGCTCTCACCACACCACAGTTCGTTGGATACGCAGAACAGGTGATATCTTGGGTTTCGTGGGGTTTCAAGCTGAGATATGCATTTTCTGCGATAAACTTGGTGAGACTTCTGTCCGAAGTATGCAGAATCATCGACATTGCTTTTTTCGAGATATTTAATGCGAGAAACACGTTATCTGGTGTTTTCACCACTCCACAGTGCGTTTGATACGCAGAACCGGCGACATCTTGATTTTCGTGAGGTTTCTAACTGAGATATGCGTTTTCTGCGATAATATTGGTGAGACTTCAGTCAGAAGAATGCAGAACCATCTAGATCGCTCTTTTCGAGCTATTTAATGCGAGCAGCACGTTATCTGGTGTTTTGGCCACTCCACAGTGCGTTTGATATGCAGAACCGGAGATATCTTGGTTTCGGTCGGGTTTCAAGCTGAGATATGCATTTTCTACGATAATCTTGGAGAGAATCTGTCAGAAGTATGCAGAATCTTCGAGGACGCTCTTTTCGAGCTATTTAATGCGAGGAACACGTTTTCTGGTGTATTCACCACTCCACAGTGCGTTTGATATGCAGAACCTGCGATATCTTGGCTTTTGTGGGGTTTCAAGCTGAGATATGCATTTTCTGCGATAAGCTTGGTGAGACATTTGTCCGAAGTATTCAGCAACATCGGGAGCGCTCTTTTCGAGCTATTTAATGCGAGAAACACGTTTTCTGGTGCACTCACCACTCGACAGTACGTTTGACATGCAGAACCGGAGATATCTTGATTTTCGTGGTTTTTCCAGCTGAGATATGCATTTTCAGCGATAATCTTGGTGAGACTTCTGTCCGAAGTGTGCAGAATCATCTAGATCGCTCTTTTCAAGCTATTTAATGCGAGGAACACGTTTTCTGGGGCTCTCACCACACCACAGTTCGTTGGATACGCAGAACAGGTGATATCTTGGGTTTCGTGGGGTTTCAAGCTGAGATATGCATTTTCTACGATAATCTTGGAGAGAATCTGTCAGAAGTATGCAGAATCTTCGAGGACGCTCTTTTCGAGCTATTTAATGCGAGAAACACGTTTTTGGGGGTTTTCACTACTCCACAGTTCTTTGAATATGCAGAACAGGAGATATCTTGGTTTGCGTGGGGTTTCAAGCAGAGATATGCATTTTCTGCGATAACCTTGGTGAGACTTCTGTTAGAAGTATGCAGAATCATCGAGATCGCTCTTTTCGAGCTATTTAATGCGAGGAACACGTTTTCTGGGGCTCTCACCACACCACAGTTCGTTGGATACGCAGAACAGGTGATATCTTGTGTTTCGAGGGGTTTCAAGCTGAGATATGCAATTTCTGCGATAAACTTGGTGAGATTTCTGTCCGAAGTATGCAGAATCATCGACATCGCTTTTTTCGAGCTATTTAATGCGAGAAACACGTTATCTAGTGTTTTCACCACTCCACAGTGCGTTTGATATGCAGAACCGGCGACATCTTGATTTTCGTGAGGTTTCTAACTGAGATATGCGTTTTCTGCGATAATATTGGTGAGACTTCTGTTAGAAGTATGCAGAATGATCGAGATCGCTCTTTTCGAGCTATTTAACGCGAGCAGCACGTTATCTGGTGTTTTGGCCACTCCACAGTGCGTTTGATATGCAGAACCGGAGATATCTTGGTTTCGGTCGGGTTTCAAGCTGAGATATGCATTTTCTACGATAATCTTGGAGAGAATCTGTCAGAAGTATGCAGAATCTTCGAGGACGCTCTTTTCGAGCTATTTAATGCGAGGAACACGTTTTCTGGTGTATTCACCACTCCACAGTGCGTTTGATATGCAGAACCTGCGATATCTTGGCTTTTGTGGGGTTTCAAGCTGAGATATGCATTTTCTGCGATAAGCTTGGTGAGACATTTGTCCGAAGTATTCAGCAACATCGGGAGCGCTCTTTTCGAGCTATTTAATGCGAGAAACACGTTTTCTGGTGCACTCACCACTCGACAGTACGTTTGACATGCAGAACCGGAGATATCTTGATTTTCGTGGTTTTTCCAGCTGAGATATGCATTTTCAGCGATAATCTTGGTGAGACTTCTGTCCGAAGTGTGCAGAATCATCTAGATCGCTCTTTTCAAGCTATTTAATGAGAGGAACACGTTTTCTGGGGCTCTCACCACACCACAGTTCGTTGGATACGCAGAACAGGTGATATCTTGGGTTTCGTGGGGTTTCAAGCTGAGATATGCATTTTCTGCGATAAACTTGGTGAGACTTCTGTCCGAAGTATGCAGAATCATCGACATTGCTTTTTTCGAGATATTTAATGCGAGAAACACGTTATCTGGTGTTTTCACCACTCCACAGTGCGTTTGATACGCAGAACCGGCGACATCTTGATTTTCGTGAGGTTTCTAACTGAGATATGCGTTTTCTGCGATAATATTGGTGAGACTTCAGTCAGAAGAATGCAGAACCATCTAGATCGCTCTTTTCGAGCTATTTAATGCGAGCAGCACGTTATCTGGTGTTTTGGCCACTCCACAGTGCGTTTGATATGCAGAACCGGAGATATCTTGGTTTCGGTCGGGTTTCAAGCTGAGATATGCATTTTCTACGATAATCTTGGAGAGAATCTGTCAGAAGTATGCAGAATCTTCGAGGACGCTCTTTTCGAGCTATTTAATGCGAGAAACACGTTTTTGGGGGTTTTCACTACTCCACAGTTCTTTGAATATGCAGAACAGGAGATATCTTGGTTTGCGTGGGGTTTCAAGCAGAGATATGCATTTTCTGCGATAACCTTGGTGAGACTTCTGTTAGAAGTATGCAGAATCATCGAGATCGCTCTTTTCGAGCTATTTAATGGAGAAACACGCTATCTGGTGTATTGACCACTCCACAGTGCGTTTGATATGCGGAACCGGCGCCATCTTGATTTTCGTGAGGTTTCAAGCTGAGATATGCATTTTCTGCGATAATCTTGATGAGACATCAGTCAGAAGTATGCAGGATCATCTAGATCGCTCGTTTCGAGCTATTTAATGCGAGAAACACGTTTTCTGGTGTTTTCACCACTCCACTGTACGTTTGACATGCAGAACCGGCGATGTTTGGTTTTCGTCGGGTTTCAAGCTGAGATATGCATTTTCTACGTTAATCTTGGTGAGACTTCTGTCCGAAGTAAGCAGAATCATCGAGATCGCTCTTTTCGAGCTACTTAATGCGAGAAACACGTTTTCTGGTGTATTCACCACTCCACAGTACGTTTGACATGCAGAACCGGAGATATCCTGGTTTCGGTCGGGTTTCAAGCTGAGATATGCTTTTCTACGATAATCTTGGTGAGACTTCTGTCAGAAGTATGCAGAATCTTCGAGAACGCTTTTTTCGAGCTACTTAATGCGAGAAACACGTTATCTGGTTGTTTTCACCACTCCACAGTGCGTTTGATATGCAGAACCGGCGACATCTTGATTTTCGTGACGTTTCTAGCTGAGATATTCATTTTCTGCGATAATATTTGTGAGACTTCATTCAGAAGTATGCAGAATCATCTAGATCGCTCTTGTCGAGCTATTTAATGCAAAAAAACAAGTTTCCCGGTGTTTTCAACATTCCACAGTGCGTTTGATATGCAGAACTGGCGATATCTTGATTTTCGTGGTGTTTCCAGCTGAGATTTGCATTTTCTGCGATAATCTTGGTGAGTCTTCTGTCAGAAGTATGCAGAATCATCAAGATTGCACTTTTCGAGCTATTTAATGCGAGAAACACGTTTTCTGGTGTATTCACCACTCCACAGAGCGTTTGATATGCAGAACCGGCGATATCTTGATATTCGTGGTGTTTCCAGCTGAGATATGCATTTTCTGCGATAATAGTGGTGAGACTTCTGCCCGAAGTATGCTTAATCATCGTGATCGCTCGTTTCTAGCTATTTAATGCGAGAAACACGTTATCTGGTGTTTTCACCACTCCACAGTGCGTTTGATATGCAGAACCGGCGACATCATGGCTGTCGTCGGGCATCAAGCTGAGATATGCATTTTCTGCGATAATCTTGGTGAGACATCAGTCAGAAGTATGCAGAATCATCCAGATCGCACTTTTCGAGCTATTTAATGGAGAAACACGTTATCCGGTGTATTGACCACTCCACAGTGCGTTTGATATGCGGAACCGGCGCCATCTTGATTTTCGTGAGGTTTCAAGCTGAGATATGCATTTTCTGCGATAATATTGGTGAGAGTTCAGTCAGAAGTATGCAGGATCATCTAGATCGCCCGTTTCGAGCTATTTAATGCGAGAAACACGTTGTCTGGTTGTTTTCACCACTCCACGGTGCGTTTGATATGCAGAACCGGCGACATCTTGGGTTTCGTCGGGGTTCGAGCTGAGAAATGCATTTTCTGCGATAATATTGGTGAGTCTTCTGTCAGAAGTATGCAGAATCATCTAGATCGCTCGTTTCGAGCTGCTTAATGCGAGAAACACGTTTTCTGGTGTTTTCACCGCTCCTCAGTGCGTTTGATATGCAGAACCGGCGACATCTTGGGTTTCGTCGGGGTTCAAGCTGAGATATGCATTTTCTGCGATAATATTGGTGAGACTTCAGTCAGAAGTATGCAGAATCATCTAGATCGCTCGTTTCTAGCTATTTAATGCGAGAAACACGTTATCTGGTGTTTTCACCACTCCACAGTGCGTTTGATATGCAGAACCGGCGACATCATGGCTGTCGTCGGGCATCAAGCTGAGAAATGCATTTTCTGCGATAATCTTGGTGAGACATCAGTCAGATGTATGCAGAATCATCGAGATCGCACTTTTCGAGTTATTTAATGCGAGAAACACATTTTCTGGTGTATTCACCACTCCACAGAGCGTCTGATATGCAGAACTGGCGATATCTTGATATTCGTGGTGTTTCCAGCTGAGATATGCATTTTCTGCGATTATCATGGTGAGTCTTCTGTCAGCAGTATGCAGAATCATCTAGATTGCACTTTTCGAGCTATTTAATGCGAGAAACTCGTTATCTGGTGTTTTCACCACTCCACAGTGCGTTTGATATGCAGAACCGGCGACATCTTGGCTTTCGTCGGGTTTCAAGCTGAGATATGCATTTTCTGCATTAATCTTGCTGAGACATCAGTCAGAAGTATGCAGAATCATCTAGATCGCTCGTTTCGAGCTGCTTAATGCGAGAAACACGTTTTCTGGTGTTTTCACCGCTCCTCAGTGCGTTTGATATGCAGAACCGGCGACATCTTGGGTTTCGTCGGGGTTCAAGCTGAGATATGCATTTTCTGCGATAATATTGGTGAGACTTCAGTCAGAAGTATGCAGAATCATCTAGATCGCTCGTTTCTAGCTATTGAATGCGAGAAACACGTTATCTGGTGTTTTCACCACTCCACAGTGCGTTTGATATGCAGAACCGGCGACATCATGGCTGTCGTCGGGCATCAAGCTGAGATATGCATTTTCTGCGATAATCTTGGTGAGACATCAGTCAGAAGTATGCAGAATCATCGAGATCGCTCTTTTCGAGCTATTTAATGGAGAAACACGTTATCTGGTGTATTGACCACTCCACAGTGCGTTTGATATGCGGAACCGGCGCCATCTTGATTTTCGTGAGGTTTCAAGCTGAGATATGCATTTTCTGCGATAATATTGGTGAGAGTTCAGTCAGAAGTATGCAGGATCATCTAGATCGCTCGTTTCTAGCTATTTAATGCGAGAAACACGTTATCTGGTGTTTTCACCACTCCACAGTGCGTTTAATATGCAGAACCGGCGATATCTTGATTTTCGTGGTGTTTCCAGCTGAGATATGCATTTTCTGCGATAATCTTGGTGAGACTTCTGTCCGAAGTATGCAGAATCATCGAGATCGCTCTTTTCGAGCTATTTAATGCGAGAAACACGTTTTCTGGTGTATTCATCACTCCACAGAGCGTTTGATATGCAGAACCGGCGATATCTTGATATTCGTGGTGTTTCCAGCTGAGATATGCATTTTCTGCGATAATCTTGGTGAGTCTTCTGTCAGAAGTATGCAGAATCATCTTGATTGCACTTTTCGAGCTATTTAATGCGAGATACACGTTATCTGGTGTTTTCACCACTCCACAGTGCGTTTGATATGCAGAACCGGCGACATCTTGGCTTTCGTCGGGTTTCAAGCTGAGATATGCATTTTCTGCATTAATCTTGGTGAGACATCAGTCAGAAGTATGCTGAATCATCTAGATCGCTCGTTTCGAGCTGCTTAATGCGAGAAACACGTTTTCTGGTGTTTTCACCGCTCCTCAGTGCGTTTGATATGCAGAACCGGCGACATCTTGGGTTTCGTCGGGGTTCAAGCTGAGATATGCATTTTCTGCGATAATCTTGGTGAGACATCAGTCAGAAGTATGCTGAATCATCGAGATCGCTCTTTTCGAGCTATTTAATGGAGAAACACGTTATCTGGTGTATTGACCACTCCACAGTGCGTTTGATATGCGGAACCGGCGCCATCTTGATTTTCGTGAGGTTTCAAGCTGAGATATGCATTTTCTGCGATAATATTGGTGATAGTTCAGTCAGAAGTATGCAGGATCATCTAGATCGCTCGGTTCGAGCTATTTAATGCGAGAAACACGTTGTCTGGTTGTTTTCACCACTCCACGGTGCGTTTGATATGCAGAACCGGCGATATCTTGATTTTCGTGGTGTTTCCAGCTGAGATATGCATTTTCTTCGATAATCTTGGTGAGTCTTCTGTCAGCAGTATGCAGAATCATCGAGATCGCTCTATTCGAGCTATTTAATGCGAGAAACACGTTATCTGGTGTATTGACCACTCGACAGTGCCTTTGATATGCGGAACCGGCGCCATCTTGATTTTCGTGAGGTTTCAAGCTGAGATATGCATTTTCTGCGATAATATTGGTGAGAGTTCAGTCAGAAGTATGCAAGATCATCTAGATCGCTCGTTTCGAGCTATTTAATGCGAGCAACACGTTTTCTGGTGTTTTCACCACTCCACAGTACGTTTGACATGCAGAACCGGCGATGTTTGGTTTTCGTCGGGTTTCAAGCTGAGATATGCATTTTCTACGATAATCTTGGTGAGACTTCTGTCCGAAGTAAGCAGAATCATCGAGATCGCTCTTTTCGAGCTACTTAATGCGAGAAACACGTTTTCTGGTGTATTCACCACTCCACAGTACGTTTGACATGCAGAACCGGAGATATCCTGGTTTCGGTCGGGTTTCAAGCTGAGATATGCTTTTCTACGATAATCTTGGTGAGACTTCTGTCAGAAGTATGCAGAATCTTCGAGAACGCTTTTTTCGAGCTACTTAATGCGAGAAACACGTTATCTGGTTGTTTTCACCACTCCACAGTGCGTTTGACATGCAGAACCGGAGATATCTTGGTTTCGGTCGGGTTTCAGGCTGAGATATGCATTTTCTACGATAATCTTGGTGAGAATCTGTCAGAAGTATGCAGAATCTTCGAGGACGCTCTTTTCGAGCTATTTAATGCGAGAAACACGTTTTCTGGTGTATTCACCACTCCACAGTGCGTTTGATATGCAGAACCAGCGATATCTTGGCTTTCGTGGGGTTTCAAGCAGAGATATGCATTTTCTGCGATAACCTTGGTGAGACTTCTGTTAGAAGTATGCAGAATAATCGAGATCGCTCTTTTCGAGCTATATAACGCGAGAAACACGTTATCTGGTGTTTTCACCACTCCACAGAGCGTATGATATGCAGAACCGGCGGTATCTTGGTTTTCGTGGGGTTTCAAGCTGAGATATGCATTATCTGCGATAATCTTGGTGAGACTTCTGTCCGAAGTGTGCAGAATCATCTAGATCGCTCTTTTCAAGCTATTTAATGCGAGGAACACGTTTTCTGGGGCTCTCACCACACCACAGTTCGTTGGATATGCAGAACAGGTGATATCTTGGGTTTCGAGGGGTTTCAAGCTGAGATATGCATTTTCTGCGATAAACTTGGTGAGACTTCTGTCCGAAGTATGCAGAATCATCGACATCGCATTTTTCGAGCTATTTAATGCGAGAAACACGTTATCTGGTGTTTTCACCACTCCACAGTGCGTTTGATATGCAGAACCGGCGACATCTTGATTTTCGTGAGGTTTCTAACTGAGATATGCGTTTTCTGCGATAATATTGGTGAGACTTCAGTCAGAAGAATGCAGAATCATCTAGATCGCTCGTTTCGAGCTATTTAATGCGAGAAACACGTTATCTGGTGTTTTCACCACTCCACAGTGCGTTTGATATGCAGTACCAGCGATATCTTGGTTTTCGTGGGGTTTCAAGCTGAGATATGAATTTTTAAGGATAATCTTATGAGACTTCTGTCCGAAGTATGCAGAATCATCGAGATCGCTCTGCTCGAGCTATTTAATGCGACAAAACGTTATCCGGTGTTTTCACCACTCCACAGTGCGTATGATATGCAGAACCGACGATATCTTGGTTTCGGTCGGGTTTCAAGCTGAGATATGCATTTTCTGCGATAATCTTGGTGAGACTTCAGTCAGAAGTATGATGAATAATCGAGATCGCTCTTTTCGAGCTATTTAATGCGAGCAGCACGTTATCTGGTGTTTTGGCCACTCCACAGTGCGTTTGATATGCAGAACCGGAGATATCTTGGTTTCGGTCGGGTTTCAAGCTGAGATATGCATTTTCTACGATAATCTTGGAGAGAATCTGTCAGAAGTATGCAGAATCTTCGAGGACGCTCTTTTCGAGCTATTTAATGCGAGAAACACGTTTTCTGGTGTATTCACCACTCCACAGTGCGTTTGAAATGCAGAATGATTTCGTGGTTTTTCCAGCTGAGATATGCATTTTCAGCGATAATCTTGGTGAGACTTCTGTCCGAAGTGTGCAGAATCATCTAGATCGCTCTTTTCAAGCTATTTAATGCGAGGAACACGTTTTCTGGGGCTCTCACCACACCACAGTTCGTTGGATACGCAGAACAGGTGATATCTTGGGTTTCGTGGGGTTTCAAGCTGAGATATGCATTTTCTGCGATAAACTTGGTGAGACTTCTGTCCGAAGTGTACAGAATCATCGACATTGCTTTTTTCGAGATATTTAATGCGAGAAACACGTTATCTGGTGTTTTCACCACTCCACAGTGCGTTTGATACGCAGAACCGGCGACATCTTGATTTTCGTGAGGTTTCTAACTGAGATATGCGTTTTCTGCGATAATATTGGTGAGACTTCAGTCAGAAGAATGCAGAACCATCTAGATCGCTCTTTTCGAGCTATTTAATGCGAGCAGCACGTTATCTGGTGTTTTGGCCACTCCACAGTGCGTTTGATATGCAGAACCGGAGATATCTTGGTTTCGGTCGGGTTTCAAGCTGAGATATGCATTTTCTACGATAATCTTGGAGAGAATCTGTGAGAAGTATGCAGAATCTTCGAGGACGCTCTTTTCGAGCTATTTAATGCGAGAAACACGTTTTTGGGGGTTTTCACTACTCCACAGTTCTTTGAATATGCAGAACAGGAGATATCTTGGTTTGCGTGGGGTTTCAAGCAGAGATATGCATTTTCTGCGATAATATTGGTGAGAGTTCAGTCAGAAGTATGCAGGATCATCTAGATCGCTCGGTTCGAGCTATTTAATGCGAGAAACACGTTGTCTGGTTGTTTTCACCACTCCACGGTGCGTTTGATATGCAGAACCGGCGATATCTTGATTTTCGTGGTGTTTCCAGCTGAGATATGCATTTTCTTCGATAATCTTGGTGAGTCTTCTGTCAGCAGTATGCAGAATCATCGAGATCGCTCTTTTCGAGCTATTTAATGGAGAAACACGTTATCAGGTGTATTGACCACTCCACAGTGCGTTTGATATGCGGAACCGGCGCCATCTTGATTTTCGTGAGGTTTCAAGCTGAGATATGCATTTTCTGCGATAATCTTGATGAGACATCAGTCAGAAGTATGCAGGATCATCTAGATCGCTCGTTTCGAGCTATTTAATGCGAGAAACACGTTTTCTGGTGTATTCACCACTCCACAGTACGTTTGACATGCAGAACCGGCGATGTTTGGTTTTCGTCGGGTTTCAAGCTGAGATATGCATTTTCTACGATAATCTTGCTGAGACTTCTGTCCGAAGTAAGCAGAATCATCGAGATCGCTCTTTTCGAGCTACTTAATGCGAGAAACACGTTTTCTGGTGTATTCACCACTCCACAGTACGTTTGACATGCAGAACCGGAGATATCCTGGTTTCGGTCGGGTTTCAAGCTGAGATATGCTTTTCTACGATAATCTTGGTGAGAATCTGTCAGAAGTATGCAGAATCTTCGAGGACGCTCTTTTCGAGCTATTTAATGCGAGAAACACGTTTTCTGGTGTATTCACCACTCCACAGTGCGTTTGATATGCAGAACCAGCGATATCTTGGCTTTCGTGGGGTTTCAAGCAGAGATATGCATTTTCTGCGATAACCTTGGTGAGACTTCTGTTAGAAGTATGCAGAATAATCGAGATCGCTCTTTTCGAGCTATATAACGCGAGAAACACGTTATCTGGTGTTTTCACCACTCCACAGAGCGTATGATATGCAGAACCGGCGGTATCTTGGTTTTCGTGGGGTTTCAAGCTGAGATATGCATTATCTGCGATAATCTTGGTGAGACTTCTGTCCGAAGTGTGCAGAATCATCTAGATCGCTCTTTTCAAGCTATTTAATGCGAGGATCACGTTTTCTGGGGCTCTCACCACACCACAGTTCGTTGGATATGCAGAACAGGTGATATCTTGGGTTTCGAGGGGTTTCAAGCTGAGATATGCATTTTCTGCGATAAACTTGGTGAGACTTCTGTCCGAAGTATGCAGAATCATCGACATCGCTTTTTTCGAGCTATTTAATGCGAGAAACACGTTATCTGGTGTTTTCACCACTCCACAGTGCGTTTGATATGCAGAACCGGCGACATCTTGATTTTCGTGAGGTTTCTAACTGAGATATGCGTTTTCTGCGATAATATTGGTGAGACTTCAGTCAGAAGAATGCAGAATCATCTAGATCGCTCGTTTCGAGCTATTTAATGCGAGAAACACGTTATCTGGTGTTTTCACCACTCCACAGTGCGTTTGATATGCAGTACCAGCGATATCTTGGTTTTCGTGGGGTTTCAAGCTGAGATATGAATTTTTAAGGATAATCTTATGAGACTTCTGTCCGAAGTATGCAGAATCATCGAGATCGCTCTGCTCGAGCTATTTAATGCGACAAAACGTTATCCGGTGTTTTCACCACTCCACAGTGCGTATGATATGCAGAACCGACGATATCTTGGTTTCGGTCGGGTTTCAAGCTGAGACATGCATTTTCTGCGATAATCTTGGTGAGACTTCAGTCAGAAGTATGATGAATAATCGAGATCGCTCTTTTCGAGCTATTTAATGCGAGCAGCACGTTATCTGGTGTTTTGGCCACTCCACAGTGCGTTTGATATGCAGAACCGGAGATATCTTGGTTTCGGTCGGGTTTCAAGCTGAGATATGCATTTTCTACGATAATCTTGGAGAGAATCTGTCAGAAGTATGCAGAATCTTCGAGGACGCTCTTTTCGAGCTATTTAATGCGAGAAACACGTTTTCTGGTGTATTCACCACTCCACAGTGCGTTTGATATGCAGAACCTGCGATATCTTGGCATTTGTGGGGTTTCAAGCTGAGATATGCATTTTCTGCGATAAGCTTGGTGAGACATTTGTCCGAAGTATTCAGCAACATCGGGAGCGCTCTTTTCGAGCTATTTAATGCGAGAAACACGTTTTCTGGTGTATTCACCACTCCACAGTACGTTTGACATGCAGAACCGGAGATATCTTGATTTTCGTGGTTTTTCCAGCTGAGATATGCATTTTCAGCGATAATCTTGGTGAGACTTCTGTCCGAAGTGTGCAGAATCATCTAGATCGCTCTTTTCAAGCTATTTAATGCGAGGAACACGTTTTCTGGGGCTCTCACCACACCACAGTTCGTTGGATACGCAGAACAGGTGATATCTTGGGTTTCGTGGGGTTTCAAGCTGAGATATGCATTTTCTGCGATAAACTTGGTGAGACTTCTGTCCGAAGTGTACAGAATCATCGACATTGCTTTTTTCGAGATATTTAATGCGAGAAACACGTTATCTGGTGTTTTCACCACTCCACAGTGCGTTTGATACGCAGAACCGGCGACATCTTGATTTTCGTGAGGTTTCTAACTGAGATATGCGTTTTCTGCGATAATATTGGTGAGACTTCAGTCAGAAGAATGCAGAACCATCTAGATCGCTCTTTTCGAGCTATTTAATGCGAGCAGCACGTTATCTGGTGTTTTGGCCACTCCACAGTGCGTTTGATATGCAGAACCGGAGATATCTTGGTTTCGGTCGGGTTTCAAGCTGAGATATGCATTTTCTACGATAATCTTGGAGAGAATCTGTCAGAAGTATGCAGAATCTTCGAGGACGCTCTTTTCGAGCTATTTAATGCGAGAAACACGTTTTTGGGGGTTTTCACTACTCCACAGTTCTTTGAATATGCAGAACAGGAGATATCTTGGTTTGCGTGGGGTTTCAAGCAGAGATATGCATTTTCTGCGATAATATTGGTGAGAGTTCAGTCAGAAGTATGCAGGATCATCTAGATCGCTCGGTTCGAGCTATTTAATGCGAGAAACACGTTGTCTGGTTGTTTTCACCACTCCACGGTGCGTTTGATATGCAGAACCGGCGATATCTTGATTTTCGTGGTGTTTCCAGCTGAGATATGCATTTTCTTCGATAATCTTGGTGAGTCTTCTGTCAGCAGTATGCAGAATCATCGAGATCGCTCTTTTCGAGCGATTTAATGGAGAAACACGTTATCAGGTGTATTGACCACTCCACAGTGCGTTTGATATGCGGAACCGGCGCCATCTTGATTTTCGTGAGGTTTCAAGCTGAGATATGCATTTTCTGCGATAATCTTGATGAGACATCAGTCAGAAGTATGCAGGATCATCTAGATCGCTCGTTTCGAGCTATTTAATGCGAGAAACACGTTTTCTGGTGTTTTCACCACTCCACAGTACGTTTGACATGCAGAACCGGCGATGTTTGGTTTTCGTCGGGTTTCAAGCTGAGATATGCATTTTCTACGATAATCTTGGTGAGACTTCTGTCCGAAGTAAGCAGAATCATCGAGATCGCTCTTTTCGAGCTACTTAATGCGAGAAACACGTTTTCTGGTGTATTCACCACTCCACAGTACGTTTGACATGCAGAACCGGAGATATCCTGGTTTCGGTCGGGTTTCAAGCTGAGATATGCTTTTCTACGATAATCTTGGTGAGACTTCTGTCAGAAGTATGCAGAATCTTCGAGAACGCTTTTTTCGAGCTACTTAATGCGAGAAACACGATATCTGGTTGTTTTCACCACTCCACAGTGCGTTTGATATGCAGAACCGGCGACATCTTGATTTTCGTGACATTTCTAGCTGAGATATGCATTTTCTGCGATAATATTGGTGAGACTTCATTCAGAAGTATGCAGAATCATCTAGATCGCTCTTGTCGAGCTATTTAATGCAAAAAAACAAGTTTTCCGGTGTTTTCAACATTCCACAGTGCGTTTGATATGCAGAACTGGCGATATCTTGATTTTCGTGGTGTTTCCAGCTGAGATTTGCATTTTCTGCGATAATCTTGGTGAGTCTTCTGTCAGAAGTATGCAGAATCATCAAGATTGCACTTTTCGAGCCATTTAATGCGAGAAACACGTTTTCTGGTGTATTCACCACTCCACAGAGCGTTTGATATGCAGAACCGGCGATATCTTGATATTCGTGGTGTTTCCAGCTGAGATATGCATTTTCTGCGATAATAGTGGTGAGACTTCTGCCCGAAGTATGCTTAATCATCGTGATCGCTCGTTTCTAGCTATTTAATGCGAGAAACACGTTATCTGGTGTTTTCACCACTCCACAGTGCGTTTGATATGCAGAACCGGCGACATCATGGCTGTCGTCGGGCATCAAGCTGAGATATGCATTTTCTGCGATAATCTTGGTGAGACATCAGTCAGAAGTATGCAGAATCATCGAGATCGCTCTTTTCGAGCTATTTAATGGAGAAACACGTTATCTGGTGTATTGACCACTCCACAGTGCGTTTGATATGCGGAACCGGCGCCATCTTGATTTTCGTGAGGTTTCAAGCTGAGATATGCATTTCCTGCGATAATATTGGTGAGAGTTCAGTCAGAAGTATGCAGGATCATCTAGATCGCTCGTTTCGAGCTATTTAATGCGAGAAACACGTTGTCTGGTTGTTTTCACCACTCCACGGTGCGTTTGATATGCAGAACCGGCGACATCTTGGGTTTCTTCGGGGTTCGAGCTGAGAAATGCATTTTCTGCGATAATATTGGTGAGTCTTCTGTCAGAAGTATGCAGAATCATCTAGATCGCTCGTTTCGAGCTGCTTAATGCGAGAAACACGTTTTCTGGTGTTTTCACCGCTCCTCAGTGCGTTTGATATGCAGAACTGGCGATATCTTGATATTCGTGGTGTTTCCAGCTGAGATATGCATTTTCTGCGATTATCATGGTGAGTCTTCTGTCAGCAGTATGCAGAATCATCTAGATTGCACTTTTCGAGCTATTTAATGCGAGAAACACGTTATCTGGTGTTTTCACCACTCCACAGTGCGTTTGATATGCAGAACCGGCGACATCTTGGCTTTCGTCGGGTTTCAAGCTGAGATATGCATTTTCTGCATTAATCTTGGTGAGACATCAGTCAGAAGTATGCAGAATCATCTAGATCGCTCGTTTCGAGCTGCTTAATGCGAGAAACACGTTTTCTGGTGTTTTCACCGCTCCTCAGTGCGTTTGATATGCAGAACCGGCGACATCTTGGGTTTCGTCGGGGTTCAAGCTGAGATATGCATTTTCTGCGATAATATTGGTGAGACTTCAGTCAGAAGTATGCAGAATCATCTAGATCGCTCGTTTCTAGCTATTGAATGCGAGAAACACGTTATCTGGTGTTTTCACCACTCCACAGTGCGTTTAATATGCAGAACCGGCGATATCTTGATTTTCGTGGTGTTTCCAGCTGAGATATGCATTTTCTGCGATAATCTTGGTGAGACTTCTGCCCGAAGTATGCAGAATCATCGAGATCGCTCTTTTCGAGCTATTTAATGCGAGAAACACGTTTTCTGGTGTATTCATCACTCCACAGAGCGTTTGATATGCAGAACCGGCGATATCTTGATATTCGTGGTGTTTCCAGCTGAGATATGCATTTTCTGCGATAATCTTGGTGAGTCTTCTGTCAGAAGTATGCAGAATCATCTAGATTGCACTTTTCGAGCTATTTAATGCGAGAAACACGTTATCTGGTGTTTTCACCACTCCACAGTGCGTTTGATATGCAGAACCGGCGACATCATGGCTGTCGTCGGGCATCAAGCTGAGATATGCATTTTCTGCGATAATCTTGGTGAGACATCAGTCAGAAGTATGCAGAATCATCGAGATCGCTCTTTTCGAGCTATTTAATGGAGAAACACGTTATCTGGTGTATTGACCACTCCACAGTGCGTTTGATATGCGGAACCGGCGCCATCTTGATTTTCGTGAGGTTTCAAGCTGAGATATGCATTTTCTGCGATAATATTGGTGAGAGTTCAGTCAGAAGTATGCAGGATCATCTAGATCGCCCGTTTCTAGCTATATAATGCGAGAAACACGTTATCTGGTGTTTTCACCACTCCACAGTGCGTTTAATATGCAGAACCGGCGATATCTTGATTTTCGTGGTGTTTCCAGCTGAGATATGCATTTTCTGCGATAATCTTGGTGAGACTTCTGTCCGAAGTATGCAGAATCATCGAGATCGCTCTTTTCGAGCTATTTAATGCGAGAAACACGTTTTCTGGTGTATTCATCACTCCACAGAGCGTTTGATATGCAGAACCGGCGATATCTTGATATTCGTGGTGTTTCCAGCTGAGATATGCATTTTCTGCGATAATCTTGGTGAGTCTTCTGTCAGAAGTATGCAGAATCATCTAGATTGCACTTTTCGAGCTATTTAATGCGAGAAACACGTTATCTGGTGTTTTCACCACTCCACAGTGCGTTTGATATGCAGAACCGGCGACATCTTGGCTTTCGTCGGGTTTCAAGCTGAGATATGCATTTTCTGCATTAATCTTGGTGAGACATCAGTCAGAAGTATGCAGAATCATCTAGATCGCTCGTTTCGAGCTGCTTAATGCGAGAAACACGTTTTCTGGTGTTTTCACCGCTCCTCAGTGCGTTTGATATGCAGAACCGGCGACATCTTGGGTTTCGTCGGGGTTCAAGCTGAGATATGCATTTTCTGCGATAATATTGGTGAGACTTCAGTCAGAAGTATGCAGAATCATCTAGATCGCTCGTTTCTAGCTATTTAATGCGAGAAACACGTTATCTGGTGTATTGACCACTCGACAGTGCCTTTGATATGCGGAACCGGCGCCATCTTGATTTTCGTGAGGTTTCAAGCTGAGATATGCATTTTCTGCGATAATATTGGTGAGAGTTCAGTCAGAAGTATGCAGGATCATCTAGATCGCTCGTTTCGAGCTATTTAATGCGAGAAACACGTTTTCTGGTGTTTTCACCACTCCACAGTACGTTTGACATGCAGAACCGGCGATGTTTGGTTTTCGTCGGGTTTCAAGCTGAGATATGCATTTTCTACGATAATCTTGGTGAGACTTCTGTCCGAAGTAAGCAGAATCATCGAGATCGCTCTTTTCGAGCTACTTAATGCGAGAAACACGTTTTCTGGTGTATTCACCACTCCACAGTACGTTTGACATGCAGAACCGGAGATATCCTGGTTTCGGTCGGGTTTCAAGCTGAGATATGCTTTTCTACGATAATCTTGGTGAGACATCAGTCAGAAGTGTGCAGAATCATCGAGATCGCACTTTTCGAGTTATTTAATACGAGAAACACATTTTCTGGTGTATTCACCACTCCACAGAGCGTCTGATATGCAGAACTGGCGATATCTTGATATTCGTGGTGTTTCCAGCTGAGATATGCATTTTCTGCGATAATCTTGGTGAGACTTCTGTCCGAAGTATGCAGAATCATCGAGATCGCTCTTTTCGAGCTATTTAATGCGAGAAACACGTTTTCTGGTGTATTCATCACTCCACAGAGCGTTTGATATGCAGAACCGGCGATATCTTGATATTCGTGGTGTTTCCAGCTGAGATATGCATTTTCTGCGATAATCTTTGTGAGTCTTCTGTCAGAAGTATGCAGAATCATCTAGATTGCACTTTTCGAGCTATTTAATGCGAGAAACACGTTATCTGGTGTTTTCACCACTCCACAGTGCGTTTGATATGCAGAACCGGCGACATCATGGCTGTCGTCTGGCATCAAGCTGAGATATGCATTTTCTGCGATAATCTTGGTGAGACATCAGTCAGAAGTATGCAGAATCATCGAGATCGCTCTTTTCGAGCTATTTAATGGAGAAACACGTTATCTGGTGTATTGACCACTCCACAGTGCGTTTGATATGCGGAACTGGCGCCATCTTGATTTTCGTGAGGTTTCAAGCTGAGATATGCATTTTCTGCGATAATATTGGTGAGAGTTCAGTCAAAAGTATGCAGGATCATCTAGATCGCTCGGTTCGAGCTATTTAATGCGAGAAACACGTTATCTGGTGTTTTCACCACTCCACAGTGCGTTTAATATGCAGAACCGGCGATATCTTGATTTTCGTGGTGTTTCCAGCTGAGATATGCATTTTCTGCGATAATCTTGGTGAGACTTCTGTCCGAAGTATGCAGAATCATCGAGATCGCTCTTTTCGAGCTATTTAATGCGAGAAACACGTTTTCTGGTGTATTCATCACTCCACAGAGCGTTTGATATGCAGAACCGGCGATATCTTGATATTCGTGGTGTTTCCAGCTGAGATATGCATTTTCTGCGATAATCTTGGTGAGTCTTCTGTCAGAAGTATGCAGAATCATCTAGATTGCACTTTTCGAGCTATTTAATGCGAGAAACACGTTATCTGGTGTTTTCACCACTCCACAGTGCGTTTGATATGCAGAACCGGCGACATCTTGGCTTTCGTCGGGTTTCAAGCTGAGATATGCATTTTCTGCATTAATCTTGGTGAGACATCAGTCAGAAGTATGCAGAATCATCTAGATCGCTCGTTTCGAGCTGCTTAATGCGAGAAACACGTTTTCTGGTGTTTTCACCGCTCCTCAGTGCGTTTGATATGCAGAACCGGCGACATCTTGGGTTTCGTCGGGGTTCAAGCTGAGATATGCATTTTCTGCGATAATATTGGTGAGACTTCAGTCAGAAGTATGCAGAATCATCTAGATCGCTCGTTTCTAGCTATTGAATGCGAGAAACACGTTATCTGGTGTTTTCACCACTCCACAGTGCGTTTGATATGCAGAACCGGCGACATCATGGCTGTCGTCGGGCATCAAGCTGAGATATGCATTTTCTGCGATAATCTTGGTGAGACATCAGTCAGAAGTATGCAGAATCATCGAGATCGCTCTTTTCGAGCTATTTAATGGAGAAACACGTTATCTGGTGTATTGACCACTCCACAGTGCGTTTGATATGCGGAACCGGCGCCAGCTTGATTTTCGTGATATTTCAAGCTGAGATATGCATTTTCTGCGATAATATTGGTGAGAGTTCAGTCAGAAGTATGCAGGATCATCTAGATCGCTCGTTTCGAGCTATTTAATTCGAGAAACACGTTATCTGGTGTTTTCACCACTCCACAGTGCGTTTGATATGCAGAACCGGCGACATCATGGCTGTCGTCGGGCATCAAGCTGAGATATGCATATTCTGCGGTAATCTTGATGAGACATCAGTCAGAAGTATGCAGAATCATCGAGATCGCTCTTTTCGAGCTATTTAATGGAGAAACACGTTATCTGGTGTATTGACCACTCCACAGTGCGTTTGATATGCGGAACCGGCGCCATCTTGATTTTCGTGAGGTTTCAAGCTGAGATATGCATTTTCTGCGATAATATTGGTGAGAGTTCAGTCAAAAGTATGCAGGATCATCTAGATCGCTCGGTTCGAGCTATTTAATGCGAGAAACACGTTGTCTGGTTGTTTTCACCACTCCACGGTGCGTTTGATATGCAGAACCGGCGATATCTTGATTTTCGTGGTGTTTCCAGCTGAGATATGCATTTTCTTCGATAATCTTGGTGAGTCTTCTGTCAGCAGTATGCAGAATCATCGAGATCGCTCTATTCGAGCTATTTAATGCGAGAAACACGTTATCTGGTGTATTGACCACTCGACAGTGCCTTTGATATGCGGAACCGGCGCCATCTTGATTTTCGTGAGGTTTCAAGCTGAGATATGCATTTTCTGCGATAATATTGGTGAGAGTTCAGTCAGAAGTATGCAGGATCATCTAGATCGCTCGTTTCGAGCTATTTAATGCGAGAAACACGTTTTCTGGTGTATTCACCACTCCACAGTACGTTTGACATGCAGAACGGGAGATATCCTGGTTTCGGTCGGGTTTCAAGCTGAGATATGCTTTTCTACGATAATCTTGGTGAGACTTCTGTCAGAAGTATGCAGAATCTTCGAGAACGCTTTTTTCGAGCTACTTAATGCGAGAAACACGTTATCTGGTTGTTTTCACCACTCCACAGTGCGTTTGATATGCAGAACCGGCGACATCTTGGTTTTCGTGGGGTTTCCAGCTGAGATATGCATTTTCTGCGATAATCTAGGTGAGCCTTCTGTCAAATGTATGCAGAATCATCGACATTGCTTTTTTCGAGATATTTAATGCGAGAAACACGTTATCTGGTGTTTTCACCACTCCACAGTGCGTTTGATACGCAGAACCGGCGACATCTTGATTTTCGTGAGGTTTCTAACTGAGATATGCGTTTTCTGCGATAATATTGGTGAGACTTCAGTCAGAAGAATGCAGAACCATCTAGATCGCTCTTTTCGAGCTATTTAATGCGAGCAGCACGTTATCTGGTGTTTTGGCCACTCCACAGTGCGTTTGATATGCAGAACCGGAGATATCTTGGTTTCGGTCGGGTTTCAAGCTGAGATATGCATTTTCTACGATAATCTTGGAGAGAATCTGTCAGAAGTATGCAGAATCTTCGAGGACGCTCTTTTCGAGCTATTTAATGCGAGAAACACGTTTTTGGGGGTTTTCACTACTCCACAGTTCTTTGAATATGCAGAACAGGAGATATCTTGGTTTGCGTGGGGTTTCAAGCAGAGATATGCATTTTCTGCGATGATATTGGTGAGAGTTCAGTCAGAAGTATGCAGGATCATCTAGATCGCTCGGTTCGAGCTATTTAATGCGAGAAACACGTTGTCTGGTTGTTTTCACCACTCCACGGTGCGTTTGATATGCAGAACCGGCGATATCTTGATTTTCGTGGTGTTTCCAGCTGAGATATGCATTTTCTTCGATAATCTTGGTGAGTCTTCTGTCAGCAGTATGCAGAATCATCGAGATCGCTCTTTTCGAGCTATTTAATGGAGAAACACGTTATCAGGTGTATTGACCACTCCACAGTGCGTTTGATATGCGGAACCGGCGCCATCTTGATTTTCGTGAGGTTTCAAGCTGAGATATGCATTTTCTGCGATAATCTTGATGAGACATCAGTCAGAAGTATGCAGGATCATCTAGATCGCTCGTTTCGAGCTATTTAATGCGAGAAACACGTTTTCTGGTGTTTTCACCACTCCACAGTACGTTTGACATGCAGAACCGGCGATGTTTGGTTTTCGTCGGGTTTCAAGCTGAGATATGCATTTTCTACGATAATCTTGGTGAGACTTCTGTCCGAAGTAAGCAGAATCATCGAGATCGCTCTTTTCGAGCTACTTAATGCGAGAAACACGTTTTCTGGTGTATTCACCACTCCACAGTACGTTTGACATGCAGAACCGGAGATATCCTGGTTTCGGTCGGGTTTCAAGCTGAGATATGCTTTTCTACGATAATCTTGGTGAGACTTCTGTCAGAAGTATGCAGAATCTTCGAGAACGCTTTTTTCGAGCTACTTAATGCGAGAAACACGATATCTGGTTGTTTTCACCACTCCACAGTGCGTTTGATATGCAGAACCGGCGACATCTTGATTTTCGTGACATTTCTAGCTGAGATATGCATTTTCTGCGATAATATTGGTGAGACTTCATTCAGAAGTATGCAGAATCATCTAGATCGCTCTTGTCGAGCTATTTAATGCAAAAAAACAAGTTTTCCGGTGTTTTCAACATTCCACAGTGCGTTTGATATGCAGAACTGGCGATATCTTGATTTTCGTGGTGTTTCCAGCTGAGATTTGCATTTTCTGCGATAATCTTGGTGAGTCTTCTGTCAGAAGTATGCAGAATCATCAAGATTGCACTTTTCGAGCCATTTAATGCGAGAAACACGTTTTCTGGTGTATTCACCACTCCACAGAGCGTTTGATATGCAGAACCGGCGATATCTTGATATTCGTGGTGTTTCCAGCTGAGATATGCATTTTCTGCGATAATAGTGGTGAGACTTCTGCCCGAAGTATGCTTAATCATCGTGATCGCTCGTTTCTAGCTATTTAATGCGAGAAACACGTTATCTGGTGTTTTCACCACTCCACAGTGCGTTTGATATGCAGAACCGGCGACATCATGGCTGTCGTCGGGCATCAAGCTGAGATATGCATTTTCTGCGATAATCTTGGTGAGACATCAGTCAGAAGTATGCAGAATCATCGAGATCGCTCTTTTCGAGCTATTTAATGGAGAAACACGTTATCTGGTGTATTGACCACTCCACAGTGCGTTTGATATGCGGAACCGGCGCCATCTTGATTTTCGTGAGGTTTCAAGCTGAGATATGCATTTCCTGCGATAATATTGGTGAGAGTTCAGTCAGAAGTATGCAGGATCATCTAGATCGCTCGTTTCGAGCTATTTAATGCGAGAAACACGTTGTCTGGTTGTTTTCACCACTCCACGGTGCGTTTGATATGCAGAACCGGCGACATCTTGGGTTTCTTCGGGGTTCGAGCTGAGAAATGCATTTTCTGCGATAATATTGGTGAGTCTTCTGTCAGAAGTATGCAGAATCATCTAGATCGCTCGTTTCGAGCTGCTTAATGCGAGAAACACGTTTTCTGGTGTTTTCACCGCTCCTCAGTGCGTTTGATATGCAGAACTGGCGATATCTTGATATTCGTGGTGTTTCCAGCTGAGATATGCATTTTCTGCGATTATCATGGTGAGTCTTCTGTCAGCAGTATGCAGAATCATCTAGATTGCACTTTTCGAGCTATTTAATGCGAGCAGCACGTTATCTGGTGTTTTGGCCACTCCACAGTGCGTTTGATATGCAGAACCGGAGATATCTTGGTTTCGGTCGGGTTTCAAGCTGAGATATGCATTTTCTACGATAATCTTGGAGAGAATCTGTCAGAAGTATGCAGAATCTTCGAGGACGCTCTTTTCGAGCTATTTAATGCGAGAAACACGTTTTTGGGGGTTTTCACTACTCCACAGTTCTTTGAATATGCAGAACAGGAGATATCTTGGTTTGCGTGGGGTTTCAAGCAGAGATATGCATTTTCTGCGATAATATTGGTGAGAGTTCAGTCAGAAGTATGCAGGATCATCTAGATCGCTCGGTTCGAGCTATTTAATGCGAGAAACACGTTGTCTGGTTGTTTTCACCACTCCACGGTGCGTTTGATATGCAGAACCGGCGATATCTTGATTTTCGTGGTGTTTCCAGCTGAGATATGCATTTTCTTCGATAATCTTGGTGAGTCTTCTGTCAGCAGTATGCAGAATCATCGAGATCGCTCTTTTCGAGCTATTTAATGGAGAAACACGTTATCAGGTGTATTGACCACTCCACAGTGCGTTTGATATGCGGAACCGGCGCCATCTTGATTTTCGTGAGGTTTCAAGCTGAGATATGCATTTTCTGCGATAATCTTGATGAGACATCAGTCAGAAGTATGCAGGATCATCTAGATCGCTCGTTTCGAGCTATTTAATGCGAGAAACACGTTTTCTGGTGTTTTCACCACTCCACAGTACGTTTGACATGCAGAACCGGCGATGTTTGGTTTTCGTCGGGTTTCAAGCTGAGATATGCATTTTCTACGATAATCTTGGTGAGACTTCTGTCCGAAGTAAGCAGAATCATCGAGATCGCTCTTTTCGAGCTACTTAATGCGAGAAACACGTTTTCTGGTGTATTCACCACTCCACAGTACGTTTGACATGCAGAACCGGAGATATCCTGGTTTCGGTCGGGTTTCAAGCTGAGATATGCTTTTCTACGATAATCTTGGTGAGACTTCTGTCAGAAGTATGCAGAATCTTCGAGAACGCTTTTTTCGAGCTACTTAATGCGAGAAACACGATATCTGGTTGTTTTCACCACTCCACAGTGCGTTTGATATGCAGAACCGGCGACATCTTGATTTTCGTGACATTTCTAGCTGAGATATGCATTTTCTGCGATAATATTGGTGAGACTTCATTCAGAAGTATGCAGAATCATCTAGATCGCTCTTGTCGAGCTATTTAATGCAAAAAAACAAGTTTTCCGGTGTTTTCAACATTCCACAGTGCGTTTGATATGCAGAACTGGCGATATCTTGATTTTCGTGGTGTTTCCAGCTGAGATTTGCATTTTCTGCGATAATCTTGGTGAGTCTTCTGTCAGAAGTATGCAGAATCATCAAGATTGCACTTTTCGAGCCATTTAATGCGAGAAACACGTTTTCTGGTGTATTCACCACTCCACAGAGCGTTTGATATGCAGAACCGGCGATATCTTGATATTCGTGGTGTTTCCAGCTGAGATATGCATTTTCTGCGATAATAGTGGTGAGACTTCTGCCCGAAGTATGCTTAATCATCGTGATCGCTCGTTTCTAGCTATTTAATGCGAGAAACACGTTATCTGGTGTTTTCACCACTCCACAGTGCGTTTGATATGCAGAACCGGCGACATCATGGCTGTCGTCGGGCATCAAGCTGAGATATGCATTTTCTGCGATAATCTTGGTGAGACATCAGTCAGAAGTATGCAGAATCATCGAGATCGCTCTTTTCGAGCTATTTAATGGAGAAACACGTTATCTGGTGTATTGACCACTCCACAGTGCGTTTGATATGCGGAACCGGCGCCATCTTGATTTTCGTGAGGTTTCAAGCTGAGATATGCATTTCCTGCGATAATATTGGTGAGAGTTCAGTCAGAAGTATGCAGGATCATCTAGATCGCTCGTTTCGAGCTATTTAATGCGAGAAACACGTTGTCTGGTTGTTTTCACCACTCCACGGTGCGTTTGATATGCAGAACCGGCGACATCTTGGGTTTCTTCGGGGTTCGAGCTGAGAAATGCATTTTCTGCGATAATATTGGTGAGTCTTCTGTCAGAAGTATGCAGAATCATCTAGATCGCTCGTTTCGAGCTGCTTAATGCGAGAAACACGTTTTCTGGTGTTTTCACCGCTCCTCAGTGCGTTTGATATGCAGAACTGGCGACATCTTGATATTCGTGGTGTTTCCAGCTGAGATATGCATTTTCTGCGATTATCATGGTGAGTCTTCTGTCAGCAGTATGCAGAATCATCTAGATTGCACTTTTCGAGCTATTTAATGCGAGAAACACGTTATCTGGTGTTTTCACCACTCCACAGTGCGTTTGATATGCAGAACCGGCGACATCTTGGCTTTCGTCGGGTTTCAAGCTGAGATATGCATTTTCTGCATTAATCTTGGTGAGACATCAGTCAGAAGTATGCAGAATCATCTAGATCGCTCGTTTCGAGCTGCTTAATGCGAGAAACACGTTTTCTGGTGTTTTCACCGCTCCTCAGTGCGTTTGATATGCAGAACCGGCGACATCTTGGGTTTCGTCGGGGTTCAAGCTGAGATATGCATTTTCTGCGATAATATTGGTGAGACTTCAGTCAGAAGTATGCAGAATCATCAAGATTGCACTTTTCGAGCCATTTAATGCGAGAAACACGTTTTCTGGTGTATTCACCACTCCACAGAGCGTTTGATATGCAGAACCGGCGATATCTTGATATTCGTGGTGTTTCCAGCTGAGATATGCATTTTCTGCGATAATAGTGGTGAGACTTCTGCCCGAAGTATGCTTAATCATCGTGATCGCTCGTTTCTAGCTATTTAATGCGAGAAACACGTTATCTGGTGTTTTCACCACTCCACAGTGCGTTTGATATGCAGAACCGGCGACATCATGGCTGTCGTCGGGCATCAAGCTGAGATATGCATTTTCTGCGATAATCTTGGTGAGACATCAGTCAGAAGTATGCAGAATCATCGAGATCGCTCTTTTCGAGCTATTTAATGGAGAAACACGTTATCTGGTGTATTGACCACTCCACAGTGCGTTTGATATGCGGAACCGGCGCCATCTTGATTTTCGTGAGGTTTCAAGCTGAGATATGCATTTCCTGCGATAATATTGGTGAGAGTTCAGTCAGAAGTATGCAGGATCATCTAGATCGCTCGTTTCGAGCTATTTAATGCGAGAAACACGTTGTCTGGTTGTTTTCACCACTCCACGGTGCGTTTGATATGCAGAACCGGCGACATCTTGGGTTTCTTCGGGGTTCGAGCTGAGAAATGCATTTTCTGCGATAATATTGGTGAGTCTTCTGTCAGAAGTATGCAGAATCATCTAGATCGCTCGTTTCGAGCTGCTTAATGCGAGAAACACGTTTTCTGGTGTTTTCACCGCTCCTCAGTGCGTTTGATATGCAGAACTGGCGACATCTTGATATTCGTGGTGTTTCCAGCTGAGATATGCATTTTCTGCGATTATCATGGTGAGTCTTCTGTCAGCAGTATGCAGAATCATCTAGATTGCACTTTTCGAGCTATTTAATGCGAGAAACACGTTATCTGGTGTTTTCACCACTCCACAGTGCGTTTGATATGCAGAACCGGCGACATCTTGGCTTTCGTCGGGTTTCAAGCTGAGATATGCATTTTCTGCATTAATCTTGGTGAGACATCAGTCAGAAGTATGCAGAATCATCTAGATCGCTCGTTTCGAGCTGCTTAATGCGAGAAACACGTTTTCTGGTGTTTTCACCGCTCCTCAGTGCGTTTGATATGCAGAACCGGCGACATCTTGGGTTTCGTCGGGGTTCAAGCTGAGATATGCATTTTCTGCGATAATATTGGTGAGACTTCAGTCAGAAGTATGCAGAATCATCTAGATCGCTCGTTTCTAGCTATTGAATGCGAGAAACACGTTATCTGGTGTTTTCACCACTCCACAGTGCGTTTAATATGCAGAACCGGCGATATCTTGATTTTCGTGGTGTTTCCAGCTGAGATATGCATTTTCTGCGATAATCTTGGTGAGACTTCTGTCCGAAGTATGCAGAATCATCGAGATCGCTCTTTTCGAGCTATTTAATGCGAGAAACACGTTTTCTGGTGTATTCATCACTCCACAGAGCGTTTGATATGCAGAACCGGCGATATCTTGATATTCGTGGTGTTTCCAGCTGAGATATGCATTTTCTGCGATAATCTTGGTGAGTCTTCTGTCAGAAGGATGCAGAATCATCTAGATTGCACTTTTCGAGCTATTTAATGCGAGAAACACGTTATCTGGTGTTTTCACCACTCCACAGTGCGTTTAATATGCAGAACCGGCGATATCTTGATTTTCGTGGTGTTTCCAGCTGAGATATGCATTTTCTGCGATAATCTTGGTGAGACTTCTGTCCGAAGTATGCAGAATCATCGAGATCGCTCTTTTCGAGCTATTTAATGCGAGAAACACGTTTTCTGGTGTATTCATCACTCCACAGAGCGTTTGATATGCAGAACCGGCGATATCTTGATATTCGTGGTGTTTCCAGCTGAGATATGCATTTTCTGCGATAATCTTGGTGAGTCTTCTGTCAGAAGTATGCAGAATCATCTAGATTGCACTTTTCGAGCTATTTAATGCGAGAAACACGTTATCTGGTGTTTTCACCACTCCACAGTGCGTTTGATATGCAGAACCGGCGACATCATGGCTGTCGTCGGGCATCAAGCTGAGATATGCATTTTCTGCGATAATCTTGGTGAGACATCAGTCAGAAGTATGCAGAATCATCGAGATCGCTCTTTTCGAGCTATTTAATGGAGAAACACGTTATCTGGTGTATTGACCACTCCACAGTGCGTTTGATATGCGGAACCGGCGCCATCTTGATTTTCGTGAGGTTTCAAGCTGAGATATGCATTTTCTGCGATAATATTGGTGAGAGTTCAGTCAGAAGTATGCAGGATCATCTAGATCGCTCGTTTCTAGCTATTTAATGCGAGAAACACGTTATCTGGTGTTTTCACCACTCCACAGTGCGTTTAATATGCAGAACCGGCGATATCTTGATTTTCGTGGTGTTTCCAGCTGAGATATGCATTTTCTGCGATAATCTTGGTGAGACTTCTGTCCGAAGTATGCAGAATCATCGAGATCGCTCTTTTCGAGCTATTTAATGCGAGAAACACGTTTTCTGGTGTATTCATCACTCCACAGAGCGTTTGATATGCAGAACCGGCGATATCTTGATATTCGTGGTGTTTCCAGCTGAGATATGCATTTTCTGCGATAATCTTGGTGAGTCTTCTGTCAGAAGTATGCAGAATCATCTAGATTGCACTTTTCGAGCTATTTAATGCGAGAAACACGTTATCTGGTGTTTTCACCACTCCACAGTGCGTTTGATATGCAGAACCGGCGACATCTTGGCTTTCGTCGGGTTTCAAGCTGAGATATGCATTTTCTGCATTAATCTTGGTGAGACATCAGTCAGAAGTATGCAGAATCATCTAGATCGCTCGTTTCGAGCTGCTTAATGCGAGAAACACGTTTTCTGGTGTTTTCACCGCTCCTCAGTGCGTTTGATATGCAGAACCGGCGACATCTTGGGTTTCGTCGGGGTTCAAGCTGAGATATGCATTTTCTGCGATAATATTGGTGAGACTTCAGTCAGAAGTATGCAGAATCATCTAGATCGCTCGTTTCTAGCTATTTAATGCGAGAAACACGTTATCTGGTGTATTGACCACTCGACAGTGCCTTTGATATGCGGAACCGGCGCCATCTTGATTTTCGTGAGGTTTCAAGCTGAGATATGCATTTTCTGCGATAATATTGGTGAGAGTTCAGTCAGAAGTATGCAGGATCATCTAGATCGCTCGTTTCGAGCTATTTAATGCGAGAAACACGTTTTCTGGTGTTTTCACCACTCCACAGTACGTTTGACATGCAGAACCGGCGATGTTTGGTTTTCGTCGGGTTTCAAGCTGAGATATGCATTTTCTACGATAATCTTGGTGAGACTTCTGTCCGAAGTAAGCAGAATCATCGAGATCGCTCTTTTCGAGCTACTTAATGCGAGAAACACGTTTTCTGGTGTATTCACCACTCCACAGTACGTTTGACATGCAGAACCGGATATATCCTGGTTTCGGTCGGGTTTCAAGCTGAGATATGCTTTTCTACGATAATCTTGGTGAGACATCAGTCAGAAGTATGCAGAATCATCGAGATCGCACTTTTCGAGTTATTTAATGCGAGAAACACATTTTCTGGTGTATTCACCACTCCACAGAGCGTCTGATATGCAGAACTGGCGATATCTTGATATTCGTGGTGTTTCCAGCTGAGATATGCATTTTCTGCGATAATCTTGGTGAGACTTCTGTCCGAAGTATGCAGAATCATCTAGATCGCTCGTTTCGAGCTGCTTAATGCGAGAAACACGTTTTCTGGTGTTTTCACCGCTCCTCAGTGCGTTTGATATGCAGAACTGGCGACATCTTGATATTCGTGGTGTTTCCAGCTGAGATATGCATTTTCTGCGATTATCATGGTGAGTCTTCTGTCAGCAGTATGCAGAATCATCTAGATTGCACTTTTCGAGCTATTTAATGCGAGAAACACGTTATCTGGTGTTTTCACCACTCCACAGTGCGTTTGATATGCAGAACCGGCGACATCTTGGCTTTCGTCGGGTTTCAAGCTGAGATATGCATTTTCTGCATTAATCTTGGTGAGACATCAGTCAGAAGTATGCAGAATCATCTAGATCGCTCGTTTCGAGCTGCTTAATGCGAGAAACACGTTTTCTGGTGTTTTCACCGCTCCTCAGTGCGTTTGATATGCAGAACCGGCGACATCTTGGGTTTCGTCGGGGTTCAAGCTGAGATATGCATTTTCTGCGATAATATTGGTGAGACTTCAGTCAGAAGTATGCAGAATCATCTAGATCGCTCGTTTCTAGCTATTGAATGCGAGAAACACGTTATCTGGTGTTTTCACCACTCCACAGTGCGTTTAATATGCAGAACCGGCGATATCTTGATTTTCGTGGTGTTTCCAGCTGAGATATGCATTTTCTGCGATAATCTTGGTGAGACTTCTGTCCGAAGTATGCAGAATCATCGAGATCGCTCTTTTCGAGCTATTTAATGCGAGAAACACGTTTTCTGGTGTATTCATCACTCCACAGAGCGTTTGATATGCAGAACCGGCGATATCTTGATATTCGTGGTGTTTCCAGCTGAGATATGCATTTTCTGCGATAATCTTGGTGAGTCTTCTGTCAGAAGGATGCAGAATCATCTAGATTGCACTTTTCGAGCTATTTAATGCGAGAAACACGTTATCTGGTGTTTTCACCACTCCACAGTGCGTTTAATATGCAGAACCGGCGATATCTTGATTTTCGTGGTGTTTCCAGCTGAGATATGCATTTTCTGCGATAATCTTGGTGAGACTTCTGTCCGAAGTATGCAGAATCATCGAGATCGCTCTTTTCGAGCTATTTAATGCGAGAAACACGTTTTCTGGTGTATTCATCACTCCACAGAGCGTTTGATATGCAGAACCGGCGATATCTTGATATTCGTGGTGTTTCCAGCTGAGATATGCATTTTCTGCGATAATCTTGGTGAGTCTTCTGTCAGAAGTATGCAGAATCATCTAGATTGCACTTTTCGAGCTATTTAATGCGAGAAACACGTTATCTGGTGTTTTCACCACTCCACAGTGCGTTTGATATGCAGAACCGGCGACATCATGGCTGTCGTCGGGCATCAAGCTGAGATATGCATTTTCTGCGATAATCTTGGTGAGACATCAGTCAGAAGTATGCAGAATCATCGAGATCGCTCTTTTCGAGCTATTTAATGGAGAAACACGTTATCTGGTGTATTGACCACTCCACAGTGCGTTTGATATGCGGAACCGGCGCCATCTTGATTTTCGTGAGGTTTCAAGCTGAGATATGCATTTTCTGCGATAATATTGGTGAGAGTTCAGTCAGAAGTATGCAGGATCATCTAGATCGCTCGTTTCTAGCTATTTAATGCGAGAAACACGTTATCTGGTGTTTTCACCACTCCACAGTGCGTTTAATATGCAGAACCGGCGATATCTTGATTTTCGTGGTGTTTCCAGCTGAGATATGCATTTTCTGCGATAATCTTGGTGAGACTTCTGTCCGAAGTATGCAGAATCATCGAGATCGCTCTTTTCGAGCTATTTAATGCGAGAAACACGTTTTCTGGTGTATTCATCACTCCACAGAGCGTTTGATATGCAGAACCGGCGATATCTTGATATTCGTGGTGTTTCCAGCTGAGATATGCATTTTCTGCGATAATCTTGGTGAGTCTTCTGTCAGAAGTATGCAGAATCATCTAGATTGCACTTTTCGAGCTATTTAATGCGAGAAACACGTTATCTGGTGTTTTCACCACTCCACAGTGCGTTTGATATGCAGAACCGGCGACATCTTGGCTTTCGTCGGGTTTCAAGCTGAGATATGCATTTTCTGCATTAATCTTGGTGAGACATCAGTCAGAAGTATGCAGAATCATCTAGATCGCTCGTTTCGAGCTGCTTAATGCGAGAAACACGTTTTCTGGTGTTTTCACCGCTCCTCAGTGCGTTTGATATGCAGAACCGGCGACATCTTGGGTTTCGTCGGGGTTCAAGCTGAGATATGCATTTTCTGCGATAATATTGGTGAGACTTCAGTCAGAAGTATGCAGAATCATCTAGATCGCTCGTTTCTAGCTATTTAATGCGAGAAACACGTTATCTGGTGTATTGACCACTCGACAGTGCCTTTGATATGCGGAACCGGCGCCATCTTGATTTTCGTGAGGTTTCAAGCTGAGATATGCATTTTCTGCGATAATATTGGTGAGAGTTCAGTCAGAAGTATGCAGGATCATCTAGATCGCTCGTTTCGAGCTATTTAATGCGAGAAACACGTTTTCTGGTGTTTTCACCACTCCACAGTACGTTTGACATGCAGAACCGGCGATGTTTGGTTTTCGTCGGGTTTCAAGCTGAGATATGCATTTTCTACGATAATCTTGGTGAGACTTCTGTCCGAAGTAAGCAGAATCATCGAGATCGCTCTTTTCGAGCTACTTAATGCGAGAAACACGTTTTCTGGTGTATTCACCACTCCACAGTACGTTTGACATGCAGAACCGGATATATCCTGGTTTCGGTCGGGTTTCAAGCTGAGATATGCTTTTCTACGATAATCTTGGTGAGACATCAGTCAGAAGTATGCAGAATCATCGAGATCGCACTTTTCGAGTTATTTAATGCGAGAAACACATTTTCTGGTGTATTCACCACTCCACAGAGCGTCTGATATGCAGAACTGGCGATATCTTGATATTCGTGGTGTTTCCAGCTGAGATATGCATTTTCTGCGATAATCTTGGTGAGACTTCTGTCCGAAGTATGCAGAATCATCGAGATCGCTCTTTTCGAGCTATTTAATGCGAGAAACACGTTTTCTGGTGTATTCATCACTCCACAGAGCGTTTGATATGCAGAACCGGCGATATCTTGATATTCGTGGTGTTTCCAGCTGAGATATGCATTTTCTGCGATAATCTTGGTGAGTCTTCTGTCAGAAGTATGCAGAATCATCTAGATTGCACTTTTCGAGCTATTTAATGCGAGAAACACGTTATCTGGTGTTTTCACCACTCCACAGTGCGTTTGATATGCAGAACCGGCGACATCATGGCTGTCGTCGGGCATCAAGCTGAGATATGCATTTTCTGCGATAATCTTGGTGAGACATCAGTCAGAAGTATGCAGAATCATCGAGATCGCTCTTTTCGAGCTATTTAATGGAGAAACACGTTATCTGGTGTATTGACCACTCCACAGTGCGTTTGATATGCGGAACTGGCGCCATCTTGATTTTCGTGAGGTTTCAAGCTGAGATATGCATTTTCTGCGATAATATTGGTGAGAGTTCAGTCAAAAGTATGCAGGATCATCTAGATCGCTCGGTTCGAGCTATTTAATGCGAGAAACACGTTATCTGGTGTTTTCACCACTCCACAGTGCGTTTAATATGCAGAACCGGCGATATCTTGATTTTCGTGGTGTTACCAGCTGAGATATGCATTTTCTGCGATAATCTTGGTGAGACTTCTGTCCGAAGTATGCAGAATCATCGAGATCGCTCTTTTTGAGCTATTTAATGCGAGAAACACGTTTTCTGGTGTATTCATCACTCCACAGAGCGTTTGATATGCAGAACCGGCGATATCTTGATATTCGTGGTGTTTCCAGCTGAGATATGCATTTTCTGCGATAATCTTGGTGAGTCTTCTGTCAGAAGTATGCAGAATCATCTAGATTGCACTTTTCGAGCTATTTAATGCGAGAAACACGTTATCTGGTGTTTTCACCACTCCACAGTGCGTTTGATATGCAGAACCGGCGACATCTTGGCTTTCGTCGGGTTTCAAGCTGAGATATGCATTTTCTGCATTAATCTTGGTGAGACATCAGTCAGAAGTATGCAGAATCATCTAGATCGCTCGTTTCGAGCTGCTTAATGCGAGAAACACGTTTTCTGGTGTTTTCACCGCTCCTCAGTGCGTTTGATATGCAGAACCGGCGACATCTTGGGTTTCGTCGGGGTTCAAGCTGAGATATGCATTTTCTGCGATAATATTGGTGAGACTTCAGTCAGAAGTATGCAGAATCATCTAGATCGCTCGTTTCTAGCTATTGAATGCGAGAAACACGTTATCTGGTGTTTTCACCACTCCACAGTGCGTTTGATATGCAGAACCGGCGACATCATGGCTGTCGTCGGGCATCAAGCTGAGATATGCATTTTCTGCGATAATCTTGGTGAGACATCAGTCAGAAGTATGCAGAATCATCGAGATCGCTCTTTTCGAGCTATTTAATGGAGAAACACGTTATCTGGTGTATTGACCACTCCACAGTGCGTTTGATATGCGGAACCGGCGCCAGCTTGATTTTCGTGATATTTCAAGCTGAGATATGCATTTTCTGCGATAATATTGGTGAGAGTTCAGTCAGAAGTATGCAGGATCATCTAGATCGCTCGTTTCGAGCTATTTAATTCGAGAAACACGTTATCTGGTGTTTTCACCACTCCACAGTGCGTTTGATATGCAGAACCGGCGACATCATGGCTGTCGTCGGGCATCAAGCTGAGATATGCATATTCTGCGGTAATCTTGATGAGACATCAGTCAGAAGTATGCAGAATCATCGAGATCGCTCTTTTCGAGCTATTTAATGGAGAAACACGTTGTCTGGTTGTTTTCACCACTCCACGGTGCGTTTGATATGCAGAACCGGCGATATCTTGATTTTCGTGGTGTTTCCAGCTGAGATATGCATTTTCTTCGATAATCTTGGTGAGTCTTCTGTCAGCAGTATGCAGAATCATCGAGATCGCTCTATTCGAGCTATTTAATGCGAGAAACACGTTATCTGGTGTATTGACCACTCGACAGTGCCTTTGATATGCGGAACCGGCGCCATCTTGATTTTCGTGATATTTCAAGCTGAGATATGCATTTTCTGCGATAATATTGGTGAGAGTTCAGTCAAAAGTATGCAGGATCATCTAGATCGCTCGGTTCGAGCTATTTAATGCGAGAAACACGTTGTCTGGTTGTTTTCACCACTCCACGGTGCGTTTGATATGCAGAACCGGCGATATCTTGATTTTCGTGGTGTTTCCAGCTGAGATATGCATTTTCTTCGATAATCTTGGTGAGTCTTCTGTCAGCAGTATGCAGAATCATCGAGATCGCTCTATTCGAGCTATTTAATGCGAGAAACACGTTATCTGGTGTATTGACCACTCGACAGTGCCTTTGATATGCGGAACCGGCGCCATCTTGATTTTCGTGAGGTTTCAAGCTGAGATATGCATTTTCTGCGATAATATTGGTGAGAGTTCAGTCAGAAGTATGCAGGATCATCTAGATCGCTCGTTTCGAGCTATTTAATGCGAGAAACACGTTTTCTGGTGTATTCACCACTCCACAGTACGTTTGACATGCAGAATGGGAGATATCCTGGTTTCGGTCGGGTTTCAAGCTGAGATATGCTTTTCTACGATAATCTTGGTGAGACTTCTGTCGAGAAGTATGCAGAATCTTCGAGAACGCTTTTTTCGAGCTACTTAATGCGAGAAACACGTTATCTGGTTGTTTTCACCACTCCACAGTGCGTTTGATATGCAGAACCGGCGACATCTTGGTTTTCGTGGGGTTTCCAGCTGAGATATGCATTTTCTGCGATAATCTAGGTGAGCCTTCTGTCAAATGTATGCAGAATCATCTAGATCGCTCTTTTCGAGCTATTTAATGCGAGAAACACGTTATCTGGTGTTTTCACCACCCCACAGTGCGTTTGATATGCAGAACCGGCGACATCTTGATTTTCGTGATGTTTCTAGCTGAGATATGCATTTTCTGCTATAATCTTGGCGAGATATCAGTCAGAAGTATGCAGAATCATCTAGATTGCACTTTTCGAGCTATTTAATGCGAGAAACACGTTATCTGGTGTTTTCACCACTCCACAGTGCGTTTGATATGCAGAACCGGCGACATCTTGGCTTTCGTCGGGTTTCAAGCTGAGATATGCATTTTCTGCATTAATCTTGGTGAGACATCAGTCAGAAGGATGCAGAATCATCTAGATCGCTCGTTTCGAGCTGCTTAATGCGAGAAACACGTTTTCTGGTGTTTTCACCGCTCCTCAGTGCGTTTGATATGCAGAACCGGTGACATCTTGGGTTTCGTCGGGGTTCAAGCTGAGATATGCATTTTCTGCGATAATATTGGTGAGACTTCAGTCAGAAGTATGCAGAATCATCTAGATCGCTCGTTTCTAGCTATTGAATGCGAGAAACACGTTATCTGGTGTTTTCACCACTCCACAGTGCGTTTGATATGCAGAACCGGCGACATCATGGCTGTCGTCGGGCATCAAGCTGAGATATGCATTTTCTGCGATAATCTTGGTGAGACATCAGTCAGAAGTATGCAGAATCATCGAGATCGCTCTTTTCGAGCTATTTAATGGAGAAACACGTTATCTGGTGTATTGACCACTCCACAGTGCGTTTGATATGCGGAACCGGCGCCAGCTTGATTTTCGTGATATTTCAAGCTGAGATATGCATTTTCTGCGATAATATTGGTGAGAGTTCAGTCAGAAGTATGCAGGATCATCTAGATCGCTCGTTTCGAGCTATTTAATTCGAGAAACACGTTATCTGGTGTTTTCACCACTCCACAGTGCGTTTGATATGCAGAACCGGCGACATCATGGCTGTCGTCGGGCATCAAGCTGAGATATGCATTTTCTGCGGTAATCTTGATGAGACATCAGTCAGAAGTATGCAGAATCATCGAGATCGCTCTTTTCGAGCTATTTAATGGAGAAACACGTTATCTGGTGTATTGACCACTCCACAGTGCGTTTGATATGCGGAACCGGCGCCATCTTGATTTTCGTGAGGTTTCAAGCTGAGATATGCATTTTCTGCGATAATATTGGTGAGAGTTCAGTCAGAAGTATGCAGGATCATCTAGATCGCTCGGTTCGAGCTATTTAATGCGAGAAACACGTTGTCTGGTTGTTTTCACCACTCCACGGTGCGTTTGATATGCAGAACCGGCGATATCTTGATTTTCGTGGTGTTTCCAGCTGAGATATGCATTTTCTTCGATAATCTTGGTGAGTCTTCTGTCAGCAGTATGCAGAATCATCGAGATCGCTCTATTCGAGCTATTTAATGCGAGAAACACGTTATCTGGTGTATTGACCACTCGACAGTGCCTTTGATATGCGGAACCGGCGCCATCTTGATTTTCGTGAGGTTTCAAGCTGAGATATGCATTTTCTGCGATAATATTGGTGAGAGTTCAGTCAGAAGTATGCAGGATCATCTAGATCGCTCGTTTCGAGCTATTTAATGCGAGAAACACGTTTTCTGGTGTTTTCACCACTCCACAGTACGTTTGACATGCAGAACCGGCGATGTTTGGTTTTCGTCGGGTTTCAAGCTGAGATATGCATTTTCTACGATAATCTTGGTGAGACTTCTGTCCGAAGTAAGCAGAATCATCGAGATCGCTCTTTTCGAGCTACTTAATGCGAGAAACACGTTTTCTGGTGTATTCACCACTCCACAGTACGTTTGACATGCAGAACCGGAGATATCCTGGTTTCGGTCGGGTTTCAAGCTGAGATATGCTTTTCTACGATAATCTTGGTGAGACTTCTGTCAGAAGTATGCAGAATCTTCGAGAACGCTTTTTTCGAGCTACTTAATGCGAGAAACACGTTATCTGGTTGTTTTCACCACTCCACAGTGCGTTTGATATGCAGAACCGGCGACATCTTGGTTTTCGTGGGTTTTCCAGCTGAGATATGCATTTTCTGCGATAATCTAGGTGAGCCTTCTGTCAGAAGTATGCAGAATCATCTAGATCGCTGTTTTCGAGCTATTTAATGCGAGAAACACGTTATCTGGTGTTTTCACCACCCCACAGTGCGTTTGATATGCAGAACCGGCGACATCTTGATTTTCGTGATGTTTCTAGCTGAGATATGCATTTTCTGCTATAATCTTGGTGAGATATCAGTCAGAAGTATGCAGAATCTTCGAGAACGCTCTTTTCGAGCTACTTAATGCGACAAACACGTTTTCTGGTGTATTCACGACTCCACAGTACGTTTGACATGCAGAACCGGAGATATCCTGGTTTCGGTCGGGTTTCAAGCTGAGATATGCTTTTCTACGATAATCTTGGTGAGACTTCTGTCAGAAGTATGCAGAATCTTCGAGAACTCTCTTTTCGAGCTACTTAATGCGAGAAACACGTTTTCTGGTGTTTTCACCACTCCACTGTGCGTTTGATATGCAGAACCAGCGTCATCTTGATTTTCGTGGTGTTTCCAGCTGAGATATGCATTTTCTGCGATAATCTTGGTGAGTCTTCTGTCAGCAGTATGCAGAATCATCGAGATCGCTCTATTCGAGCTATTTAATGCGAGAAACACGTTATCTGGTTGTTTTCACCACTCCACAGTGCGTTTGATATGCAGAACCGGCGACATCTTGATTTTGGTGACGTTTCTAGCTGAGATATGCATTTTCTGCGATAATATTGGTGAGACTTCAGTCAGAAGTATGCAGAATCATCTAGATCGTTCGTTTCGAGCTATTTAATGCGAAAAAACAAGTTTTCTGGTGTTTTGACCACTCCACAGTGCGTTTGATATGTAGAGCCGCCGATAACTTGGTTTTCGTGGGGTTTCCAACTGAAATATGCATTTTCTGCGATAATCTTTGTGTTTCATCAATGAGAAGTATGCAGAATCATCCAGAACGCTCTTTTCGAGCTATTTAATGCGAGAAACACGTTATCTGGTGTTTTCACCACTCCACAGTGCGTTTGATATGCAGAACCGGCGACATCATGGCTGTCGTCGGGCATCAAGCTGAGATATGCATTTTCTGCGATAATCTTTGTGTTTCATCAATGAGAAGTATGCAGAACCATCCAGAACGCACTTTTCGAGCTAGTTAATGCGAGTAACACGTTTTCTGGTGTTTTCACCACTCCACAGTGCGTCTGATATGCAGAACCGGCGATATCTTGGTTTTCGTGGGGTTTCCAGCTGAGATATGCATTTTCTGCGATAATCGTGGTGAGACTTCATTCAGAAGTATGCAGAATCATCTAGATCGCTCTTGTCGAGCTATTTAATGCAAAAAAACAAGTTTCCCGGTGTTTTCAACATTCCACAGTGCGTTTGATATGCAGAACTGGCGATATCTTGATTTTCGTGGTGTTTCCAGCTGAGATATGCATTTTCTACGATAATCTTAGTGAGTCTTCTGTCAGAAGTATGCAGAATCATCTAGATTGCACTTTGCGAGCCATTTAATGCGAGAAACACGTTTTCTGGTGTATTCACCACTCCACAGTACGTTTGACATGCAGAACCGAAGATATCTTGGTTTCGGTCGGGTTTCAAGCTGAGACATGCATTTTCTGCGATAATCTTGGTGATTCTTCTGTCAGAAGTATGCAGAAGCATCGAGTACGCTCTTTTCGAGCTGTTTAATGCGAGAAACACGTTATCTGGTGTTTTCACCACTCCACAGTGCGTTTGATATGCAGAACCGACGACATCTTGGCTTTCGTCGGGTATCAAGCTGGGATATGCATTTTCTACGATAATCTTGGTGAGACTTCTGTCAGAAGTATGCAGAATCATCGGGAACGCTCTTTTCGAGCTATTTAATGCGAGAAACACGTTATCTGGTGTTTTCACCACTCCACAGTGCGTATGATATGCAGAACCGGCGATATCTTGGTTTTCGTCGTGTTTCCAGCTGAGATATGCATTTTCTGCGATAATCTTAGTGAGTCTTCTGTCAGAAGTATGCAGAATCATCGAGATCGCTCTTTTCGAGCTACTTAATTCGAGAAACACGTTATCTGGTGTTTTCGCCACTCCACAGTGCGTTTGACATGCAGAACCGCAGATATCTTGGTTACGTTCGGGATTCAAGCTGAGATATGCATTTTCTGCGATAATCTTGGTGAGACTTCAGTCAGAAGTATGCAGAATCATCTAGATCGCTCGTTTCGTGCTAATTAATGCGGCAAACAAGTTTCCCGGTGTTTTCAACATTCCACAGTGCGTTTGATATGCAGAACTGGCGATATCTTGGATTTCGTGCTGTTTCCAGCTGAGATATGCATTTTCTGCGATAATCTTGGTGAGTCTTCTGTCAGAAGTATGCAGAATCATCTAGATTGCACTTTTCGAGCCATTTAATGCGAGAAACTCGTTATCTGGTTGTTTTCACCACTCCACAGTGCGTTTGATATGCAGAACCGGCGTCATCTTGATTTTCGTGAGGTTTCAAGGTCAGATATGCATTTTCTGCGATTATCTTGGTGAGACTTCTGTCAGAAGTATGCAGAATCATCGAGATCGCTCTTTTCGAGCTACTTAATTCGAGAAACACATTATCTGGTGTTTTCGCCACTCCACAGTGCGTTTGACATGCAGAACCGCAGATATCTTGGTTACGTTCGGGATTCAAGCTGAGATATGCATTTTCTGCGATAATCTTCGTGAGACTTCAGTCAGAAGTATGCAGAATCATCTAGATCGCTCTTGTCGAGCTATTTAACGCGAGAAACACGTTATATGGTGTTTTCACCACTCCACAGTGCGTTTGATATGCAGAACGGGCGACATCTTGGCTTTAGTCGGGTATCAAGCTGGGATATGCATTTTCTACGATAATCTTGGTGAGACTTCTGTCAGAAGTATGCAGAATCATCGAGATCGTTCTTTTCGAGCTATTTAATGCGAGAAACTCGTTATCTGGTTGTTTTCACCACTCCACAGTGCGTTTGATATGCAGAACCGGCGTCATCTTGATTTTCGTGAGGTTTCAAGGTGAGATATGCATTTTCTGCGATTATCTTGGTGAGACTTCTGTCAGAAGTATGCAGAATCATCGAGATCGCTCTTTTCGAGCTACTTAATTCGAGAAACACGTTATCTGGTGTTTTCGCCTCTCCACAGTGCGTTTGACATGCAGAACCGCAGATATCTTGGTTACGTTCGGGATTCAAGCTGAGATATGCATTTTCTGCGATAATCTTCGTGAGACTTCAGTCAGAAGTATGCAGAATCATCTAGATCGCTCTTGTCGAGCTATTTAACGCGAGAAACACGTTATATGGTGTTTTCACCACTTCACAGTGCGTTTGATATGCAGAACCAGCGATATCTTGGTTTTCGTGGGGTTTCAAGCTGAGATATGCATTTTTTACGATAATCTTGGTGAGACTTCTGTCCGAAGTATGCTTAATCATCGAGATCCCCCGTTTCGAGCTATTTAATGCGAGAAACACGTCATCTGGTGTTTTCACCACTCCACAGTGCGTCTGATATGCAGAACTGGCGATATCTTGGTTTTGGTGGGGTTTCAATCTGAGATATGCATTTTCTGCGATAATCTTGGTGAGACTTCTGTCCGAAGTATGCTGAAACTTCGAGATCGCTCTATTCGAGCTATTTAATGCGGCAAACACGTTATCTGGTGCATTCAGCACTCCACAGTGCGTTTGATATGCAGATCCAGCGATATCTTGGTTTTCGTGGGGTTTCAAGCTGAGATATGCATTTTTTACGATAATCTTGGTGAGACTCCTGTCCGAAGTATGCTTAATCATCGAGATCGCTCGTTTCGAGCTATTTAATGCGAGAAACACGTTATCTGGTGTTTTCACCACTCCACAGTGCGTATGATATGCAGAACCGGCGATATCTTGGTTTTCGTGGGGTTTCAAGCTGAGATATGCATTTTCTGCGATAATCTTGGTGAGACTTCTGTCCGAAGTATGCAGAATCATCGAGTACGCTCTTTTCGAGCTGTTTAATGCGACAAACACGTTATCTGGTGTTTTCACCACTCCACAGTGCGTTTGATATGCAGAACCGGCGACATCTTGGCTTTCGTCGGGTATCAAGCTGGGATATGCATTTTCTACGATAATCTTGGTGAGACTTCTGTCAGAAGTATGCAGAATCATCGGGATCGCTCTTTTCGAGCTATTTAATGCGAGAAACTCGTTATCTGGTTGTTTTCACCACTCCACAGTGCGTTTGATATGCAGAACCGGCGTCATCTTGATTTTCGTGAGGTTTCAAGGTGAGATATGCATTTTCTGCGATAATCTTGGTGAGACTTCTGTCCGAAGTATGCAGAATCATCTAGATCGCTCTTTTCGAGCTATTTAATGCGAGAAACACGTTGTCTGGTGTTTTCACAACTCCACAGTTGGATTGATATGCAGAACCGGCGATATCTGGGTTTTCGTGGGGTTTCAAGCTGAGATATGCATTTTTTACGATAATCTTGGTGAGACTTCTGTCCGAAGTATGCTTAATCATCGAGATCGCTCGTTTCGAGCTATTTAATGCGAGAAACACGATATCTGGAGTTTTCACCACTCCACAGTGCGTATGATATGCAGAACCGGCGAAATCTTGGTTTTCGTAGGGTTTCAAGCTGAGATATGCATTTTCTGCGATAATCTTGGTGAGACTTCTGTCCGAAGTATGCTGAATCACCGAGATCGCTCTTTTCGAGCTAGTTAGTGCGAGAAACACGATATCTGTAATTTTCACCACTCCACAGTTGGTTTGATATGCAGATCCGGCCATATCTTGGTTTTCGTGGGGTTTCAAGCTGAGATATGCGTTTTCTACGATAATCTTGGTGAGACTTCTATCAGAAGTAAGCAGAATCATCGAGATCCCTCTTTTCGAGCTCTTTAATGCGAGAAACACGTTATCTGGTGTTTTCACCTCTCCACAGTGCGTTTGATATGCAGAACCGGCGACATCTTGGCTTTCGTCGGGTATCAACCTGAGATATGCATTTTCTGCGATAATCTAGGTGAGACTTCAGTCAGAAGTATGCAGAATCATCGAGATCCTTCTTTTCGAGCTATTTAATGCGAGAAAAACGTTATCTGGTGTTTTCACCACTCGACAGTGCGTTTGACATGCAGTACCAGCGATATCTTGGTTTTCGTGGGGTTTCAAGCTGAGATATGCATTTTCTGCGATAATCTTGGTGAGACTTCTGTCCGAAGTATGCTTAATCATCGAGATCCCCCGTTTCGAGCTATTTAATGCGAGAAACACGTCATCTGGTGTTTTCACCACTCCACAGTGCGTCTGATATGCAGAACTGGCGATATCTTGGTTTTGGTGGGGTTTCAATCTGAGATATGTATTTTCTGCGATAATCTTGGTGAGACTTCTGTCCGAAGTATGCTGAAACATCGAGATCGCTCTATTCGAGCTATTTAATGCGGCAAACACGTTATCTGGTGCATTCAGCACTCCACAGTGCGTTTGATATGCAGATCCAGCGATATCTTGGTTTTCGTGGGGTTTCAAGCTGAGATATGCATTTTTTACGATAATCTTGGTGAGACTTCTGTCCGAAGTATGCTTAATCATCGAGATCGCTCGTTTCGAGCTATTTAATGCGAGAAACACGTTATCTGGTGTTTTCACCACTCCACAGTGCGTATGATATGCTGAACCGGCGATATCTTGGTTTTCGTGGGGTTTCAAGCTGAGATATGCATTTTCTGCGATAATCTTGGTGAGACTTCTGTCCGAAGTATGCAGAATCATCGAGTACGCTCTTTTCGAGCTGTTTAATGCGACAAACACGTTATCTGGTGTTTTCACCACTCCACAGTGCGTTTGATATGCAGAACCGGCGACACCTTGGCTTTCGTCGGGTATCAAGCTGGGATATGCATTTTCTACGATAATCTTGGTGAGACTTCTGTCAGAAGTATGCAGAATCATCTAGATCGCTCTTTTCGAGCTATTTAATGCGAGAAACACGTTGTCTGGTGTTTTCACAACTCCACAGTTGGATTGATATGCAGAACCGGCGGTATCTGGGTTTTCGTGGGGTTTCAAGCTGAGATATGCATTTTTTACGATAATCTTGGTGAGACTTCTGTCCGAAGTATGCTTAATCATCGAGATCGCTCGTTTCGAGCTATTTAATGCGAGAAACACGATATCTGGAGTGTTCACCACTCCACAGTGCGTATGATATGCAGAACCGGCGAAATCTTGGTTTTCGTAGGGTTTCAAGCTGAGATATGCATTTTCTGCGATAATCTTGGTGAGAATTCTGTCCGAAGTATGCTGAATCATCGAGATCGCTCTTTTCGAGCTAGTTAGTGCGAGAAACACGTTGTCTGGTGTTTTCACAACTCCACAGTTGGATTGATATGCAGAACCGGCGATATCTGGGTTTTCGTGGGGTTTCAAGCTGAGATATGCATTTTCTGCGATAATCTTGGTGTTTCATCTATGAGAAGTATGCAGAATCATCGAGAACGCTCTTTTCGAGCTACTTAATGCGAGAAACACGTTTTCTGGTTTTTTCACCACTCCACAGTGCGTCTGAAATGCATAACCAGCGATATCTTGGTTTTCGTGGGGTTTCAAGCTGAGATATGCATTTTTTACGATAATCTTGGTGAGACTTCTGTCCGAAGTATGCAGAATCATCGAGATCGCTCTATTCGAGCTATTTAATGCGGTAAACACGTTATCTGGTGCTTTCTGCACTCCACAGTGCGTTTGATATGCAGAACCAGCGATATCTTGGTTTTCGTGGGGTTTCAAGCTGAGATATGCATTTTTTACGATAATCTTGGTGAGACTTCTGTCCGAAGTATGCTTAATCATCGAGATCGCTCGTGTCGAGCTATTTAATGCGAGAAACACGATATCTGGAGTGTTCACCACTCCACAGTGCGTATGATATGCAGAACCGGCGAAATCTTTGTTTTCGTGGGGTTTCAAGCTGAGATATGCATTTTCTGCGATAATCTTGGTGAGACTTCTGTCCGAAGTATGCAGAATCATCGAGTACGCTCTTTTCGAGCTGTTTAATGCGACAAACACGTTATCTGGTGTTTTCACCACTCCACAGTGCGTTTGATATGCAGAACCGGCGACACCTTGGCTTTCGTCGGGTATCAAGCTGGGATATGCATTTTCTACGATAATCTTGGTGAGACTTCTGTCAGAAGTATGCAGAATCATCGGGATCGCTCTTTTCGAGCTATTTAATGCGAGAAACTCGTTATCTGGTTGTTTTCACCACTCCACAGTGCGTTTGATATGCAGAACCGGCGTAATCTTGATTTTCGTGAGGTTTCAAGGTGAGATATGCATTTTCTGCGATAATCTTGGTGAGACTTCTGTCCGAAGTATGCAGAATCATCTAGATCGCTCTTTTCGAGCTATTTAATGCGAGAAACACGTTGTCTGGTGTTTTCACAACTCCACAGTTGGATTGATATGCCGAACCGGCGATATCTGGGTTTTCGTGGGGTTTCAAGCTGAGATATGCATTTTTTACGATAATCTTGGTGAGACTTCTGTCCGAAGTATGCTTAATCATCGAGATCGCTCGTTTCGAGCTATTTAATGCGAGAAACACGATATCTGGAGTTTTCACCACTCCACAGTGCGTATGATATGCAGAACCGGCGAAATCTTGGTTTTCGTAGGGTTTCAAGCTGAGATATGCATTTTCTGCGATAATCTTGGTGAGACTTCTGTCCGAAGTATGCTGAATCATCGAGATCGCTCTTTTCGAGCTAGTTAGTGCGAGAAACACGTTGTCTGGTGTTTTCACAACTCCACAGTTGGATTGATATGCAGAACCGGCGATATCTGGGTTTTCGTGGGGTTTCAAGCTGAGATATGCATTTTCTGCGATAATCTTGGTGAGACTTCAGTCAGAAGTATGCAGAATCATCGAGATCCTTCTTTTCGAGCTATTTAATGCGAGAAAAACGTTATCTGGTGTTTTCACCACTCGACAGTGCGTTTGACATGCAGAACCAGCGATATCTTGGTTTTCGTGGGGTTTCAAGCTGAGATATGCATTTTCTGCGATAATCTTGGTGAGACTTCTGTCCGAAGTATACAGAATCATCGAGATCGCTCTTTTCGAGCTATTTAATGCGGGTAACGCGTTATTTGGTGTTTTGACCACTCCACAGTGCGTTTGATATGTAGAACCGCCGATAACGTGGTTTTCGTGGGGTTTCCAGCTGATATATGCATTTTCTGCGATAATCTTGGTGTTTCATCTATGAGAAGTATGCAGAATCATCGAGAACGCTCTTTTCGAGCTACTTAATGCGAGAAACACGTTTTCTGGTTTTTTCACCACTCCACAGTGCGTCTGAAATGCATAACCAGCGATATCTTGGTTTTCGTGGGGTTTCAAGCTGAGATATGCATTTTTTACGATAATCTTGGTGAGACTTCAGTCAGAAGTATGCAGAATCATCGAGATCGCTCGTTTCGAGCTATTTAATGCGAAAAAACAAGTTTACTGGTGTTGTCAACATTCCACAGTGCGTTTTATATGCAGAACCGGCGATATCTTGATTTTCGTGGTGTTTCCAGCTGAGATATGCATTTTCTGCGATAATCTTGGTGAGTCTTCTGTCAGAAGTATGTAGAATCATCTAGATCGCTCTTTTCGACCTATTTAATGCGAGAAACACGTTTTCTGGTGTATTCACCACTCCACAGTACGTTTGACATGCAGAACAGGAGATATCTTGGTTTAGGTCGGGTATCAAGCTGAGATATGCATTTTCAACGATAATCTTGGTGAGACTTCTGTCAGAAGTGTGCAGAATCATCGGGATCGCTCTTTTCGAGCTATTTAATGCGAGAAACACGTTGTCTGGTTGGTTTCACGACTCCACAGTGCGTTTGATATGCAGAACCGGCGACATCTTGATTTTCGTGAGGTTTCAAGCTGAGATATGCATTTTCTGCTATAATATTGGTGAGTTTTCTGTCAGTAGGATGCAGAATCATCGAGACCCCTCTTTTCGAGCTATTTAATGCGAGAAACACGTTATCTGGTGTTTTCACCACTCCACAGTGCGTTTGATATGCAGAACAGGCGACATCTTGATTTTCGTGAGATTTCAAGCTGAGATATGCATTTTCTACGATAACCATGGTGAGTCTTCTGTCAGGAGTATGCAGAATCATCTAGATCGCTCTTTTCGAGCTATTTAATGCGAGAAACACGTTATATGGTTGTTTTCACCACTCCACAGTGCGTTTGATATGCAGAACCAGCGATATCTTGGTTTTCGTGGGGTTTCAAGCTGAGATATGCATTTTTTACGATAATCTTGGTGAGACTTCTGTTCGAAGTATGCTTAATCATCGAGATCGCTCGTTTCGAGCTGTTTAATGCGAGAAACACGTTATCTGGTGTTTTCACCACTCCACAGTGCGTATGATATGCAGAACCGGCGATATCTTGGTTTTCGTGGGGTTTCAAGCTGAGATATACATTTTCTGCGGTAATCTTGGTGAGACTTCTGTCCGAAGTATGCTGAATCATCGAGATCGCTCTTTTCGAGCTAGTTAGTGCGAGAAACACGTTGTCTGGTGTTTTCACAACTCCACAGTTGGATTGATATGCAGAACCGGCGATATCTGGGTTTTCGTGGGGTTTCAAGCTGAGATATGCATTTTTTACGATAATCTTGGTGAGACTTCTGTCCGAAGTATGCTTAATCATCGAGATCGCTCGTTTCGAGCTATTTAATGCGAGAAACACGATATCTGGAGTGTTCACCACTCCACAGTGCGTATGATATGCAGAACCGGCGAAATCTTGGATTTCGTAGGGTTTCAAGCTGAGATATGCATTTTCTGCGATAATCTTGGTGAGACTTCTGTCCGAAGTATGCTGAATCATCGAGATCGCTCTTTTCGAGCTAGTTAGTGCGAGAAACACGTTGTCTGGTGTTTTCACAACTCCACAGTTGGATTGATATGCAGAACCGGCGATATCTGGGTTTTCGTGGGGTTTCAAGCTGAGATATGCATTTTCTGCGATAATCTTGGTGTTTCATCTATGAGAAGTATGCAGAATCATCGAGAACGCTCTTTTCGAGCTACTTAATGCGAGAAACACGTTTTCTGGTTTTTTCACCACTCCACAGTGCGTCTGAAATGCATAACCAGCGATATCTTGGTTTTCGTGGGGTTTCAAGCTGAGATATGCATTTTTTACGATAATCTTGGTGAGACTTCTGTCCGAAGTATGCAGAATCATCGAGATCGCTCTATTCGAGCTATTTAATGCGGCAAACACGTTATCTGGTGCTTTCTGCACTGCACAGTGCGTTTGATATGCAGAACCAGCGATATTTTGGTTTTCGTGGGGTTTCAAGCTGAGATATGCATTTTTTACGATAATCTTGGTGAGACTTCTGTCCGAAGTATGCTTAATCTTCGAGATCCCTCGTTTCGAGCTACTTAATGCGAGAAACACGTTATCTGGTGTTTTCACCACTCCACAGTGCGTCTGATATGCAGAACTGGCGATATCTTGGTTTTGGTGGGGTTTCAAGCTGAGATATGCATTTTCTGCGATAAGCTTGGTGAGACTTCTGTCCGAAGTATGCTGAAACATCGAGATCGCTCTATTCGAGCTATTTAATGCGGCAAACACGTTATCTGGTGCATTCAGCACTCCACAGTGCGTTTGATATGCAGATCCAGCGATATCTTGGTTTTCGTGGGGTTTCAAGCTGAGATATGCATTTTTTACGATAATCTTGGTGAGACTCCTGTCCGAAGTATGCTTAATCATCGAGATCGCTCGTTTCGAGCTATTTAATGCGAGAAACACGTTATCTGGTGTTTTCACCACTCCACAGTGCGTATGATATGCAGAACCGGCGATATCTTGGTTTTCGTGGGGTTTCAAGCTGAGATATGCATTTTCTGCGATAATCTTGGTGAGACCTGTCCGAAGTATGCAGAATCATCGAGTACGCTCTTTTCGAGCTGTTTAATGCGACAAACACGTTATCTGGTGTTTTCACCACTCCACAGTGCGTTTGATATGCAGAACCGGCGACACCTTGGCTTTCGTCGGGTATCAAGCTGGGATATGCATTTTCTACGATAATCTTGGTGAGACTTCTGTCAGAAGTATGCAGAATCATCGGGATCGCTCTTTTCGAGCTATTTAATGCGAGAAACTCGTTATCTGGTTGTTTTCACCACTCCACAGTGCGTTTGATATGCAGAACCGGCGTAATCTTGATTTTCGTGAGGTTTCAAGGTGAGATATGCATTTTCTGCGATAATCTTGGTGAGACTTCTGTCCGAAGTATGCAGAATCATCTAGATCGCTCTTTTCGAGCTATTTAATGCGAGAAACACGTTGTCTGGTGTATTCACAACTCCACAGTTGGATTGATATGCCGAACCGGCGATATCTGGGTTTTCGTGGGGTTTCAAGCTGAGATATGCATTTTTTACGATAATCTTGGTGAGACTTCTGTCCGAAGTATGCTTAATCATCGAGATCGCTCGTTTCGAGCTATTTAATGCGAGAAACACGATATCTGGAGTTTTCACCACTCCACAGTGCGTATGATATGCAGAACCGGCGAAATCTTGTTTTTCGTAGGGTTTCAAGCTGAGATATGCATTTTCTGCGATTATCTTGGTGAGACTTCTGTCCGAAGTATGCTGAATCATCGAGATCGCTCTTTTCGAGCTAGTTAGTGCGAGAAACACGTTGTCTGGTGTTTTCACAACTCCACAGTTGGATTGATATGCAGAACCGGCGATATCTGGGTTTTCGTGGGGGTTCAAGCTGAGATATGCATTTTCTGCGATAATCTTGGTGAGACTTCAGTCAGAAGTATGCAGAATCATCGAGATCCTTCTTTTCGAGCTATTTAATGCGAGAAAAACGTTATCTGGTGTTTTCACCACTCCACAGTGCGTTTGATATGTAGAACCGCCGATAACGTGGTTTTCGTGGGGTTTCCAGCTGATATATGCATTTTCTGCGATAATCTTGGTGTTTCATCTATGAGAAGTATGCAGAATCATCGAGAACGCTCTTTTCGAGCTACTTAATGCGAGAAACACGTTTTCTGGTTTTTTCACCACTCCACAGTGCGTCTGAAATGCATAACCAGCGATATCTTGGTTTTCGTGGGGTTTCAAGCTGAGATATGCATTTTTTACGATAATCTTGGTGAGACTTCAGTCAGAAGTATGCAGAATCATCGAGATCGCTCGTTTCGAGCTATTTAATGCGAAAAAACAAGTTTACTGGTGTTGTCAACATTCCACAGTGCGTTTTATATGCAGAACCGGCGATATCTTGATTTTCGTGGTGTTTCCAGCTGAGATATTCCATTTCTGCGATAATCTTGGTGAGTCTTCTGTCAGAAGTATGTAGAATCATCTAGATCGCTCTTTTCGAGCTATTTAATGCGAGAAACACGTTTCCTGGTGTATTCACCACTCCACAGTACGTTTGACATGCAGAACAGGAGATATCTTGGTTTAGGTCGGGTATCAAGCTGAGATATGCATTTTCAACGATAATCTTGGTGAGACTTGTGTCAGAAGTGTGCAGAATCATCGGGATCGCTCTTTTCGAGCTATTTAATGCGAGAAACACGTTGTCTGGTTGGTTTCACGACTCCACAGTGCGTTTGATATGCAGAACCGGCGACATCTTGATTTTCGTGAGGTTTCAAGCTGAGATATGCATTTTCTGCTATAATATTGGTGAGTCTTCTGTCAGTAGGATGCAGAATCATCGAGACCCCTCTTTTCGAGCTATTTAATGCGAGAAACACGTTATCTGGTGTTTTCACCACTCCACAGTGCGTTTGATATGCAGAACAGGCGACATCTTGATTTTCGTGAGATTTCAAGCTGAGATATGCATTTTCTACGATAACCATGGTGAGTCTTCTGTCAGGAGTATGCAGAATCATCTAGATCGCTCTTTTCGAGCTATTTAATGCGAGAAACACGTTATATGGTTGTTTTCACCACTCCACAGTGCGTTTGATATGCAGAACCAGCGATATCTTGGTTTTCGTGGGGTTTCAAGCTGAGATATGCATTTTTTACGATAATCTTGGTGAGACTTCTGTTCGAAGTATGCTTAATCATCGAGATCGCTCGTTTCGAGCTATTTAATACGAGAAACACGTTATCTGGTGTTTTCACCACTCCACAGTTCGTTTGATATGCAGAACCAGCGATATCTTGGCTTTCGTGGGGTTTCAAGCTGAGATATGCATTTTTTACGATAATCTTGGTGAGACTTCTGTCCGAAGTATGCAGAATCATCGAGATCGCTCTTTTAGAGCTATATAATGCGAGAAACACGTTATCTGGTGTTTTCACCACTCCACAGTGCGTTTGATATGCAGATCCGGCGACATCTTGGATTTCGTCGGGGTTCAAGCTGAGATTTGCAATTCCTGCGATAATCTTGGTGAGACTTCTGTCCGAAGTATGCTTAATCATCGAGATCCCTCTTTTCGAGCTCTTTAATGCGAGAAACACGTTATCTGGTGTTTTCAGCACTCCACAGTGCGTTTGATATGCAGAACCGGCGATATCTTGGTTTTCGTGGGGTTTCCAGCTGAGATATGCATTTTCTGCGATAATCTTGGTGAGTCTTCTGTCAGAAGTATGCAGAATCATCTAGATCGCTCTTTTCGAGCTATTTGATGCGAGAAACACGTTTTCTGGTGTTTTCACCACGCCACAGTGCGTTTAATATGCAGAACCGGCGACATCGTGGTTTTCGTCGGGTTTCAAGCTGAGATATGCATTTTCTGCGATCATATTGGTGAGACTTCAGTCAGAAGTATGCAGAATCATCTAGATCGCTCGTTTCGAGCTATTTAAAACGAGAAACACGTTATCTGGTTGTTTTGACCACTCCACAGTGCGTTTGATATGCAGAACCGGCGACATCTTGATTTTCGTGAGGTTTCAAGCTGAGATATGCATTTTCTGCTATAATATTGGTGAGTCTTCTGTCAGTAGGATGCAGAATCATCGAGACCCCTCTTTTCGAGCTATTTAATGCGAGAAACACGTTATCTGGTGTTTTCACCACTCCACAGTGCGTTTGATATGCAGAACAGGCGACATCTTGATTTTCGTGAGATTTCAAGCTGAGATATGCATTTTCTACGATAACCATGGTGAGTCTTCTGTCAGGAGTATGCAGAATCATCTAGATCGCTCTTTTCGAGCTATTTAATGCAAGAAACACGTTATATGGTTGTTTTCACCACTCCACAGTGCGTTTGATATGCAGAACCAGCGATATCTTGGTTTTCGTGGGGTTTCAAGCTGAGATATGCATTTTTTACGATAATCTTGGTGAGACTTCTGTTCGAAGTATGCTTAATCATCGAGATCGCTCGTTTCGAGCTATTTAATGCGCGAAACACGTTATCTGATGTTTTCACCACTCCACAGTGCGTATGATATGCAGAACCGGCGATATCTTGGTTTTCGTGGGGTTTCAAGCTGAGATATACATTTTCTGCGGTAATCTTGGTGAGACTTCTGTCCGAAGTATGCTGAAACATCGAGATCGCTCTGTTCGAGCTAGTTAATGCGAGAAAAACCTTATCCGGTATTTTCACCACTCCACAGTTCGTTTGATATGCAGAACCAGCGATATCTTGGCTTTCGTGGGGTTTCAAGCTGAGATATGCATTTTTTACGATAATCTTGGTGAGACTTCTGTCAGAAGTATGCAGAATCATCTAGATCGCTCTTTTCGAGCTATTTGATGCGAGAAACACGTTTTCTGGTGTTTTCACCACGCCACAGTGCGTTTGATATGCAGAACCGGCGACATCGTGGTTTTCGTCGGGTTTCAAGCTGAGATATGCATTTTCTGCGATCATATTGGTGAGACTTCAGTCAGAAGTATGCAGAATCATCGAGATCGCTCTATTCGAGCTATTTAATGCGAGAAACACGTTATCTGGTTGTTTTCACCACTCCACAGTGCGTTTGATATGCAGATCCGGCGACATCTTGGATTTCGTCGGGGTTCAAGCTGAGATTTGCAATTTCTGCGATAATCTTGGTGAGACTTCTGTCCGAAGTATGCTTAATCATCGAGAACGCTCTTTTCGAGCTGGTTAATGCGAGAAACACGTTATCTGGTGTTTTCAGCACTCCACAGTGCGTTTGATATGCAGAACCGGCGTTATCTTGGTTTTCGTGGGGTTTCCAGCTGAGATATGCATTTTCTGCGATAATCTTGGTGAGTCTTCTGTCAGAAGTATGCAGAATCATCTAGATCGCTCTTTTCGAGCTATTTTATGCGAGAAACACGTTTTCTGGTGTTTTCACCACGCCACAGTGCGTTTGATATGCAGAACCGGCGACATCGTGGTTTTCGTCGGGTTTCAAGCTGAGATATGCATTTTCTGCGATCATATTGGTGAGACTTCTGTCAGAAGTATGCAGAATCATCGGGAACGCTCTTTTCGAGCTATTTAATGCGAGAAACTCGTTATCTGGTTGTTTTCACCACTCCACAGTGCGTTTGATATGCAGAACCGGCGTCATCTTGATTTTCGTGAGGTTTCCAGCTGAGATATGCATTTTCTGCGATAATCTTGGTGAGTCTTCTGTCAGAAGTATGTAGAATCATCTGGATCGCTCTTTTCGAGCTATTTAATGCGAGAAACACGTTTTCTGGTGTATTCACCACTCCACAGTACGTTTGACATGCAGAACTGGAGATATCTTGGTTTAGGTCGGGTATCAAGCTGAGATATGCATTTTCAACGATAATCTTGGTGAGACTTCTGTCAGAAGTGTGCAGAATCATCGGGATCGCTCTTTTCGAGCTATTTAATGCGAGAAACACGTTGTCTGGTTGGTTTCACGACTCCACAGTGCGTTTGATATGCAGAACCGGCGACATCTTGATTTTCGTGAGGTTTCAAGCTGAGATATGCATTTTCTGCTATAATATTGGTGAGTCTTCTGTCAGTAGGATGCAGAATCATCGAGACCCCTCTTTTCGAGCTATTTAATGCGAGAAAAACCTTATCCGGTGTTTTCACCACTCCACAGTTCGTTTGATATGCAGAACCAGCGATATCTTGGCTTTCGTGGGGTTTCAAGCTGAGATATGCATTTTTTACGATAATCTTGGTGAGACTTCTGTCCGAAGTATGCTGAATCATCGAGATCGCTCTTTTCGAGCTAGTTAGTGCGAGAAACACGTTATCTGGTGTTTTCACCACACCACAGTGCGTTTGATATGCAGAACAGTAGATATCTTGGTTTTCGTGGGGTTTCAAGCTGAAATATGCATTTTCTGCGATAATCTTGTTGAGACTTCTGTTCGAAGTATGCAGAATCATCGAGATCGCACTTTTCGAGCTATTTAATGCGAGAAACACGTTATCCGGGGTTTTCACCACTCCACAGTTGGTTTGATATGCAGAACCGGCGATATCTTGGTTTTCGTGGGGTTTCAAGCTGAGATATGCGTTTTCTGCGATAATCTTGGTGAGACTTCTATCAGAAGTAAGCGGAAACATCGAGATCCCTCTTTTCGAGCTCTTTAATGCGAGAAACACGTTATCTGGTGTTTTCACCTCTCCACAGTGCGTTTGATATGCAGAACCGGCGACGTCTTGGCTTTCGTCGGGTATCAACCTGAGATATGCATTTTCTGCGATAATCTTGGTGAGAATTCATTTAGAAGTATGCAGAATCATCGAGATCGCTCTTTTAGAGCTATATAATGCGAGAAACACGTTATCTGGTGTTTTGACCACTCCACAGTGCGTATGATGTGCAGAACCGACGATATCCTGGTTTTCGTGGGGTTTCAAGCTCAGATATGCATTTTGTGCGATAATATTGGAGAGACTTCAGACAGAAGTATGCAGAATCATCAAGATCGCACTTTTCGAGCTATTTTATGCGAGAAACACGTTAACTGGTGTTTTCACCACTCCACAGTGCGTTTGATATGCAGATCCGGCGACATCTTGGATTTCGTCGGTGTTCAAGCTGAGATTTGCAATTCCTGCGATAATCTTGGTGAGACTTCTGTCCGAAGTATGCTTAATCATCGAGATCCCTCTTTTCGAGCTCTTTAATGCGAGAAACACGTTATCTGGTGTTTTCAGCACTCCACAGTGCGTTTGATATGCAGAACCGGCGATATCTTGGTTTTCGTGGGGTTTCCAGCTGAGATATGCATTTTCTGCGATAATCTTGGTGAGTCTTCTGTCAGAAGTATGCAGAATCATCTAGATCGCTCTTTTCGAACTATTTGATGCGAGAAACACGTTTTCTGGTGTTTTCACCACGCCACAGTGCGTTTAATATGCAGAACCGGCGACATCGTGGTTTTCGTCGGGTTTCAAGCTGAGATATGCATTTTCTGCGATCATATTGGTGAGACTTCAGTCAGAAGTATGCAGAATCATCTAGATCGCTCGTTTCGAGCTATTTAAAACGAGAAACACGTTATCTGGTTGTTTTGACCACTCCACAGTGCGTTTGATATGTAGAGCCGCCGATAACTTGGTTTTCGTGGGGTTTCCAGCTGAAATATGCATTTTCTGCGATAATCTTGGTGTTTCATCTATGAGAAGTATGCAGAATCATCGAGAACGCTCTTTTCGAGCTAGTTAATGCGAGATACACGTTTTCTGATGTTTTCACCACTCCATAGTGCGTTGTGATATGCAGAACCGGCGATATCTTGGTTTTCGTGGGGTTTCCAGCTGAGATATGCAATTTCTGTGATAATCTTGGTGAGTCTTCTGTCAGAAGTATGCAGAATCATCGAGATCCCTCTTTTCGAGCTCTTTAATGCGAGAAACACGTTATCTGGTGTTTTCACCACTCCACAGTGCGTTTGATATGCAGAACCGGCGACATCTTTATTTTCGTGAGATTTCAACCTGAGATATGCATTTTCGTCGATAATCTTGGTGAGTCTTCTGTCAGTACTATGCAGAATCATCGAGACCCCTCTTTTCGAGCTATTTAATGGGAGAGACACGTTATCTGGTGTTTTCACCACTCCACAGTGCGTTTGATATGCAGAACAGGCGACATCTTAATTTTCGTGAGATTTCAAGCTGCGATATGCATTTTCTACGATAACCATGGTGAGTCTTCTGTCAGAAGTATGCAGAATCATCTAGATCGCTCTCTTCGAGCTATTTAATGTGAGAAACACGTTTTCTGGTGTATTCACCACCCCACAGTACGTTTGACATGCAGAACCGGATATATCTTGGTTTCGGTCGGGTTTCAAGCTGAGATATGCATTTTCTACGATAATCTTCGTGAGACTTCTGTCAGAAGTATGCAGAATCATCGGGATCTCTCTTTTCGAGCTATTTAATGCGAGAAACACGTTTTCTGGTGTATTCACCACTCCACAGTACGTTTGACATGCAGAACAGGAGATATCTTGGTTTAGGTCGGGTATCAAGCTGAGATATGCATTTTCAACGATAATCTTGGTGAGACTTCTGTCAGAAGTATGCAGAATCATCGGGATCGCTCTTTTCGAGCTATTTAATGCGAGAAACACGTTGTCTGGTTGGTTTCACGACTCCACAGTGCGTTTGATATGCAGAACCGGCGACATCTTGATTTTCGTGAGGTTTCAAGCTGAGATATGCATTTTCTGCTATAATATTAGTGAGTCTTCTGTCAGTAGGATGCAGAATCATCGAGACCCCTCTTTTCGAGCTATTTAATGCGAGAAACACGTTATCTGGTGTTTTCACCACTCCACAGTGCGTTTGATATGCAGAACAGGCGACATCTTGATTGTCGTGAGATTTCAAGCTGAGATATGCATTTTCTACGATAACCATCGTGAGTCTTCTGTCAGGAGTATGCAGAATCATCTAGATCGCTCTTTTCGAGCTATTTAATGCGAGAAACACGTTATATGGTTGTTTTCACCACTCCACAGTGCGTTTGATATGCAGAACCAGCGATATCTTGGTTTTCGTGGGGTTTCAAGCTGAGATATGCATTTTTTACGATAATCTTGGTGAGACTTCTGTTCGAAGTATGCTTAATCATCGAGATCGCTCGTTTCGAGCTATTTAATGCGCGAAACACTTTATCTGGTGTTTTCACCACTCCACAGTGCGTATGATATGCAGAACCGGCGATATCTTGGTTTTCGTGGGGTTTCAAGCTGAGATATACATTTTCTGCGGTAATCTTGGTGAGACTTCTGTCCGAAGTATGCTGAAACATCGAGATCGCTCTTTTCGAGGTAGTTAATGCGAGAAAAACCTTATCCGGTGTTTTCACCACTCCACAATTCGTTTGATATGCAGAACCAGCGATATCTTGGCTTTCGTGGGGTTTCAAGCTGAGATATGCATTTTTTACGATAATCTTGGTGAGACTTCTGTCCGAAGTATGCTGAATCATCGAGATCGCTCTTTTCGAGCTAGTTAGTGCGAGAAACACGTTATCTGGTGTTTTCACCACACCACAGTGCGTTTGATATGCAGAACAGTAGATATCTTGGTTTTCGTGGGGTTTCAAGCTGAAATATGTATTTTCTGCGATAATCTTGTTGAGACTTCTGTTCGAAGTATGCAGAATCATCGAGATCGCACTTTTCGAGCTATTTAATGCGAGAAACACGTTATCTGGGGTTTTCACCACTCCACAGTTGGTTTGATATGCAGAACCGGCGATATCTTGGTTTTCGTGGGGTTTCAAGCTGAGATATGCGTTTTCTGCGATAATCTTGGTGAGACTTCTATCAGAAGTAAGCGGAAACATCGAGATCCCTCTTTTCCAGCTCTTTAATGCGAGAAACACGTTATCTGGTGTTTTCACCTCTCCACAGTGCGTTTGATATGCAGAACCGGCGACATCTTGGCTTTCGTCGGGTATCAACCTGAGATATGCATTTTCTGCGATAATCTTGGTGAGAATTCATTTAGAAGTATGCAGAATCATCGAGATCGCTCGTTTAGAGCTATATAATGCGAGAAACACGTTATCTGGTGTTTTGACCACTCCACAGTGCGTATGATGTGCAGAACCGACGATATCCTGGTTTTCGTGGGGTTTCAAGCACAGATATGCATTTTGTGCGATAATATTGGAGAGACTTCAGACAGAAGTATGCAGAATCATCAAGATCGAACTTTTCGAGCTATTTTATGCGAGAAACACGTTAACTGGTGTTTTCACCACTCCACAGTGCGTTTGATATGCAGATCCGGCGACATCTTGGATTTCGTCGGGGTTCAAGCTGAGATTTGCAATTCCTGCGATAATCTTGGTGAGACTTCTGTCCGAAGTATGCTTAATCATCGAGAACGCTCTTTTCGAGCTAGTTAATGCGAGAAACACGTTATCTGGTGTTTTCAGCACTCCACAGTGCGTTTGATATGCAGAACCGTCGATATCTTGGTTTTCGTGGGGTTTCCAGCTGAGATATGCATTTTCTGCGATAATCTTGGTGAGTCTTCTGTCAGAAGTATGCAGAATCATCTAGATTGCTCTTTTCGAGCTATTTGATGCGAGAAACACGTTTTCTGGTGTTTTCACCACGCCACAGTGCGTTTGATATGCAGAACCGGCGACATCGTGGTTTTCGTCGGGTTTCAAGCTGAGATATGCATTTTCTGCGATCATATTGGTGAGACTTCAGTCAGAAGTATGCAGAATCATCTAGATCGCTCGTTTCGAGCTATTTAAAGCGAGAAACCCGTTATCTGGTTGTTTTGACCACTCCACAGTGCGTTTGATATGCAGAACCGGCGATATCTTGGTTTTCGTGGGGTTTCCAGCTGAGATATGCATTTTCTGCGATAATCTTGGTGAGTCTTCTGTCAGAAGTATGCAGAATCATCTAGATCGCTCTTTTCGAGCTATTTGATGCGAGAAACACGTTTTCTTGTGTTTTCACCACGCCACAGTGCGTTTGATATGCAGAACCGGCGACATCGTGGTTTTCGCCGGGTTTCAAGCTGAGATATGCATTTTCTGCGATCATATTGGTGAGACTTCAGTCAGAAGTATGCAGAATCATCTAGATCGCTCGTTTCGAGCTATTTAAAGCGAGAAACACTTTATCTGGGTGTTTTGACCACTCCACAGTGCATTTGATATGTAGAGCCGCCGATAACTTGGTTTTCGTGGGGTTTCCAGCTGAAATATGCATTTTCTGCGATAATCTTGGTGTTTCATCTGTGAGAAGTATGCAGAATCATCGAGAAAGCTCTTTTCGAGCTAGTTAATGCGAGATACACGTTTTCTGATGTTTTCACCACTCCATAGTGCGTCTGATATGCAGAACCGGCGATATCTTGGTTTTCGTGGGGTTTCCAGCTGAGATATGCAATTTCTGTGATAATCTTGGTGAGCCTTCTGTCAGAAGTATGCAGAATCATCTAGATCGCTCTTTTCGAGCTATTTAATGCGAGAAACACTTTTTCTGGTGTTTTCACCACGCCACAGTGCGTTTGATATGCAGAACCGGCGACATCGTTGTTTTCGTCGGGTTTCAAGCTGAGATATAGCATTTTCTGCGATAATATTGGTGAGACTTCAGTCAGAAGTATGCAGAATCATCTAGATCGCTCGTTTCGAGCTATTTAAAGCGAGAAACACGTTATCTGCTTGTTTTCCCCACTCCACAGTGCGTTTGATATGCAAAACCGGCGATATCTTGGTTTTTGTGGGGTTTCCAGCTGAGATATGCATTTTCTGCGATAATCTTGGTGAGTCTTCTGTCAGAAGTATGCAGAATCATCGAGATCGCTCTATTCGAGCTATTTAATGTGAGAAACACGTTTTCTGGTGTATTCACCACCCCACAGTACGTTTGACATGCAGAACCGGATATATCTTGGTTTCGGTCGGGTTTCAAGCTGAGATATGCATTTTCTACGATAATCTTGGTGAGACTTCTGTCAGACGTATGCAGAATCATCGGGATCGCTCTTTTCGAGCTATTTAAAGCGAGAAACACGTTTTCTGGTGTATTCACCACTCCACAGTACGTTTGACATGCAGAACAGGAGATATCTTGGTTTAGGTCGGGTATCAAGCTGAGATATGCATTTTCAACGATAATCTTGGTGAGACTTCTGTCAGAAGTATGCAGAATCATCGGGATCGCTCTTTTCGAGCTATTTAATGCGAGAAACACGTTGTCTGGTTGGTTTCACGACTCCACAGTGCGTTTGATATGCAGAACCGCCGACATCTTGATTTTCGTGAGGTTTCAAGCTGAGATATGCATTTTCTGCTATAATATTGGTGAGTCTTCTGTCAGTAGGATGCAGAATCATCGAGACCCCTCTTTTCGAGCTATTTAATGCGAGAAACACGTTATCTGGTGTTTTCACCACCCCACAGTACGTTTGACATGCAGAACCGGATATATCTTGGTTTCGGTCGGGTTTCAAGCTGAGATATGCATTTTCTACGATAATCTTGGTGAGACTTCTGTCAGACGTATGCAGAATCATCGGGATCGCTCTTTTCGAGCTATTTAAAGCGAGAAACACGTTTTCTGGTGTATTCACCACTCCACAGTACGTTTGACATGCAGAACAGGAGATATCTTGGTTTAGGTCGGGTATCAAGCTGAGATATGCATGTTCAACGATAATCTTGGTGAGACTTCTGTCAGAAGTATGCAGAATCATCGGGATCGCTCTTTTCGAGCTATTTAATGCGAGAAACACGTTGTCTGGTTGGTTTCACGACTCCACAGTGCGTTTGATATGCAGAACCGGCGACATCTTGATTTTCGTGAGGTTTCAAGCTGAGATATGCATTTTCTGCTATAATATTGGTGAGTCTTCTGTCAGTAGGATGCAGAATCATCGAGACCCCTCTTTTCGAGCTATTTAATGCGAGAAACACGTTATCTGGTGTTTTCACCACTCCACAGTGCGTTTGATATGCAGAACAGGCGACATCTTGATTTTCGTGAGATTTCAAGCTGAGATATGCATTTTCTACGATAACCATGGTGAGTCTTCTGTCAGGAGTATGCAGAATCATCTAGATCGCTCTTTTCGAGCTATTTAATGCGAGAAACACGTTATATGGTTGTTTTCACCACTCCACAGTGCGTTTGATATGCAGAACCAGCGATATCTTGGTTTTCGTGGGGTTTCAAGCTGAGATATGCATTTTTTACGATAATCTTGGTGAGACTTCTGTTCGAAGTATGCTTAATCATAGAGATCGCTCGTTTCGAGCTATTTAATGCGCGAAACACGTTATCTGGTGTTTTCACCACTCCACAGTGCGTATGATATGCAGAACCGGCGATATCTTGGTTTTCGTGGGGTTTCAAGCTGAGATATACATTTTCTGCGGTAATCTTGGTGAGACTTCTGTCTGAAGTATGCTGAAACATCGAGATCGCTCTGTTCGAGCTAGTTAATGCGAGAAAAACCTTATCCGGTGTTTTCACCACTCCACAGTTCGTTTGATATGCAGAACCAGCGATATCTTGGCTTTCGTGGGGTTTCAAGCTGAGATATGCATTTTTTACGATAATCTTGGTGAGACTTCTGTCAGAAGTATGCAGAATCATCTAGATCGCTCTTTTCGAGCTATTTGATGCGAGAAACACGTTTTCTGGTGTTTTCACCACGCCACAGTGCGTTTGATATGCAGAACCGGCGACATCGTGGTTTTCGTCGGGTTTCAAGCTGAGATATGCATTTTCTGCGATCATATTGGTGAGACTTCAGTTAGAAGTATGCAGAATCATCGAGATCGCTCTATTCGAGCTATTTAATGCGAGAAACACGTTATCTGGTTGTTTTCACCACTCCACAGTGCGTTTGATATGCAGATCCGGCGACATCTTGGATTTCGTCGGGGTTCAAGCTGAGATTTGCAATTCCTGCGATAATCTTGGTGAGACTTCTGTCCGAAGTATGCTTAATCATCGAGAACGCTCTTTTCGAGCTGGTTAATGCGAGAAACACGTTATCTGGTGTTTTCAGCACTCCACAGTGCGTTTGATATGCAGAACCGGCGATATCTTGGTTTTCGTGGGGTTTCCAGCTGAGATATGCATTTTCTGCGATAATCTTGGTGAGTCTTCTGTCAGAAGTATGCAGAATCATCTAGATCGCTCTTTTCGAGCTATTTGATGCGAGAAACACGTTTTGTGGTGTTTTCACCACGCCACAGTGCGTTTGATATGCAGAACCGGCGACATCGTGGTTTTCGCCGGGTTTCAAGCTGAGATATGCATTTTCTGCGATCATATTGGTGAGACTTCAGTCAGAAGTATGCAGAATCATCTAGATCGCTCGTTTCGAGCTATTTAAAGCGAGAAACACTTTATCTGGGTGTTTTGACCACTCCACAGTGCATTTGATATGTAGAGCCGCCGATAACTTGGTTTTCGTGGGGTTTCCAGCTGAAATATGCATTTTCTGCGATAATCTTGGTGTTTCATCTATGAGAAGTATGCAGAATCATCGAGAAAGCTCTTTTCGAGCTAGTTAATGCGAGATACACGTTTTCTGATGTTTTCACCACTCCATAGTGCGTCTGATATGCAGAACCGGCGATATCTTGGTTTTCGTGGGGTTTCCAGCTGAGATATGCAATTTCTGTGATAATCTTGGTGAGTCTTCTGTCAGAAGTATGCAGAATCATCTAGATCGCTCTTTTCGAGCTATTTAATGCGAGAAACACTTTTTCTGGTGTTTTCACCACTCCACAGTGCGTTTGATATGCAGAACCGGCGACATCTTGATTTTCGTGAGGTTTCAAGCTGAGATATGCATTTTCTGCGATAATCTTGGTGAGTCTTCTGTCAGAAGTATGCAGAATCATCTAGATCGCTCTTTTCGAGCTATTTGATGCGAGAAAGACGTTTTCTGGTGTTTTCACCACGCCACTGTGCGTTTGATATGCAGGACCGGCGACATCGTGGTTTTCGTCGGGTTTCAAGCTGAGATATGCATTTTCTGCGATCATATTGGTGAGACTTCAGTCAGAAGTATGCAGAATCATCGAGATCGCTCTATTCGAGCTATTTAATGCGAGAAACACGTTATCTGGTTGTTTTCACCACTCCACAGTGCGTTTGATATGCAGATCCGGCGACATCTTGGATTTCGTCGGGGTTCAAGCTGAGATTTGCAATTCCTGCGATAATCTTGGTGAGACTTCTGTCCGAAGTATGCTTAACCATCGAGAACGCTCTTTTCGAGCTGGTTAATGCGAGAAACACGTTATCTGGTGTTTTCAGCACTCCACAGTGCGTTTGATATGCAGAACCGGCGATATCTTGGTTTTCGTGGGGTTTCCAGCTGAGATATGCATTTTCTGCGATAATCTTGGTGAGTCTTCTGTCAGAAGTATGCAGAATCATCTAGATCGCTCTTTTCGAGCTATTTGATGCGAGAAACACGTTTTCTGGCGTTTTCACCACGCCACAGTGCGTTTGATATGCAGAACCGGCGACATCGTGGATTTCGTCGGGTTTCAAGCTGAGATATGCATTTTCTGCGATCATATTGGTGAGACTTCAGTCAGAAGTATGCAGAATCATCTAGATCGCTCGTTTCGAGCTATTTAAAGCGAGAAACACTTTATCTGGTTGTTTTGACCACTCCACAGTGCGTTTGATATGTAGAGCCGCCGATAACTTGGTTTTCGTGGGGTTTCCAGCTGAAATATGCATTTTCTGCGATAATCTTGGTGTTTCATCTATGAGAAGTATGCAGAATCATCGAGAACGCTCTTTTCGAGCTAGTTAATGCGAGATACACGTTTTCTGATGTTTTCACCACTCCATAGTGCGTCTGATATGCAGAACCGGCGATATCTTGGTTTTCGTGGGGTTTCCCGCTGAGATATGCAATTTCTGTGATAATCTTGGTGAGTCTTCTGTCAGAAGTGTGCAGAATCATCTAGATCGCTCTTTTCGAGCTATTTAATGCGAGAAACACTTTTTCTGGTGTTTTCACCACGCCACAGTGCGTTTGATATGCAGAACCGGCGACATCGTTGTTTTCGTCGGGTTTCAAGCTGAGATATACATTTTCTGCGGTAATCTTGGTGAGACTTCTGTCCGAAGTATGCTGAAACATCGAGATCGCTCTGTTCGAGCTAGTTAATGCGAGAAAAACCTTATCCGGTGTTTTCACCACTCCACAGTTCGTTTGATATGCAGAACCAGCGATATCTTGGCTTTCGTGGGGTTTCAATCTGAGATATGCATTTTTTACGATAATCTTGGTGAGACTTCTGTCAGAAGTATGCAGAATCATCTAGATCGCTCTTTTCGAGCTATTTGATGCGAGAAACACGTTTTCTGGTGTTTTCACCACGCCACAGTGCGTTTGATATGCAGAACCGGCGACATCGTGGTTTTCGTCGGGTTTCAAGCTGAGATATGCATTTTCTGCGATCATATTGGTGAGACTTCAGTCAGAAGTATGCAGAATCATCGAGATCGCTCTATTCGAGCTATTTAATGCGAGAAACACGTTATCTGGTTGTTTTCACCACTCCACAGTGCGTTTGATATGCAGATCCGGCGACATCTTGGATTTCGTCGGGGTTCAAGCTGAGATTTGCAATTCCTGCGATAATCTTGGTGAGACTTCTGTCCGAAGTATGCTTAATCATCGAGAACGCTCTTTTCGAGCTGGTTAATGCGAGAAACACGTTTTCTGGTGTTTTCAGCACTCCACAGTGCGTTTGATATGCAGAACCGGCGATATCTTGGTTTTCGTGGGGTTTCCAGCTGAGATATGCATTTTCTGCGATAATCTTGGTGAGTCTTCTGTCAGAAGTATGCAGAATCATCTAGATCGCTCTTTTCGAGCTATTTGATGCGAGAAACACGTTTTCTGGTGTTTTCACCACGCCACAGTGCGTTTGATATGCAGAACCGGCGACATCGTGGTTTTCGTCGGGTTTCAAGCTGAGATATGCATTTTCTGCGATCATATTGGTGAGACTTCAGTCAGAAGTATGCAGAATCATCTAGATCGCTCGTTTCGAGCTATTTAAAGCGAGAAACACTTTATCTGGTTGTTTTGACCACTCCACAGTGCGTTTGATATGTAGAGCCGCCGATAACTTGGTTTTCGTGGGGTTTCCAGCTGAAATATGCATTCTCTGCGATAATCTTGGTGTTTCATCTATGAGAAGTATGCAGAATCATCGAGAACGCTCTTTTCGAGCTAGTTATTGCGAGATACACGTTTTCTGATGTTTTCACCACTCCATAGTGCGTCTGATATGCAGAACCGGCGATATCTTGGTTTTCGTGGGGTTTCCAGCTGAGATATGCAATTTCTGTGATAATCTTGGTGAGTCTTCTGTCAGAAGTATGCAGAATCATCTAGATCGCTCTTTTCGAGCTATTTAATGCGAGAAACACTTTTTCTGGTGTTTTCACCACGCCACAGTGCGTTTGATATGCAGAACCGGCGACATCGTTGTTTTCGTCGGGTTTCAAGCTGAGATATAGCATTTTCTGCGATAATATTGGTGAGACTTCAGTCAGAAGTATGCAGAATCATCTAGATCGCTCGTTTCGAGCTATTTAAAGCGAGAAACACGTTATCTGGTTGTTTTCCCCACTCCACAGTGCGTTTGATATGTAGAACCGCCGATAACTTGGTTTTCGTGGGGATTCCAGCTGAAATATGCATTTTCTGCGATAATATTGGTGAGACTTCAGTCAGAAGTATGCAGAATCATCTAGATCGCTCTTTTCGAGCTATTTAATGCGAGAAACACTTTTTCTGGTGTTTTCACCACGCCACAGTGCGTTTGATATGCAGAACCGGCGACATCGTTGTTTTCGTCGGGATTCCAGCTGAAATATGCATTTTCTGCGATAATATTGGTGAGACTTCAGTCAGAAGTATGCAGAATCATCTAGATCGCTCGTTTCGAGTTATTTAATGCGAGAAACACGTTATCTGGTTGTTTTCCCCACTCCACAGTGCGTTTGATATGTAGAACCGCCGATAACTTGGTTTTCGTGGGGATTCCAGCTGAAATATGCATTTTCTGCGATAATCTTGGTGAGTCTTCTGTCAGAAGTATGCAGAATCATCTAGATCGCTCGTTTCGAGCTACTTAATGCGAGAAACACGTTATCTGGTGTTTTCACCACTCCACAGTGCGTTTAACTTGCAGAACCGGCGACATCTTGGATTTCGTCGGGGTTCAAGCTGGGATATGCATTTTCAACGATAATCTTGGTAAGAATTCTGTCAGAAGTATGCAGTATCATCTGGATCGCTCTTTTCGAGCTACTTAATGCGAGAAACACGTTTTCTGGTGCTTTGACCACTCCACAGTGCGTTTGATATGTAGAACCGCCGATAACTTGGTTTTCGTGGGGATTCCAGCTGAAATATGCATTTTCTGCGATAATATTGGTGAGACTTCAGTCAGAAGTATGCAGAATCATCTAGATCGCTCGTTTCGAGTTATTTAATGCGAGAAACACGTTATCTGGTTGTTTTCACCACTCCACAGTGCGTTTGATATGCAGAACCGGCGACATCTTGATTTTGGTGAGGTTTCAAGCTGAGATATGCATTTTCTGCGATAATCTTGGTGAGTCTTCTGTCAGAAGTATGCAGAATCATCTAGATCGCTCTTTTCGAGCTATTTGATGCGAGAAACACGTTTTCTGGTGTTTACACCACTCCACAGTGCGTTTGATGTGCAGAACCGGCGACATCGTGGTTTTCGTCGGGTTTCAAGCTGAGATATGCATTTTCTGCGATCATATTGGTGAGACTTCAGTCAGAAGTATGCAGAATCACCTAGATCGCTCGTTTCGAGCTATTTAATGCGAGATACACGTTTTCTGGTGTTTTCACCACTCCATAGTGCGTCTGATATGCAGAACCGGCGATATCTTGGTTATCGTGGGGTTTCCAGCTGAGATATGCATTTTCTGCGATAATCTTGGTGAGACTTTAGTCAGAACTATGCAGAATCATCTAGATCGCTCTATTCGAGCTATTTAATGCGAGAAACACGTTATCTGGTTGTTTTCACCACTCCACAGTGCGTTTGATATGCAGAACCGGCGATATCTTGGTTTTCGTGGGGTTTCCAGCTGAGATATGCATTTTCTGCGATAATCTTGGTGAGTCTTCTGTCAGAAGTATGCAGAATAATCGAGATCGCTCTATTCGAGCTATTTAATGCGAGAAACACGTTATCTGGTTGTTTTCACCTATCCACAGTGCGTTTGATATGCAGAAACGGAGATATCTTGGTTTCGGTCGGGTTTCAAGCTGAGATATGCATTTTCTGCGATAATCTTGGTGAGTCTTCTGTCAGAAGTATGCAGAATCATCTAGATCGCTTGTTTCGAGCTACTTAATGCGAGAAACACGTTATCTGGTGTTTTCACCACTCCACAGTGCGTTTAACTTGCAGAACCGGCGACATCTTGGATTTCGTCGGGGTTCAAGCTGGGATATGCATTTTCAACGATAATCTTGGTAAGAATTCTGTCAGAAGTATGCAGAATCATCTAGATCGCTCTTTTCGAGCTATTTGATGCGAGAAACACGTTTTCTGGTGTTTTCACCACGCCACAGAGCGTTTGATATGCAGAACCGGTGACATCGTGGTTTTTGTCGGGTTTCAAGCTGAGATATGCATTTTCTGCGATCATATTGGTGAGACTTCAGTCAGAAGTATGCAGAATCATCTAGATCGCTCGTTTCGAGCTATTTAAAGCGAGAAACACGTTTTCTGGTGTATTCACCACCCCACAGTACGTTTGACATGCAGAACCGGATATATCTTGGTTTCGGTCGGGTTTCAAGCTGAGATATGCATTTTCTACGATAATCTTGGTGAGACTTCTGTCAGACGTATGCAGAATCATCGGGATCGCTCTTTTCGAGCTATTTAAAGCGAGAAACACGTTTTCTGGTGTATTCACCACTCCACAGTACGTTTGACATGCAGAACAGGAGATATCTTGGTTTAGGTCGGGTATCAAGCTGAGATATGCATTTTCAACGATAATCTTGGTGAGACTTCTGTCAGAAGTATGCAGAATCATCGGGATCGCTCTTTTCGAGCTATTTAATGCGAGAAACACGTTGTCTGGTTGGTTTCACGACTCCACAGTGCGTTTGATATGCAGAACCGGCGACATCTTGATTTTCGTGAGGTTTCAAGCTGAGATATGCATTTTCTGCTATAATATTGGTGAGTCTTCTGTCAGTAGGATGCAGAATCATCGAGACCCCTCTTTTCGAGCTATTTAATGCGAGAAACACGTTATCTGGTGTTTTCACCACTCCACAGTGCGTTTGATATGCAGAACAGGCGACATCTTGATTTTCGTGAGATTTCAAGCTGAGATATGCATTTTCTACGATAACCATGGTGAGTCTTCTGTCAGGAGTATGCAGAATCATCTAGATCGCTCTTTTCGAGCTATTTAATGCGAGAAACACGTTATATGGTTGTTTTCACCACTCCACAGTGCGTTTGATATGCAGAACCAGCGATATCTTGGTTTTCGTGGGGTTTCAAGCTGAGATATGCATATTTACGATAATCTTGGTGAGACTTCTGTTCGAAGTATGCTTAATCATCGAGATCGCTCGTTTCGAGCTATTTAATGCGCGAAACACGTTATCTGGTGTTTTCACCACTCCACAGTGCGTATGATATGCAGAACCGGCGATATCGTGGTTTTCGTGGGGTTTCAAGCTGAGATATACATTTTCTGCGGTAATCTTGGTGAGACTTCTGTCCGAAGTATGCTGAAACATCGAGATCGCTCTGTTCGAGCTAGTTAATGCGAGAAAAACCTTATCTGGTTGTTTTCCCCACTCCACAGTGCGTTTGATATGCAGAACCGGCGATATCTTGGTTTTCGTGGGGTTTCCAGCTGAGATATGCATTTTCTGCGATAATCTTGGTGAGTCTTCTGTCAGAAGTATGCAGAATCATCGAGATCGCTCTATTCGAGCTATTTAATGTGAGAAACACGTTTTCTGGTGTATTCACCACCCCACAGTACGTTTGACATGCAGAACCGGATATATCTTGGTTTCGGTCGGGTTTCAAGCTGAGATATGCATTTTCTACGATAATCTTGGTGAGACTTCTGTCAGACGTATGCAGAATCATCGGGATCGCTCTTTTCGAGCTATTTAAAGCGAGAAACACGTTTTCTGGTGTATTCACCACTCCACAGTACGTTTGACATGCAGAACAGGAGATATCTTGGTTTAGGTCGGGTATCAAGCTGAGATATGCATTTTCAACGATAATCTTGGTGAGACTTCTGTCAGAAGTATGCAGAATCATCGGGATCGCTCGTTTCGAGCTATTTAATGCGAGAAACACGTTGTCTGGTTGGTTTCACGACTCCACAGTGCGTTTGATATGCAGAACCGGCGACATCTTGATTTTCGTGAGGTTTCAAGCTGAGATATGCATTTTCTGCTATAATATTGGTGAGTCTTCTGTCAGGAGTATGCAGAATCATCTAGATCGCTCTTTTCGAGCTATTTAATGCGAGAAACACGTTATATGGTTGTTTTCACCACTCCACAGTGCGTTTGATATGCAGAACCAGCGATATCTTGGTTTTCGTGGGGTTTCAAGCTGAGATATGCATATTTACGATAATCTTGGTGAGACTTCTGTTCGAAGTATGCTTAATCATCGAGATCGCTCGTTTCGAGCTATTTAATGCGCGAAACACGTTATCTGGTGTTTTCACCACTCCACAGTGCGTATGATATGCAGAACCGGCGATATCGTGGTTTTCGTGGGGTTTCAAGCTGAGATATGCATTTTCTGCGGTAATCTTGGTGAGACTTCTGTCCGAAGTATGCTGAAACATCGAGATCGCTCTGTTCGAGCTAGTTAATGCGAGAAAAACCTTATCCGGTGTTTTCACCACTCCACAGTTCGTTTGATATGCAGAACCAGCGATATCTTGGCTTTCGTGGGGTTTCAAGCTGAGATATGCATTTTTTACGATAATCTTGGTGAGACTTCTGTCAGAAGTATGCAGAATCATCTAGATCGCTCTTTTCGAGCTATTTGATGCGAGAAACACGTTTTCTGGTGTTTTCACCACGCTACAGTGCGTTTGATATGCAGAACCGGCGACATCGTGGTTTTCGTCGGGTTTCAAGCTGAGATATGCATTTTCTGCGATCATATTGGTGAGACTTCAGTCAGAAGTATGCAGAATCATCGAGATCGCTCTATTCGAGCTATTTAATGCGAGAAACACGTTATCTGGTTGTTTTCACCACTCCACAGTGCGTTTGATATGCAGATCCGGCGACATCTTGGATTTCGTCGGGGTTCAAGCTGAGATTTGCAATTCCTGCGATAATCTTGGTGAGACTTCTGTCCGAAGTATGCTTAATCATCGAGAACGCTCTTTTCGAGCTGGTTAATGCGAGAAACACGTTATCTGGTGTTTTCAGCACTCCACAGTGCGTTTGATATGCAGAACCGGCGATATCTTGGTTTTCGAGGGGTTTCCAGCTGAGATATGCATTTTCTGCGATAATCTTGGTGAGTCTTCTTTCAGAAGTATGCAGAATCATCTAGATCGCTCTTTTCGAGCTATTTAATGCGAGAAACACTTTTTCTGGTGTTTTCACCACGCCACAGTGCGTTTGATATGCAGAACCGGCGACATCGTTGTTTTCGTCGGGTTTCAAGCTGAGATATAGCATTTTCTGCGATAATATTGGTGAGACTTCAGTCAGAAGTATGCAGAATCATCTAGATCGCTCGTTTCGAGCTATTTAAAGCGAGAAACACGTTATCTGGTTGTTTTCCCCACTCCACAGTGCGTTTGATATGCAGAACCGGCGATATCTTGGTTTTCGTGGGGTTTCCAGCTGAGATATGCATTTTCTGCGATAATCTTGGTGAGTCTTCTGTCAGAAGTATGCAGAATCATCGAGATCGCTCTATTCGAGCTATTTAATGCGAGAAACACGTTATCTGGTTGTTTTCACCACTCCACAGTGCGTTTGATATGCAGAACCGGCGATATCTTGGTTTTCGTGGGGTTTCCAGCTGAGATATGCATTTTCTGCGATAATCTTGGTGAGTCTTCTGTCAGAAGTATGCAGAATCATCTAGATCGCTCTTTTCGAGCTATTTGATGCGAGAAACACGTTTTCTGGTGTTTTCACCACGCCACAGTGCGTTTGATATGCAGAACCGGCGACATCGTGGTTTTCGTCGGGTTTCAAGCTGAGATATGCATTTTCTGCGATCATATTGGTGAGACTTCAGTCAGAAGTATGCAGAATCATCTAGATCGCTCGTTTCGAGCTATTTAAAGCGAGAAACACTTTATCTGGTTGTTTTTACCACTCCACAGTGCGTTTGATATGTAGAGCCGCCGATAACTTGGTTTTCGTGGGGTTTCCAGCTGAAATATGCATTTTCTGCGATAATCTTGGTGTTTCATCTATGAGAAGTATGCAGAATCATCGAGAACGCTCTTTTCGAGCTAGTTATTGCGAGATACACGTTTTCTGATGTTTTCACCACTCCATAGTGCGTCTGATATGCAGAACCGGCGATATCTTGGTTTTCGTGGGGTTTCCAGCTGAGATATGCAATTTCTGTGATAATCTTGGTGAGTCTTCTGTCAGAAGTATGCAGAATCATCTAGATCGCTCTTTTCGAGCTATTTAATGCGAGAAACACTTTTTCTGGTGTTTTCACCACGCCACAGTGCGTTTGATATGCAGAACCGGCGACATCGTTGTTTTCGTCGGGTTTCAAGCTGAGATATAGCATTTTCTGCGATAATATTGGTGAGACTTCAGTCAGAAGTATGCAGAATCTTCTAGATCGCTCGTTTCGAGCTATTTAAAGCGAGAAACACGTTATCTGGTTGTTTTCCCCACTCCACGGTGCGTTTGATATGCAGAACCGGCGATATCTTGGTTTTCGTGGGGTTTCCAGCTGAGATATGCATTTTCTGCGATAATCTTGGTGAGTCTTCTGTCAGAAGTATGCAGAATCATCGAAATCGCTCTATTCGAGCTATTTAATGCGAGAAACACGTTATCTGGTTGTTTTCACCACTCCACAGTGCGTTTGATATGCAGAACCGGCGATATCTTGGTTTTCGTGGGGTTTCCAGCTGAGATATGCATTTTCTGCGATAATCTTGGTGAGTCTTCTGTCAGAAGTATGCAGAATCATCGAGATCGCTCTATTCGAGCTATTTAATGCGAGAAACACGTTATCTGGTTGTTTTCACCTATCCACAGTGCGTTTGATATGCAGAAACGGAGATATCTTGGTTTCGGTCGGGTTTCAAGCTGAGATATGCATTTTCTGCGATAATCTTGGTGAGTCTTCTGTCAGAAGTATGCAGAATCATCTAGATCGCTCATTTCGAGCTACTTAATGCGAGAAACACGTTATCTGGTGTTTTCACCACTCCACAGTGCGTTTAACTTGCAGAACCGGCGACATCTTGGATTTCGTCGGGGTTCAAGCTGGGATATGCATTTTCAACGATAATCTTGGTAAGAATTCTATCAGAAGTATGCAGTATCATCTAGATCGCTCTTTTCGAGCTACTTAATGCGAGAAACACGTTTTCTGGAGCTTTGACCACTCCACAGTGCGTTTGATATGTAGAACCGCCGATAACTTGGTTTTCGTGGGGATTCCAGCTGAAATATGCATTTTCTGCGATAATATTGGTGAGACTTCAGTCAGAAGTATGCAGAATCATCTAGATCGCTCGTTTCGAGTTATTTAATGCGAGAAACACGTTATCTGGTTGTTTTCACCACTCCACAGTGCGTTTGATATGCAGAACCGGCGACATCTTGATTTTCGTGAGGTTTCAAGCTGAGATATGCATTTTCTGCGATAATCTTGGTGAGTCTTCTGTCAGAAGTATGCAGAATCATCGAGATCGCTCTTTTCGAGCTATTTGATGCGAGAAACACGTTTTCTGGTGTTTACACCACTCGACAGTGCGTTTGATATGCAGAACCGGCGACATCGTGGTTTTCGTCGGGTTTCAAGCTGAGATATGCATTTTCTGCGATCATATTGGTGAGACTTCAGTCAGAAGTATGCAGAATCACCTAGATCGCTCGTTTCGAGCTATTTAATGCGAGATACACGTTTTCTGGTGTTTTCACCACTCCATAGTGCGTCTGATATGCAGAACCGGCGATATCTTGGTTTTCGTGGGGTTTCCAGCTGAGATATGCATTTTCTGCGATAATCTTGGTGAGACTTTAGTCAGAACTATGCAGAATCATCTAGATCGCTCGTTTCGAGCTATTTAATGCGAAAAAACAAGTTTTCTGGTGTTTTGACCACTCCACAGTGCGTTTGATATGTAGAGCCGCCGATAACTTGGTTTTCGTGGGGCTTCCAGCTGAAATATGCATTTTCTGCGATAATCTTGGTGAGTCTTCTGTCAGAAGTATGCAGAATCATCGAGATCGCTCTATTCGAGCTATTTAATGCGAGAAACACGTTATCTGGTTGTTTTCACCACTCCACAGTGCGTTTGATATGCAGAACCGGCGATATCTTGGTTTTCGTGGGGTTTCCAGCTGAGATATGCATTTTCTGCGATAATCTTGGTGAGTCTTCTGTCAGAAGTATGCAGAATCATCGAGATCGCTCTATTCGAGCTATTTAATGCGAGAAACACGTTATCTGGTTGTTTTCACCTATCCACAGTGCGTTTGATATGCAGAAACGGAGATATCTTGGTTTCGGTCGGGTTTCAAGCTGAGATATGCATTTTCTGCGATAATCTTGGTGAGTCTTCTGTCGGAAGTATGCAAAATCATCTAGATCGCTCGTTTCGAGCTACTTAATGCGAGAAACACGTTATCTGGTGTTTTCACCACTCCACAGTGCGTTTAACTTGCAGAACCGGCGACATCTTGGATTTCGTCGGGGTTCAAGCTGGGATATGCATTTTCAACGATAATCTTGGTAAGAATTCTGTCAGAAGTATGCAGTATCATCTAGATCGCTCTTTTCGAGCTACTTAATGCGAGAAACACGTTTTCTGGTGCTTTGACCCCTCCACAGTGCGTTTGATATGTAGAACCGCCGATAACTTGGTTTTCGTGGGGATTCCAGATGAAATATGCATTTTCTGCGATAATATTGGTGAGACTTCAGTCAGAAGTATGCAGAATCATCTAGATCGCTCGTTTCGAGCTACTTAATGCGAGAAACACGTTATCTGGTGTTTTCACCACTCCACAGTGCGTTTAACTTGCAGAACCGGCGACATCTTGGATTTCGTCGGAGTTCAAGCTGGGATATGCATTTTCAACGATAATCTTGGTAAGAATTCTGTCAGAAGTATGCAGTATCATCTAGATCGCTCTTTTCGAGCTACTTAATGCGAGAAACACGTTTTCTGGTGTTTTGACCACTCCACAGTGCGTTTGATATGTAGAACCGCCGATAACTTGGTTTTCGTGGGGATTCCAGCTGAAATATGCATTTTCTGCGATAATATTGGTGAGACTTCAGTCAGAAGTATGCAGAATCATCTAGATCGCTCGTTTCGAGCTATTTAAAGCGCGAAACACGTTATCTGGTTGTTTTGACCACTCCACAGTGCGTTTGATATGTAGAGCCGCCGATAACTTGGTTTTCGTGGGGTTTCCAGCTGAGATATGCATTTTCCGCGATAATCTTGGTGAGTCTTCTGTCAGAAGTATGCAGAATCATCTAGATCGCTCTTTTCGAGCTATTTGATGCGAGAAACACGTTTTCTGGTGTTTTCACCACGCCACAGTGCGTTTGATATGCAGATCCGGCGACATCGTGGTTTTCGTCGGGTTTCAAGCTGAGATATGCATTTTCTGCGATCATATTGGTGAGACTTCAGTCAGAAGTATGCAGAATCATCTAGATCGCTCGTTTCGAGCTATTTAAAGCGCGAAACACGTTATCTGGTTGTTTTGACCACTCCACACTGCGTTTGATATGTAGAGCCGCCGATAACTTGGTTTTCGTAGGGTTTCCAGCTGAAATATGCATTTTCTGCGATAATCTTGGTGTTTCATCTATGAGAAGTATGCAGAATCATCGAGAACGCTCTTTTCGTGCTGGTTAATGCGAGATACACGTTTTCTGATGTTTTCACCACTCCATAGTGCGTCTGATATGCAGAACCGGCGATATCTTGGTTTTCGTGGGGTTTCCAGCTGAGATATGCAATTTCTGTGATAATCTTGGTGAGTCTTCTGTCAGAAGTATGCAGAATCATCTAGATCGCTCTTTTCGAGCTATTTAATGCGAGAAACACGTTTTCTGGTGTTTTCACCACGCCACAGTGCGTTTCATATGCAGAACAGTCGACATCGTGGTTTTCGTCGGGTTTCAAGCTGAGATATGCATTTTCTGCGATCATATTGGTGAGTCTTCTGTCAGAAGTATGCAGAATCATCTAGATCGCTCTTTTCGAGCTATTTGATGCGAGAAACACGTTTTCTGGTGTTTTCACCACTCCACAGTGCGTTTGATATGCAGAACCGGCGACATCTTGATTTTCGTGAGGTTTCAAGCTGAGATATGCATTTTCTGCGATAATCTTGGTGAGTCTTCTGTCAGAAGTATGCAGAATCATCTAGATCGCTCTTTTCGAGCTAATTGATGCGAGAAACACGTTTTCTGGTGTTTTCACCACTCCACAGTTCGTTTGATATGCAGAACCGGCGACATCGTGTTTTTCGTCGGGTTTCAAGCTGAGATATGCATTTTCTGCGATCATATTGGTGAGACTTCAGTCAGAAGTATGCAGAATCACCTAGATCGCTCGTTTCGAGCTATTTAATGCGAGAAACACGTTATCTGGTTGTTTTCACCACTCCACAGTGCGTTTGATATGCAGAACCGGCGACATCTTGATTTTCGTGAGGTTTCAAGCTGAGATATGCATTTTCTGCGATAATCTTGGTGAGACTTCTGTCAGAAGTATGCAGAATCATCGCGATCGCTCTATTCGAGCTATTTAATGCGAGAAACACGTTATCTGGTGTTTTCATCACTCCACAGGGCGTTTGATATGCACAACCGGCGATATCTTGGTTTTCCTGGGGTTTCCAGCTGAGATATGCATTTTCTGTGATAATCTTGGTGAGTCTTCTGTCAGAAGTATGCAGAATCATCTAGATCGCTCTTTTCGAGCTATTTGATGCGAGAAACACGTTTTCTGGTGTTTTCACCACGCCACAGTGCGTTTGATATGCAGAACCGGCGACATCGTGGTTTTCGTCGGGTTTCATGCTGAGATATGCATTTTCTGCGATCATATTGGTGAGACTTCAGTCAGAAGTATGCAGAATCATCTAGATCGCTCTTTTCGAGCTATTTGATGCGAGAAACACGTTTTCTGGTGTTTTCACCACGCCACAGTGCGTTTGATATGCAGAACCGGCGACATCGTGGTTTTCGTCGGGTTTCAAGCTGAGATATGCATTTTCTGCGATCATATTGGTGAGACTTCAGTCAGAAGTATGCAGAATCATCTAGATCGCTCGTTTCGAGCTATTTAAAGCGCGAAACACGTTATCTGGTTGTTTTGACCACTCCACAGTGCGTTTGATATGTAGAGCCGCCGATAACTTGGTTTTCGTGGGGTTTCCAGCTGAAATATGCATTTTCTGCGATAATCTTGGTGTTTCATCTATGAGAAGTATGCAGAATCATCGAGAACGCTCTTTTCGAGCTGGTTAATGCGAGATACACGTTTTCTGATGTTTTCACCACTCCATAGTGCGTCTGATATGCAGAACCGGCGATATCTTGGTTTTCGTGGGGTTTCCAGCTGAGATATGCAATTTCTGTGATAATCTTGGTGAGTCTTCTGTCAGAAGTATGCAGAATCATCTAGATCGCTCTTTTCGAGCTATTTAATGCGAGAAACACGTTTTCTGGTGTTTTCACCACGCCACAGTGCGTTTGATATGCAGAACCGGCGACATCGTGGTTTTCGTCGGGTTTCAAGCTGAGATATAGCATTTTCTGCGATAATATTGGTGAGACTTCAGTCAGAAGTATGCAGAATCATCTAGATCGCTCGTTTCGAGCTATTTAAAGCGAGAAACACGTTATCTGGTTGTTTTCACCACTCCACAGTGCGTTTGATATGCAGAACCGGCGATATCTTGGTGTTCGTGGGGTTTCCAGCTGAGATATGCATTTTCTGCGATAATCTTGGTGAGACTTTAGTCAGAACTATGCAGAATCATCTAGATCGCTCGTTTCGAGCTATTTAATGCGAAAAAACAAGTTTTCTGGTGTTTTGACCACTCCTCAGTGCGTTTGATATGTAGAGCCGCCGATAACTTGGTTTTCGTGGGGCTGCCAGCTGAAATATGCATTTTCTGCGATAATCTTTGTGTTTCATCTATGAGAAGTATGCAGAGTCATCTAGATCGCTCTTTTCGAGCTATTTAAATCGAGAAACACGTTTTCTGGTGTATTCACCACCCCACAGTGCGTTTGATATGCAGAACCGGCGACATCGTGGTTTTGGTCGGAGTTCAAGCTGGGATATGCATTTTCAACGATAATCTTGGTAAGAATTCTGTCAGAAGTATGCAGTATCATCTAGATCGCTCTTTTCGAGCTACTTAATGCGAGAAACACGTTTTCTGGTGTTTTGACCACTCCACAGTGCGTTTGATATGTAGAACCGCCGATAACTTGGTTTTCGTGGGGATTCCAGCTGAAATATGCATTTTCTGCGATAATATTGGTGAGATTTCAGTCAGAAGTATGCAGATTCATCTAGATCGCTCGATTCGAGTTATTTAATGCGAGAAACACGTTATCTGGTTGTTTTCACCACTCCACAGTGCGTTTGATATGCAGAACCGGCGACATCTTGATTTTCGTGAGGTTTCAAGCTGAGATATGCATTTTCTGCGATAATCTTGGTGAGTCTTCTGTCAGAAGTATGCAGAATCATCTAGATCGCTCTTTTCGGGCTATTTGATGCGAGAAACACGTTTTCTGGTGTTTTCACCACGCCACAGTGCGTTTGATATGCAGAACAGTCGACATCGTGGTTTTCGTCGGGTTTCAAGCTGAGATATGCATTTTCTGCGATCATATTGGTGAGTCTTCTGTCAGAAGTATGCAGAATCATCTAGATCGCTCTTTTCGAGCTATTTGATGCGAGAAACACGTTTTCTGGTGTTTTCACCACTCCACAGTGCGTTTGATATGCAGAACCGGCGACATCTTGATTTTCGTGAGGTTTCAAGCTGAGATATGCAATTTCTGTGATAATCTTGGTGAGTCTTCTGTCAGAAGTATGCAGAATCATCTAGATCGCTCTTTTCGAGCTATTTAATGCGAGAAACACGTTTTCTGGTGTTTTCACCACGCCACAGTGCGTTTGATATGCAGAACAGTCGACATCGTGGTTTTCGTCGGGTTTCAAGCTGAGATATGCATTTTCTGCGATCATATTGGTGAGTCTTCTGTCAGAAGTATGCAGAATCATCTAGATCGCTCTTTTCGAGCTATTTGATGCGAGAAACACGTTTTCTGGTGTTTTCACCACTCCACAGTGCGTTTGATATGCAGAACCGGCGACATCTTGATTTTCGTGAGGTTTCAAGCTGAGATATGCATTTTCTGCGATAATCTTGGTGAGTCTTCTGTCAGAAGTATGCAGAATCATCTAGATCGCTCTTTTCGAGCTATTTGATGCGATAATCACGTTTTCTGGTGTTTTCACCACTCCACAGTTCGTTTGATATGCAGAACCGGCGACATCGTGTTTTTCGTCGGGTTTCAAGCTGAGATATGCATTTTCTGCGATCATATTGGTGAGACTTCAGTCAGAAGTATGCAGAATCACCTAGATCGCTCGTTTCGAGCTATTTAATGCGAGAAACACGTTATCTGGTTGTTTTCACCACTCAACAGTGCGTTTGATATGCAGAACCGGCGACATCTTGATTTTCGTGAGGTTTCAAGCTGAGATATGCATTTTCTGCGATAATCTTGGTGAGACTTCTGTCAGAAGTATGCAGAATCATCGCGATCGCTCTATTCGAGCTATTTAATGCGAGAAACACGTTATCTGGTGTTTTCATCACTCCACAGGGCGTTTGATATGCACAACTGGCGATATCTTGGTTTTCCTGGGGTATCCAGCTGAGATATGCATTTTCTGTGATAATCTTGGTGAGTCTTCTGTCAGAAGTATGCAGAATCATCTAGATGACTCTTTTCGAGCTATTTGATGCGAGAAACACGTTTTCTGGTGTTTTCACCACGCCACAGTGCGTTTGATATGCAGAACCGGCGACATCGTGGTTTTCGTCGGGTTTCAAGCTGAGATATGCATTTTCTGCGATCATATTGGTGAGACTTCAGTCAGAAGTATGCAGAATCATCTAGATCGCTCGTTTCGAGCTATTTAAAGCGCGAAACACGTTATCTGGTTGTTTTGACCACTCCACAGTGCGTTTGATATGTAGAGCCGCCGATAACTTGGTTTTCGTGGGGTTTCCAGCTGAAATATGCATTTTCTGCGATAATCATGGTGTTTCATCTATGAGAAGTATGCAGAATCATCGAGAACGCTCTTTTCGAGCTGGTTAATGCGAGATACACGTTTTCTGATGTTTTCACCACTCCATAGTGCGTCTGATATGCAGAACCGGCGATATCTTGGTTTTCGTGGGGTTTCCAGCTGAGATATGCAATTTCTGTGATAATCTTGGTGAGTCTTCTGTCAGAAGTATGCAGAATCATCTAGATCGCTCTTTTCGAGCTATTTAATGCGAGAAACACGTTTTCTGGTGTTTTCACCACGCCACAGTGCGTTTGATATGCAGAACCGGCGACATCGTGGTTTTCGTCGGGTTTCAAGCTGATATATAGCATTTTCTGTGATAATATTGGTGAGACTTCAGTCAGAAGTATGCAGAATCATCTAGATCGCTCGTTTCGAGCTATTTAAAGCGAGAAACACGTTATCTGGTTGTTTTCACCACTCCACAGTGCGTTTGATATGCAGAACCGGCGATATCTTGGTGTTCGTGGGGTTTCCAGCTGAGATATGCATTTTCTGCGATAATCTTGGTGAGACTTTAGTCAGAACTATGCAGAATCATCTAGATCGCTCGTTTCGAGCTATTTAATGCGAAAAAACAAGTTTTCTGGTGTTTTGACCACTCCTCAGTGCGTTTGATATGTAGAGCCGCCGATAACTTGGTTTTCGTGGGGCTTCCAGCTGAAATATGCATTTTCTGCGATAATCTTTGTGTTTCATCTATGAGAAGTATGCAGAGTCATCTAGATCGCTCTTTTCGAGCTATTTAAATCGAGAAACACGTTTTCTGGTGTATTCACCACCCCACAGTGCGTTTGATATGCAGAACCGGCGACATCGTGGTTTTGGTCGGAGTTCAAGCTGGGATATGCATTTTCAACGATAATCTTGGTAAGAATTCTGTCAGAAGTATGCAGTATCATCTAGATCGCTCTTTTCGAGCTACTTAATGCGAGAAACACGTTTTCTGGTGTTTTGACCACTCCACAGTGCGTTTGATATGTAGAACCGCCGATAACTTGGTTTTCGTGGGGATTCCAGCTGAAATATGCATTTTCTGCGATAATATTGGTGAGATTTCAGTCAGAAGTATGCAGATTCATCTAGGTCGCTCGATTCGAGTTATTTAATGCGAGAAACACGTTATCTGGTTGTTTTCACCACTCCACAGTGCGTTTGATATGCAGAACCGGCGACATCTTGATTTTCGTGAGGTTTCAAGCTGAGATATGCATTTTCTGCGATAATCTTGGTGAGTCTTCTGTCAGAAGTATGCAGAATCATCTAGATCGCTCTTTTCGGGCTATTTGATGCGAGAAACACGTTTTCTGGTGTTTTCACCACGCCACAGTGCGTTTGATATGCAGAACAGTCGACATCGTGGTTTTCGTCGGGTTTCAAGCTGAGATATGCATTTTCTGCGATCATATTGGTGAGTCTTCTGTCAGAAGTATGCAGAATCATCTAGATCGCTCTTTTCGAGCTATTTGATGCGAGAAACACGTTTTCTGGTGTTTTCACCACTCCACAGTGCGTTTGATATGCAGAACCGGCGACATCTTGATTTTCGTGAGGTTTCAAGCTGAGATATGCAATTTCTGTGATAATCTTGGTGAGTCTTCTGTCAGAAGTATGCAGAATCATCTAGATCGCTCTTTTCGAGCTATTTAATGCGAGAAACACGTTTTCTGGTGTTTTCACCACGCCACAGTGCGTTTGATATGCAGAACAGTCGACATCGTGGTTTTCGTCGGGTTTCAAGCTGAGATATGCATTTTCTGCGATCATATTGGTGAGTCTTCTGTCAGAAGTATGCAGAATCATCTAGATCGCTCTTTTCGAGCTATTTGATGCGAGAAACACGTTTTCTGGTGTTTTCACCACTCCACAGTGCGTTTGATATGCAGAACCGGCGACATCTTGATTTTCGTGAGGTTTCAAGCTGAGATATGCATTTTCTGCGATAATCTTGGTGAGTCTTCTGTCAGAAGTATGCAGAATCATCTAGATCGCTCTTTTCGAGCTATTTGATGCGATAATCACGTTTTCTGGTGTTTTCACCACTCCACAGTTCGTTTGATATGCAGAACCGGCGACATCGTGTTTTTCGTCGGGTTTCAAGCTGAGATATGCATTTTCTGCGATCATATTGGTGAGACTTCAGTCAGAAGTATGCAGAATCACCTAGATCGCTCGTTTCGAGCTATTTAATGCGAGAAACACGTTATCTGGTTGTTTTCACCACTCAACAGTGCGTTTGATATGCAGAACCGGCGACATCTTGATTTTCGTGAGGTTTCAAGCTGAGATATGCATTTTCTGCGATAATCTTGGTGAGACTTCTGTCAGAAGTATGCAGAATCATCGCGATCGCTCTATTCGAGCTATTTAATGCGAGAAACACGTTATCTGGTGTTTTCATCACTCCACAGGGCGTTTGATATGCACAACCGGCGATATCTTGGTTTTCCTGGGGTATCCAGCTGAGATATGCATTTTCTGTGATAATCTTGGTGAGTCTTCTGTCAGAAGTATGCAGAATCATCTAGATGACTCTTTTCGAGCTATTTGATGCGAGAAACACGTTTTCTGGTGTTTTCACCACGCCACAGTGCGTTTGATATGCAGAACCGGCGACATCGTGGTTTTCGTCGGGTTTCAAGCTGAGATATGCATTTTCTGCGATCATATTGGTGAGACTTCAGTCAGAAGTATGCAGAATCATCTAGATCGCTCGTTTCGAGCTATTTAAAGCGCGAAACACGTTATCTGGTTGTTTTGACCACTCCACAGTGCGTTTGATATGTAGAGCCGCCGATAACTTGGTTTTCGTGGGGTTTCCAGCTGAAATATGCATTTTCTGCGATAATCATGGTGTTTCATCTATGAGAAGTATGCAGAATCATCGAGAACGCTCTTTTCGAGCTGGTTAATGCGAGATACACGTTTTCTGATGTTTTCACCACTCCATAGTGCGTCTGATATGCAGAACCGGCGATATCTTGGTTTTCGTGGGGTTTCCAGCTGAGATATGCAATTTCTGTGATAATCTTGGTGAGTCTTCTGTCAGAAGTATGCAGAATCATCTAGATCGCTCGTTTCGAGCTATTTAATGCGAAAAAACAAGTTTTCTGGTGTTTTGACCACTCCTCAGTGCGTTTGATATGTAGAGCCGCCGATAACTTGGTTTTCGTGGGGCTTCCAGCTGAAATATGCATTTTCTGCGATAATCTTTGTGTTTCATCTATGAGAAGTATGCAGAGTCATCTAGATCGCTCTTTTCGAGCTATTTAAATCGAGAAACACGTTTTCTGGTGTATTCACCACCCCACAGTGCGTTTGATATGCAGAACCGGCGACATCGTGGTTTTGGTCGGAGTTCAAGCTGGGATATGCATTTTCATCGATAATCTTGGTAAGAATTCTGTCAGAAGTATGCAGTATCATCTAGATCGCTCTTTTCGAGCTACTTAATGCGAGAAACACGTTTTCTGGTGTTTTGACCACTCCACAGTGCGTTTGATATGTAGAACCGCCGATAACTTGGTTTTCGTGGGGATTCCAGCTGAAATATGCATTTTCTGCGATAATATTGGTGAGACTTCAGGCAGAAGTATGCAGAATCATCTAGATCGCTCGATTCGAGTTATTTAATGCGAGAAACACGTTATCTGGTTGTTTTCACCACTCCACAGTGCGTTTGATATGCAGAACCGGCGACATCTTGATTTTCGTGAGGTTTCAAGCTGAGATATGCATTTTCTGCGATAATCTTGATGAGTCTTCTGTCAGAAGTATGCAGAATCATCTAGATCGCTCTTTTCGAGCTATTTGATGCGAGAAACACGTTTTCTGGTGTTTTCACCACTCCACAGTGCGTTTGATATGCAGAACAGTCGACATCGTGGTTTTCGTCGGGTTTCAAGCTGAGATATGCATTTTCTGCGATAATCTTGGTGAGTCTTCTGTCAGAAGTATGCAGAATCATCTAGATCGCTCTTTTCGAGCTATTTGATGCGAGAAACACGTTTTCTGGTGTTTTCACCACGCCACAGTGCGTTTGATATGCAGAACCGGCGACATCGTGGTTTTCGTCGGGTTTCAAGCTGAGATATGCATTTTCTGCGATCATATTGGTGAGACTTCAGTCAGAGGTATGCAGAATCATCTAGATCGCTCGTTTCGAGCTATTTAAAGCGCGAAACACGTTATCTGGTTGTTTTGACCACTCCACAGTGCGTTTGATATGTAGAGCCGCCGATAACTTGGTTTTCGTAGGGTTTCCAGCTGAAATATGCATTTTCTGCGATAATCTTGGTGTTTCATCTATGAGAAGTATGCAGAATCATCGAGAACGCTCTTTTCGAGCTGGTTAATGCGAGATACACGTTTTCTGATGTTTTCACCACTCCATAGTGCGTCTGATATGCAGAACCGGCGATATCTTGGTTTTCGTGGGGTTTCCAGCTGAGATATGCAATTTCTGTGATAATCTTGGTGAGTCTTCTGTCAGAAGTATGCAGAATCATCTAGATCGCTCTTTTCGAGCTATTTAATGCGAGAAACACGTTTTCTGGTGTTTTCACCACGCCACAGTGCGTTTGATATGCAGAACCGGCGACATCGTGGTTTTCGTCGGGTTTCAAGCTGAGATATGCATTTTCTGCGATCATATTGGTGAGACTTCAGTCAGAGGTATGCAGAATCATCTAGATCGCTCGTTTCGAGCTATTTAAAGCGCGAAACACGTTATCTGGTTGTTTTGACCACTCCACAGTGCGTTTGATATGTAGAGCCGCCGATAACTTGGTTTTCGTAGGGTTTCCAGCTGAAATATGCATTTTCTGCGATAATCTTGGTGTTTCATCTATGAGAAGTATGCAGAATCATCGAGAACGCTCTTTTCGAGCTGGTTAATGCGAGATACACGTTTTCTGATGTTTTCACCACTCCATAGTGCGTCTGATATGCAGAACCGGCGATATCTTGGTTTTCGTGGGGTTTCCAGCTGAGATATGCAATTTCTGTGATAATCTTGGTGAGCCTTCTGTCAGAAGTATGCAGAATCATCTAGATCGCTCTTTTCGAGCTATTTAATGCGAGAAACACGTTTTCTGGTGTTTTCACCACGCCACAGTGCGTTTGATATGCAGAACAGTCGACATCGTGGTTTTCGTCGGGTTTCAAGCTGAGATATGCATTTTCTGCGATCATATTGGTGAGTCTTCTGTCAGAAGTATGCAGAATCATCTAGATCGCTCTTTTCGAGCTATTTGATGCGAGAAACACGTTTTCTGGTGTTTTCACCACTCCACAGTGCGTTTGATATGCAGAACCGGCGACATCTTGATTTTCGTGAGGTTTCAAGCTGAGATATGCATTTTCTGCGATAATCTTGGTGAGTCTTCTGTCAGAAGTATGCAGAATCATCTAGATCGCTCTTTTCGAGCTATTTGATGCGAGAAACACGTTTTCTGGTGTTTTCACCACTCCACAGTTCGTTTGATATGCAGAACCGGCGACATCGTGTTTTTCGTCGGGTTTCAAGCTGAGATATGCATTTTCTGCGATCATATTGGTGAGACTTCAGTCAGAAGTATGCAGAATCACCTAGATCGCTCGTTTCGAGCTATTTAATGCGAGAAACACGTTATCTGGTTGTTTTCACCACTCCACAGTGCGTTTGATATGCAGAACCGGCGACATCTTGATTTTCGTGAGGTTTCAAGCTGAGATATGCATTTTCTGCGATAATCTTGGTGAGACTTCTGTCAGAAGTATGCAGAATCATCGCGATCGCTCTATTCGAGCTATTTAATGCGGGAAACACGTTATCTGGTGTTTTTACCACTCCACAGTGCGTTTGATATGCAGAACCGGCGACATCTTGATTTTCGTGATGTTTCTAGCTGAGATAGGCATTTTCAGCGATAATATTGGTGAGACTTCAGTCAGAAGTATGCAGAATCATCTAGATCGCTCTTTTCGAGCTATTTAATGCGGGAAACACGTTTTCTGGTGTATTCACCACTCCACAGTGCGTTTGATATGCAGAACCGGCGACATCTTGATTTTCGTGGTGTTTCCAGCTGGGATATACATTTTCTGCGATAATCTTGGTGTGACTTCAGTCAGAAGTATGCAGAATCATCTAGATCGCTCGTTTCGAGCTATTTGATGCGAGAAACACGTTATCTGGTGTTTTTACCACTCCACAGTGCGTTTGATATGCAGAACCGGCGATATCTTGATTTTCGTGGTGTTTCCAGCTGAGATATGCATTTTCGGCGATTATCTTGGTGAGTCTTCTGCCAGAAGTATGCAGAATCATCTAGATCGCTCTTTTCGAGCTATTTAATGCGAGAAACAAGTTTTCTGGTGTATTCACCACTCCACAGTACGTTAGACATGCAGAACCGGAGATATCTTCGTTTCGGTCGGGTTACAAGCTGAGATATGCATTTTCTACGATAATATTGGTGAGACCTCTGTCAGAAGTATGCAGAATCTTCGAGAACGCTCTTTTCGAGCTACTTAATGCGAGAAACACGTTTTCTGGTGTTTTCACCACTCCACAGCACGTTTGATGTGCAGAACCGGCGACATCTTGATTTTCGTGATGTTTCTAGCTGAGATATGCATTCTCTGCGATAATATTGGTGAGTCTTCTGTCAGAAGGATGCAGAATAATCTAGATCGCTCTTTTCGAGCTGTTTAATGCGAGAAACACGTTCTCTGGTGTTTTCACCACCCCACAGTGCGTTTGATATGCAGAACCGGAGATATCATCGTTTCGGTCGGGTTTCAAGCTGAGATATGCATTTTCTACGATAATATTGGTGAGACCTCAGTCAGAAGTATGCAGAATCTTCGAGAACGCTCTTTTCGAGCTACTTAATGCGAGAAACACGTTTTCTGGTGTTTTCACCACCCCACAGTGCGTTTGATATGCAGAACCGGCGACATCGTGGTTTTCGTGGGGTTTCCAGCTGAGATAGGCATTTTCTGCGATAATCTTGGTGAGTCTTCTGTCAGAAGTATGCAGAATCATCGAGATCGCTCTATTCGAGGTATTTAATGCGAGAAACACGTTATCTGGTTGTTTTCACTACTCCACAGTGGGTTTGATATGCAGAACCGGCGACATCTTAATTTTCGTGATGTTTCTAGCTGAGATAGGCATTTTCAGCGATAATATTGGTGAGACTTCAGTCAGAAATATGCAGAATCATCTAGATCGCTCTTTTCGAGCTATTTAATGCGGGAAACACGTTTTCTGGTGTATTCACCACTCCACAGTGCGTTTGATATGCAGAACCGGCGACATCTTGATGTTCGTGGTGTTTCCAGCTGGGATATGCATTTTCTGCGATAATCTTGGTGAGACTTCAGTCAGAAGTATGCAGAATCATCTAGATCGCTCGTTTCGAGCTATTTAATGCGAGAAACACGTTATCTGGTGTTTTTACCACTCCACAGTGCGTTTGATATGCAGAACCGGCGACATCTTGATTTTCGTGATGTTTCTAGCTGAGATAGGCATTTTCTGCGATAATATTGGTGAGACTTCAGTCAGAAGTATGCAGAATCATCGGGATCGCTCTTTTCGAGCTATTTAATGCGAGAAACACGTTATCTGGTGTTTTCACCACTGCACAGTACGTTTGATTTGCAGAACCGGAGATATCTTGGTTTTCGTGGGGTTTCAAGCTGAGATATGAATTTTTTAGGATAATCTTGGTGAGACTTCTGTCCGAAGTATGCAGAATCATCGAGATTGCTCTATTCGAGCTATTTAATGCGACAAAACGTTATCCGGTGTTTTCACCACTCCACAGTGCGTATGATATGCAGAACCGGCGATATCTTGGTTTTCGTGGGGTTTCCAGCTGAAATATGCATTTTCTGCGATAATCTTTGTGTTTCATCTATGAGAAGTATGCAGAATCATCCAGAACACTCTTTTCGAGCTAGTTAATGCGAGTAACACGTTTTCTGGTGTTTTCACCACCCCACAGTGCGTTTGATATGCAGAACCGGCGACATCTTGGTTTTCGTCGGGTTTCAAGCTGAGATATGCATTTTCTGCGATAAAATTGGTGAGACGTCAGTCAGAAGTATGCAGAATCATCTAGATCGCTCGTTTCGAGCTATTTAATGCGAAAAGCAAGTTTTCTGGTGTTTTGACCACTCCACAGAGCGTTTGATATGTAGAGCCGCCGATAACTTGGTTTTCGTGGGGTTTCCATCTGAGATATGCATTTCCTGCGATAATCTTGGTGAGACTTCAGTCAGAAGTATGCAGAATCATCTAGATCGCTCTTTTCGAGCTATTTAATGCGAGAAACACGTTTTCTGGTGTATTCACCACTCCACAGTGCGTTTGATATGCAGAACCAGCGATATCTTGGCTTTCGTGGGGTTTCCATCTGAGATATGCATTTCCTGCGATAATCTTGGTGAGACTTCAGTCAGAAGTATCCAGAATCATCTAGATCGGTCTTCTCGAGCTATTTAATTCGAGAAACACGTTTTCTGCTGTATTGACCACTCCACAGTACGTTTGACTTGCAGAAACGGAGATATCTTGGTTTCGGCCGGGTTTCAAGCTGAGATATGCATTTTCTGCGAAAAAATTGGTGAGACGTCAGTCAGAAGTATGCAGAATCATCTAGATCGCTCGTTTCGAGCTATTTAATGCGAAAAGCAAGTTTTCTGGTGTTTTGACCACTCCACAGAGCGTTTGATATGTAGAGCCGCCGATAACTTGGTTTTAGTGGGGTTTCCAGCTGAAATATGCATTTTCTGCGATGACCTTTGTGTTTCATCTATGAGAAGTATGCAAAAACATCGACAGCGCTCATTTCGAGCTATTTAATGCGAGAAACACGTTTACTGGGGTTTTCACCACACCACAGTTCGTTGGATATGCAGAACCGGAGATATCATCGTTTCGGTCGGGTTTCAAGCTGAGATATGCATTTTCTACGATAATATTGGTGAGACCTCAGTCAGAAGTATGCAGAATCTTCGAGAACGCTCTTTTCGAGCTACTTAATGCGAGAAACACGTTTTCTGGTGTTTTCACCACCCCACAGTGCGTTTGATATGCAGAACCGGCGACATCGTGGTTTTCGTGGGGTTTCCAGCTGAGATAGGCATTTTCTGCGATAATCTTGGTGAGTCTTCTGTCAGAAGTATGCAGAATCATCGAGATCGCTCTATTCGAGCTATTTAATGCGAGAAACACGTTATCTGGTTGTTTTCACCACTCCACAGTGCGTTTGATATGCAGATCCGGCGACATCTTGGATTTCGTCGGGGTTCAAGCTGAGATTTGCAATTCCTGCGATAATCTTGGTGAGACTTCTGTCCGAAGTATGCAGAATCATCTAGATCGCTCGTTTCGAGCTATTTATGCGAGAAACACGTTATCTGGTGTTTTTACCACTCCGCAGTGCGTTTGATATGCAGAACCGGCGACATCTTGATTTTCGTGATGTTTCTAGCTGAGATAGGCATTTTCTGCGATAATATTGGTGAGACTTCAGTCAGAAGTATGCAGAATCATCGGGATCGCTCTTTTCGAGCTATTTAATGCGAGAAACACGTTATCTGGTGTTTTCACCACTGCACAGTACGTTTGATGTGCAGAACCGGCGACATCTTGATGTTCGTGGTGTTTCCAGCTGGGATATGCATTTTCTGCGATAATCTTGGTGAGACTTCAGTCAGAAGTATGCAGAATCATCTAGATCGCTCGTTTCGAGCTATTTATGCGAGAAACACGTTATCTGGTGTTTTTACCACTCCGCAGTGCGTTTGATATGCAGAACCGGCGACATCTTGATTTTCGTGATGTTTCTAGCTGAGATAGGCATTTTCTGCGATAATATTGGTGAGACTTCAGTCAGAAGTATGCAGAATCATCGGGATCGCTCTTTTCGAGCTATTTAATGCGAGAAACACGTTATCTGGTGTTTTCACCACTGCACAGTACGTTTGATGTGCAGAACCGGAGATATCTTGGTTTTCGTGGGGTTTCAAGCTGAGATATGAATTTTTTAGGATAATCTTGGTGAGACTTCTGTCCGAAGTATGCAGAATCATCGAGATTGCTCTATTCGAGCTATTTAATGCGACAAAACGTTATCCGGTGTTTTCACCACTCCACAGTGCGTATGATATGCAGAACCGGCGATATCTTGGTTTTCGTGGGGTTTCCAGCTGAAATATGCATTTTCTGCGATAATCTTTGTGTTTCATCTATGAGAAGTATGCAGAATCATCCAGAACACTCTTTTCGAGCTAGTTAATGCGAGTAACACGTTTTCTGGTGTTTTCACCACCCCACAGTGCGTTTGATATGCAGAACCGGCGACATCTTGGTTTTCGTCGGGTTTCAAGCTGAGATATGCATTTTCTGCTATAATATTGGTGAGACTTCAGTCAGAAGTATGCAGAATCATCTCGATCGCTCGTTTCTAGCTATTTAATGCGAAAAAACAGGTTTTCTGGTGTTTTGACCACTCCACAGTACGTTTGACATGCAGAAACGGAGATACCTTGATTTCCGTCGGGTTTCAAGCTGAGATATGCATTTTCTGCGATAATATTGGTGAGACTTCAGTTAGAAGTATGCAGAATCATCGAGATCGCTCTGTTCGAGCTATTTAATGCGAGAAACACGTTTTCTGGTGTATTCACCACTCCACAGTGCGTTTGATATGCAGAACCAGCGATATCTTGGCTTTCGTGGGGTTTCAAGCTGAGATATGCATTTTCTGCGATAAGCTTGGTGAGACATTTGTCCGAAGTATGCAGAATCAGCGAGATCGCTCTATTCGAGCTATTTAATGCGAGAAACACGTTATCTGGTGTTTTCATCACTCCACAGGGCGTTTGATATGCAGAACCGGCGATATCTTGGTTTTCGTGGGGTTTCCAGCTGAAATATGCATTTTCTGCGATAATCTTTGTGTTTCATCTATGAGAAGTATGCAGAATCATCCAGATCGCTCTTTTCGAGCTAGTTAATGCGAGTAATACGTTTTCTTGTGATTTCACAACTCCACAGTGCGTCTGATATGCAGAACCGGCGACATCTTGATTTGCGTGAGGTTTCCAGCTGAAATATGCATTTTCTGCGATAATCTTGGTGCGACTTCTGTCAGAAGTATGCAGAATCATCGACATCGCTCTTTTCGAGCTATTTAATGCGAGTAACACGTTTTCTGGTGTTTTCACCACCCCACAGTGCGTTTGATATGCAGAACCGGCGACATCTCGGTTTTCGTCGGGTTTCAAGCTGAGATATGCATTTTCTGCGATAATCTTTGTGAGACTTCAGTCAGAAGTATGATGAATAATCGAGATCGCTCTTTTCGAGCTATTTAATGCGAGATACACGTTTTCTGGTGTATTCACCACTCCACAGTACGTTTGACATGCAGAACCGGAGATATCTTGGTTTCGGTCGGGTTTCAGGCTGAGATATGCATTTTCTACGATAATCTTGGTGAGAATCTGTCAGAAGTATGCAGAATCATCGAGGACGCTCTTTTCGAGCTATTTAATGCGAGAAACACGTTTTCTGGTGTATTCACCACTCCACAGTGCGTTTGATATGCAGAACCAGCGATATCTTGGCTTTCGTGGGGTTTCCATCTGAGATATGCATTTCCTGCGATAATCTTGGTGAGACTTCAGTCAGAAGTATGCAGAATCATCTAGATCGCTCGTTTCGAGCTATTTAATGCGAAAAAACAAGTTTTCTGGTGTTTTGACCACTCCACAGTGCGTTTGATATGTAGAGCCGCCGATAACTTGGTTTTCGTGGGGTTTCCAGCTGAAATATGCATTGTCTGCGATAACCTTTGTGTTTCATCTATGAGAAGTATGCAGAATCATTGAGAACGCTCTTTTCGAGCTAGTTAATGTGAGCAACACGTGTTCTGGTGTTTTCACATCTCCACAGTGCGTCTGATATGCAGAACCGGCGACATCTTGATTTTCGTGAGGTTTCCAGCTGAAATATGCATTTTCTGCGATAATCTTGGAGCGACTTCTGTCAGAAGTATGCAGAATCATCGATATCGCACTTTTCGAGCTATTTAATGCGAGAAACACGTTTTCTGGTGTATTCACCACTCCACAGTAGGATTGACATGCAGAACCGGAGATATCTTGGTTTCGGTCGGATTTCAGGCTGAGATATGCATTTTCTGCGATAAAATTGGTGAGACGTCAGTCAGAAGGATGCAGAATCATCTAGATCGCTCGTTTCGAGCTATTTAATGCGAAAAGCAAGTTTTCTGGTGTTTTGACCACTCCACAGAGCGTTTGATATGTAGAGCCGCCGATAACTTGGTTTTCGTGGGGTTTCCATCTGAGATATGCATTTCCTGCGATAATCTTGGTGAGACTTCAGTCAGAAGTATGCAGAATCATCTAGATCGCTCTTTTCGAGCTATTTAATGCGAGAAACACGTTTTCTGGTGTATTCACCACTCCACAGTGCGTTTGATATGCAGAACCAGCGATATCTTGGTTTTCGTGGGGTTTCAAGCTGAGATATGAATTTTTTAGGATAATCTTGGTGAGACTTCTGTCCGAAGTAAGCAGAATCATCGAGATCGCTCTGCTCGAGCTATTTAATGCGACAAAACGTTATCCGGTGTTTTCACCACTCCACAGTGCGTATAATATGCAGAACCGACGATATCTTGGTTTTCGTGAGGTTTCAAGCTCAGATATGCATTTTCTGCGGTAATCTTGGTGAGACTTCTGTCCGAAGTATGCAAAAACATCGACAGCGCTCATTTCGAGCTATTTAATGCGAGAAACACGTTTACTGGGGTTTTCACCACACCACAGTTCGTTGGATATGCAGAACCGGAGATATCATCGTTTCGGTCGGGTTTCAAGCTGAGATATGCATTTTCTACGATAATATTGGTGAGACCTCAGTCAGAAGTATGCAGAATCTTCGAGAACGCTCTTTTCGAGCTACTTAATGCGAGAAACACGTTTTCTGGTGTTTTCACCACCCCACAGTGCGTTTGATATGCAGAACCGGCGACATCGTGGTTTTCGTGGGGTTTCCAGCTGAGATAGGCATTTTCTGCGATAATCTTGGTGAGTCTTCTGTCAGAAGTATGCAGAATCATCGAGATCGCTCTATTCGAGGTATTTAATGCGAGAAACACGTTATCTGGTTGTTTTCACTACTCCACAGTGGGTTTGATATGCAGAACCGGCGACATCTTAATTTTCGTGATGTTTCTAGCTGAGATAGGCATTTTCAGCGATAATATTGGTGAGACTTCAGTCAGAAATATGCAGAATCATCTAGATCGCTCTTTTCGAGCTATTTAATGCGGGAAACACGTTTTCTGGTGTATTCACCACTCCACAGTGCGTTTGATATGCAGAACCGGCGACATCTTGATGTTCGTGGTGTTTCCAGCTGGGATATGCATTTTCTGCGATAATCTTGGTGAGACTTCAGTCAGAAGTATGCAGAATCATCTAGATCGCTCGTTTCGAGCTATTTAATGCGAAAAACACGTTATCTGGTGTTTTTACCACTCCACAGTGCGTTTGATATGCAGAACCGGCGACATCTTGATTTTCGTGATGTTTCTAGCTGAGATAGGCATTTTCTGCGATAATATTGGTGAGACTTCAGTCAGAAGTATGCAGAATCATCGGGATCGCTCTTTTCGAGCTATTTAATGCGAGAAACACGTTATCTGGTGTTTTCACCACTGCACAGTACGTTTGATGTGCAGAACCGGAGATATCTTGGTTTTCGTGGGGTTTCAAGCTGAGATATGAATTTTTTAGGATAATCTTGGTGAGACTTCTGTCCGAAGTATGCAGAATCATCGAGATTGCTCTATTCGAGCTATTTAATGCGACAAAACGTTATCCGGTGTTTTCACCACTCCACAGTGCGTATGATATGCAGAACCGGCGATATCTTGGTTTTCGTGGGGTTTCCAGCTGAAATATGCATTTTCTGCGATAATCTTTGTGTTTCATCTATGAGAAGTATGCAGAATCATCCAGAACACTCTTTTCGAGCTAGTTAATGCGAGTAACACGTTTTCTGGTGTTTTCACCACCCCACAGTGCGTTTGATATGCAGAACCGGCGACATCTTGGTTTTCGTCGGGTTTCAAGCTGAGATATGCATTTTCTGCTATAATATTGGTGAGACTTCAGTCAGAAGTATGCAGAATCATCTCGATCGCTCGTTTCTAGCTATTTAATGCGAAAAAACAGGTTTTCTGGTGTTTTGACCACTCCACAGTACGTTTGACATGCAGAAACGGAGATACCTTGATTTCCGTCGGGTTTCAAGCTGAGATATGCATTTTCTGCGATAATATTGGTGAGACTTCAGTTAGAAGTATGCAGAATCATCGAGATCGCTCTGTTCGAGCTATTTAATGCGAGAAACACGTTTTCTGGTGTATTCACCACTCCACAGTGCGTTTGATATGCAGAACCAGCGATATCTTGGCTTTCGTGGGGTTTCAAGCTGAGATATGCATTTTCTGCGATAAGCTTGGTGAGACATTTGTCCGAAGTATGCAGAATCAGCGAGATCGCTCTATTCGAGCTATTTAATGCGAGCAACACGTTATCTGGTGTTTTCATCACTCCACAGGGCGTTTGATATGCAGAACCGGCGATATCTTGGTTTTCGTGGGGTTTCCAGCTGAAATATGCATTTTCTGCGATAATCTTTGCGTTTCATCTATGAGAAGTATGCAGAATCATCCAGAACGCTCTTTTCGAGCTAGTTAATGCGAGTAATACGTTTTCTTGTGATTTCACAACTCCACAGTGCGTCTGATATGCAGAACCGGCGACATCTTGATTTGCGTGAGGTTTCCAGCTGAAATATGCATTTTCTGCGATAATCTTGGTGCGACTTCTGTCAGAAGTATGCAGAATCATCGACATCGCTCTTTTCGAGCTATTTAATGCGAGTAACACGTTTTCTGGTGTTTTCACCACCCCACAGTGCGTTTGATATGCAGAACCGGCGACATCTCGGTTTTCGTCGGGTTTCAAGCTGAGATATGCATTTTCTGCGATAATCTTTGTGAGACTTCAGTCAGAAGTATGATGAATAATCGAGATCGCTTTTTTCGAGCTATTTAATGCGAGATACACGTTTTCTGGTGTATTCACCACTCCACAGTACGTTTGACATGCAGAACCGGAGATATCTTGGTTTCGGTCGGGTTTCAGGCTGAGATATGCATTTTCTACGATAATCTTGGTGAGAATCTGTCAGAAGTATGCAGAATCATCGAGGACGCTCTTTTCGAGCTATTTAATGCGAGAAACACGTTTTCTGGTGTATTCACCACTCCACAGTGCGTTTGATATGCAGAACCAGCGATATCTTGGCTTTCGTGGGGTTTCCATCTGAGATATGCATTTCCTGCGATAATCTTGGTGAGACTTCAGTCAGAAGTATGCAGAATCATCTAGATCGCTCGTTTCGAGCTATTTAATGCGAAAAAACAAGTTTTCTGGTGTTTTGACCACTCCACAGTGCGTTTGATATGTAGAGCCGCCGATAACTTGGTTTTCGTGGGGTTTCCAGCTGAAATATGCATTGTCTGCGATAACCTTTGTGTTTCATCTATGAGAAGTATGCAGAATCATTGAGAACGCTCTTTTCGAGCTAGTTAATGTGAGCAACACGTGTTCTGGTGTTTTCACATCTCCACAGTGCGTCTGATATGCAGAACCGGCGACATCTTGATTTTCGTGAGGTTTCCAGCTGAAATATGCATTTTCTGCGATAATCTTGGAGCGACTTCTGTCAGAAGTATGCAGAATCATCGATATCGCACTTTTCGAGCTATTTAATGCGAGAAACACGTTTTCTGGTGTATTCACCACTCCACAGTAGGATTGACATGCAGAACCGGAGATATCTTGGTTTCGGTCGGATTTCAGGCTGAGATATGCATTTTCTGCGATAAAATTGGTGAGACGTCAGTCAGAAGGATGCAGAATCATCTAGATCGCTCGTTTCGAGCTATTTAATGCGAAAAGCAAGTTTTCTGGTGTTTTGACCACTCCACAGAGCGTTTGATATGTAGAGCCGCCGATAACTTGGTTTTCGTGGGGTTTCCATCTGAGATATGCATTTCCTGCGATAATCTTGGTGAGACTTCAGTCAGAAGTATGCAGAATCATCTAGATCGCTCTTTTCGAGCTATTTAATGCGAGAAACACGTTTTCTGGTGTATTCACCACTCCACAGTGCGTTTGATATGCAGAACCAGCGATATCTTGGCTTTCGTGGGGTTTCCATCTGAGATATGCATTTCCTGCGATAATCTTGGTGAGACTTCAGTCAGAAGTATGCAGAATCATCTAGATCGGTCTTCTCGAGCTATTTAATTCGAGAAACACGTTTTCTGCTGTATTGACCACTCCACAGTACGTTTGACTTGCAGAAACGGAGATATCTTGGTTTCGGCCGGGTTTCAAGCTGAGATATGCATTTTCTGCGAAAAAATTGGTGAGACGTCAGTCAGAAGTATGCAGAATCATCTAGATCGCTCGTTTCGAGCTATTTAATGCGAAAAGCAAGTTTTCTGGTGTTTTGACCACTCCACAGAGCGTTTGATATGTAGAGCCGCCGATAACTTGGTTTTAGTGGGGTTTCCAGCTGAAATATGCATTTTCTGCGATGACCTTTGTGTTTCATCTATGAGAAGTATGCAGAATCATCGAGAACGCTCTTTTCGACTTAGTTAATGTGAGTAACACGTTTTCTTGTGATTTCACAACTCCACAGTGCGTCTGATATGCAGAACCGGCGACATCTTGATTTTCGTGAGGTTTCCAGCTGAAATATGCATTTTCTGCGATAATCTTGGTGCGACTTCTGTCAGAAGTATGCAGATTCATCGACATCGCTCTTTTCGAGCTATTTAATGCGAGTAACACGTTTTCTGGTGTTTTCACCACCCCATAGTGCGTTTGATATGCAGAACCGGCGACATCTCGGTTTTCGTCGGGTTTCAAACTGAGATATGCATTTTCTGCGATAATCTTGGTGAGACTTCAGTCAGAAGTATGATGAATAATCGAGATCGCTCTTTTCGATCTATTTAATGCGAGAAACACGTTTTCTGGTGTATTCACCACTCCACAGTGCGTTTGACATGCAGAACCAGCGATATCTTGGCTTTCGTGGGGTTTCCATCTGAGATATGCATTTCCTGCGATAATCTTGGTGAGACATCAGTCAGAAGTATGCAGAATCATCTAGATCGCTCGTTTCGAGCTATTTAATGCGAAAAAAGAAGTTTTCTGGTGTTTTGACCACTCCACAGTGCGTTTGATATGTAGAGCCGCCGATAACTTGGTTTTCGTGGGGTTTCCAGCTGAAATATGCATTTTCTGCGATAATCTTGGTGAGACTTCTGTCCGAAGAGTGCAGAATCATAGACATCGCTTTTTTCGAGCTATTTAATGCGAGAAACACGTTATTTGGTGTTTTCACCACTCCACAGTGCGTTTGATATGCAGTACCAGCGATATCTTGGTTTTCGTGGGGTTTCAAGCTGAGATATGAATTTTTTAGGATAATCTTGGTGAGACTTCTGTCCGAAGTAAGCAGAATCATCGAGATCGCTCTGCTCGAGCTATTTAATGCGACAAAACGTTATCCGGTGTTTTCACCACTCCACAGTGCGTATAATATGCAGAACCGACGATATCTTGGTTTTCGTGGGGTTTCAAGCTCAGATATGCATTTTCTGCGGTAATCTTGGTGAGACTTCTGTCCGAAGTATGCAAAAACATCGAGAGCGCTCATTTCGAGCTATTTAATGCGAGAAACACGTTTACTGGGGTTTTCACCACACCACAGTTCGTTGGATATGCAGAACCGGAGATATCTTGGTTTTCGTGGGGTTTAAAGCTGAGATATGCATTTTCTGCGATAATCTTGGTGAGACTTCTGTCCGAAGTATGCAGAATCATCGAGATCGCTCTTTTCGAGCTATTTAATGCGAGAAACACGTTATCTGGTGTTTTCACCACTCCACAGTGCGTTTGATATGCAGTACCAGCGATATCTTGGTTTTCGTAGGGTTTCCAGCTGAGATATGCATTTTCTACGATAATCTTGGTGAGTCTTCTGTCAGAAGTATGCAGAATCATCTAGATCGGTCTTCTCGAGCTATTTAATTCGAGAAACACGTTTTCTGCTGTATTGACCACTCCACAGTACGTTTGACTTGCAGAAACGGAGATATCTTGGTTTCGGCCGGGTTTCAAGCTGAGATATGCATTTTCTGCGATAAAATTGGTGAGACGTCAGTCAGAAGTATGCAGAATCATCTAGATCGCTCGTTTCGAGCTATTTAATGCGAAAAGCAAGTTTTCTGGTGTTTTGACCACTCCACAGAGCGTTTGATATGTAGAGCCGCCGATAACTTGGTTTTCGTCGGGTTTCAAGCTGAGATATGCATTTTCTGCGATAATCTTGGTGAGTCTTCTGTCCGAAGTGTGCAGAATCATCTAGATCGCTCTTTTTGAGCTATTTAATGCGAGATACACGTTTTCCGGTGTATGCACCACTCCACAATACGTTTGACATGCAGAACCGGAGATATCTTGGTTTCGGTCGGGTTTCAGGCTGAGATATGCAGTTTCTACGATAATTTTGGTGAGAATCTGTCAGAAGTACGCAGAATCATCGAGGACGCTCTTTTCGAGCTATTTAATGCGAGAAACACGTTTTCTGGTGTATTCACCACTCCACAGTGCGTTTGATATGCAGAACCGGAGATATCTTGGTTTCGGTCGGGTTTCAAGCTGAGATATGCATTTTCTGCGACAATCTTGGTGAGACTTCAGTCAGAAGTATGATGAATAATCGAGATCGCTCTTTTCGAGCTATTTAATGCGAGGAACACGTTTTCTGGTGTATTCACCACTCCACAGTACGTTTGACATGCAGAACCGGAGATATCTTGGATTCTGTCGGGTTTCAGGCTGAGATATGCATTTTCTACGATAATCTTGGTGAGAATCTGTCAGAAGTATGCAGAATCTTCGAGGACGCTCTTTTCGAGCTATTTAATGCGAGAAACACGTTTTCTGGTGTATTCACCACTCCACAGTGCGTTTGATATGCAGAACCAGCGATATCTTGGCTTTCGTGGGGTTTCAAGCAGAGATATGCATTTTCTGCGATAAATTTGGTGAGACTTCTGTTAGAAGTATGCAGAATCATCGAGATCGCTCTTTTCGAGCTATTTAACGCGAGAAACACGTTATCTGGTGTTTTCACCACTCCACAGAGCGTATGATATGCAGAACCGGCGGTATCTTGGTTTTCGTGGGGTTTCAAGCTGAGATATGAATTTTTTAGGATAATCTTGGTGAGACTTCTGTCCGAAGTAAGCAGAATCATCGAGATCGCTCTGCTCGAGCTATTTAATGCGACAAAACGTTATCCGGTGTTTTCACCACTCCACAGTGCGTATAATATGCAGAACCGACGATATCTTGGTTTTCGTGGGGTTTCAAGCTCAGATATGCATTTTCTGCGGTAATCTTGGTGAGACTTCTGTCCGAAGTATGCAAAAACATCGAGAGCGCTCATTTCGAGCTATTTAATGCGAGAAACACGTTTACTGGGGTTTTCACCACACCACAGTTCGTTGGATATGCAGAACCGGAGATATCTTGGTTTTCGTGGGGTTTAAAGCTGAGATATGCATTTTCTGCGATAATCTTGGTGAGACTTCTGTCCGAAGTATGCAGAATCATCGAGATCGCTCTTTTCGAGCTATTTAATGCGAGAAACACGTTATCTGGTGTTTTCACCACTCCACAGTGCGTTTGATATGCAGTACCAGCGATATCTTGGTTTTCGTAGGGTTTCCAGCTGAGATATGCATTTTCTACGATAATCTTGGTGAGTCTTCTGTCAGAAGTATGCAGAATCATCTAGATCGGTCTTCTCGAGCTATTTAATTCGAGAAACACGTTTTCTGCTGTATTGACCACTCCACAGTACGTTTGACTTGCAGAAACGGAGATATCTTGGTTTCGGCCGGGTTTCAAGCTGAGATATGCATTTTCTGCGATAAAATTGGTGAGACGTCAGTCAGAAGTATGCAGAATCATCTAGATCGCTCGTTTCGAGCTATTTAATGCGAAAAGCAAGTTTTCTGGTGTTTTGACCACTCCACAGAGCGTTTGATATGTAGAGCCGCCGATAACTTGGTTTTCGTCGGGTTTCAAGCTGAGATATGCATTTTCTGCGATAATCTTGGTGAGTCTTCTGTCCGAAGTGTGCAGAATCATCTAGATCGCTCTTTTTGAGCTATTTAATGCGAGATACACGTTTTCCGGTGTATGCACCACTCCACAATACGTTTGACATGCAGAACCGGAGATATCTTGGTTTCGGTCGGGTTTCAGGCTGAGATATGCAGTTTCTACGATAATTTTGGTGAGAATCTGTCAGAAGTACGCAGAATCATCGAGGACGCTCTTTTCGAGCTATTTAATGCGAGAAACACGTTTTCTGGTGTATTCACCACTCCACAGTGCGTTTGATATGCAGAACCGGAGATATCTTGGTTTCGGTCGGGTTTCAAGCTGAGATATGCATTTTCTGCGACAATCTTGGTGAGACTTCAGTCAGAAGTATGATGAATAATCGAGATCGCTCTTTTCGAGCTATTTAATGCGAGGAACACGTTTTCTGGTGTATTCACCACTCCACAGTACGTTTGACATGCAGAACCGGAGATATCTTGGATTCTGTCGGGTTTCAGGCTGAGATATGCATTTTCTACGATAATCTTGGTGAGAATCTGTCAGAAGTATGCAGAATCTTCGAGGACGCTCTTTTCGAGCTATTTAATGCGAGAAACACGTTTTCTGGTGTATTCACCACTCCACAGTGCGTTTGATATGCAGAACCAGCGATATCTTGGCTTTCGTGGGGTTTCAAGCAGAGATATGCATTTTCTGCGATAAATTTGGTGAGACTTCTGTTAGAAGTATGCAGAATCATCGAGATCGCTCTTTTCGAGCTATTTAACGCGAGAAACACGTTATCTGGTGTTTTCACCACTCCACAGAGCGTATGATATGCAGAACCGGCGGTATCTTGGTTTTCGTGGGGTTTCAAGCTGAGATATGCATTATCTGCGATAATCTTGGTGAGACTTCTGTCCGAAGTGTGCATAATCATCTAGATCGCTCTTTTCGAGCTATTTAATGCGAGGAACACGTTTTCTGGGGCTCTCACCACACCACAGTTCGTTGGATATGCAGAACAGGTGATATCTTGGGTTTCGAGGGGTTTCAAGCTGAGATATGCATTTTCTGCGATAAACTTGGTGAGACTTCTGTCCGAAGTATGCAGAATCATCGACATCGCTTTTTTCGAGCTATTTAATGCGAGAAACACGTTATCTGGTGTTTTCACCACTCCACAGTGCGTTTGATATGCAGAACCGGCGACATCTTGATTTTTCGTGAGGTTTCTAACTGAGATATGCGTTTTCTGCGATAATATTGGTGAGACTTCAGTCAGAAGAATGCAGAATCATCTAGATCGCTCGTTTCGAGCTATTTAATGCGAGAAACACGTTTTTGGGGGTTTTCACTACTCCACAGTTCTTTGAATATGCAGAACAGGAGATATCTTAGTTTGCGTGGGGTTTCAAGCAGAGATATGCATTTTCTGCGATAACCTTGGTGAGACTTCTGTTAGAAGTATGCAGAATCATCGAGATCGCTCTTTTCGAGCTATTTAACGCGAGAAACACGTTATCTGGTGTTTTCACCACTCCACAGTGCGTATGATATGCAGAACCGGCGGTATCTTGGTTTTCGTGGGGTTTCAAGCTGAGATATGCATTATCTGCGATAATATTGGTGAGACCTCTGTCCGAAGTGTGCAGAATCATCTAGATCGCTCTTTTCAAGCTATTTAATGCGAGGAACACGTTTTCTGGGGCTCTCACCACACCACAGTTCGTTGGATACGCAGAACAGGTGATATCTTGGGTTTCGTGAGGTTTCTAACTGAGATATGCGTTTTCTGCGATAATATTGGTGAGACTTCAGTCAGAAGAATGCAGAACCATCTAGATCGCTCTTTTCGAGCTATTTAATGCGAGCAGCACGTTATCTGGTGTTTTGGCCACTCCACAGTGCGTTTGATATGCAGAACCGGAGATATCTTGGTTTCGGTCGGGTTTCAAGCTGAGATATGCATTTTCTACGATAATCTTGGAGAGAATCTGTCAGAAGTATGCAGAATCTTCGAGGACGCTCTTTTCGAGCTACTTAATGCGAGAAACACGTTTTTGGGGGTTTTCACTACTCCACAGTTCTTTGAATATGCAGAACAGGAGATATCTTGGTTTGCGTGGGGTTTCAAGCAGAGATATGCATTTTCTGCGATTACCTTGGTGAGACTTCTGTTAGAAGTATGCAGAATCATCGAGATCGTTCTTTTCGAGCTATTTAATGGAGAAACACGTTATCTGGTGTATTGACCACTCCACAGTGCGTTTGATATGCGGAACCGGCGCCATCTTGATTTTCGTGAGGTTTAAAGCTGAGATATGCATTTTCTGCGGTAATCTTGATGAGACATCAGTCAGAAGTATGCAGAATCATCGAGATCGCTCTTTTCGAGCTATTTAATGGAGAAACACGTTATCTGGTGTATTGACCACTCCACAGTGCGTTTGATATGCGGAACCGGCGCCATCTTGATTTTCGTGAGGTTTCAAGCTGAGATATGCATTTTCTGCGATAATATTGGTGAGAGTTCAGTCAGAAGTATGCAGGATCATCTAGATCGCTCGGTTCGAGCTATTTAATGCGAGAAACACGTTGTCTGGTTGTTTTCACCACTCCACGGTGCGTTTGATATGCAGAACCGGCGATATCTTGATTTTCGTGGTGTTTCCAGCTGAGATATGCATTTTCTTCGATAATCTTGGTGAGTCTTCTGTCAGCAGTATGCAGAATCATCGAGATCGCTCTTTTCGAGCTATTTAATGGAGAAACACGTTATCTGGTGTATTGACCACTCCACAGTGCGTTTGATATGCGGAACCGGCGCCATCTTGATTTTCGTGAGGTTTCAAGCTGAAATATGCATTTTCTGCGATAATCTTGATGAGACATCAGTCAGAAGTATGCAGGATCATCTAGATCGCTCTTTTCGAGCTATTTAATGCGAGAAACACGTTTTCTGGTGTTTTCACCACTCCACAGTACGTTTGACATGCAGAACCGGCGATGTTTGGTTTTCGTCGGGTTTCAAGCTGAGATATGCATTTTCTACGATAATCTTGGTGAGACTTCTGTCCGAAGTAAGCAGAATCATCGAGATCGCTCTTTTCGAGCTACTTAATGCGAGAAACACGTTTTCTGGTGTATTCACCACTCCACAGTACGTTTGACATGCAGAACCGGAGATATCCTGGTTTCGGTCGGGTTTCAAGCTGAGATATGCTTTTCTACGATAATCTTGGTGAGACTTCTGTCAGAAGTATGCAGAATCTTCGAGAACGCTTTTTTCGAGCTACTTAATGCGAGAAACACGATATCTGGTTGTTTTCATCACTCCACAGTGCGTTTGATATGCAGAACCGGCGACATCTTGATTTTCGTGACGTTTCTAGCTGAGATATGCATTTTCTGCAATAATATTGGTGAGACTTCATTCAGAAGTATGCAGAATCATCTAGATCGCTCTTGTCGAGCCATTTAATGCGAGAAACACGTTTTCTGGTGTATTCACCACTCCACAGAGCGTTTGATATGCAGAACCGGCGATATCTTGATATTCGTGGTGTTTCCAGCTGAGATATGCATTTTCTGCGATAATAGTGGTGAGACATCAGTCAGAAGTATGCAGAATCTTCGAGATCGCTCTTTTCGAGCTACTTAATGCGAGAAACACGTTTTCTGGTGTATTCACCACTCCACAGTGCGTTTGATATGCAGAACCGGCGACATCTTGGCTTTCGTCGGGTATCAAGCTGGGATATGCATTTTCTACGATAATCTTGGTGAGACTTCTGTCAGAAGTATGCAGAATCATCGGGAACGCTCTTTTCGAGCTATTTAATGCGAGAAACTCGGTATCTGGTTGTTTTCACCACTCCACAGTGCGTTTGATATGCAGAACCGGCGTCATCTTGATTTTCGTGAGGTTTCAAGGTGAGATATGCATTTTCTGCGATTATCTTGGTGAGACTTCTGTCAGAAGTATGCAGAATCATCGAGATCGCTCTTTTCGAGCTACTTAATTCGAGAAACACGTTATCTGGTGTTTTCGCCACTCCACAGTGCGTTTGACATGCAGAACCGCAGATATCTTGGTTACGTTCGGGATTCAAGCTGAGATATGCATTTTCTGCGATAATCTTGGTGAGACTTCAGTCAGAAGTATGCAGAATCATCTAGATCGCTCTTGTCGAGCTATTTAACGCGAGAAACACGTTATATGGTGTTTTCACCACTCCACAGTGCGTTTGATATGCAGAACGGGCGACATCTTGGCTTTAGTCGGGTATCAAGCTGGGATATGCATTTTCTACGATAATCTTGGTGAGACTTCTGTCAGAAGTATGCAGAATCATCGGGAACCCTCTTTTCGAGCTATTTAATGCGAGAAACTCGTTATCTGGTTGTTTTCACCACTCCACAGTGCGTTTGATATGCAGAACCGGCGTCATCTTGATTTTCGTGAGGTTTCAAGGTGAGATATGCATTTTCTGCGATTATCTTGGTGAGAATTCTGTCAGAAGTATGCAGAATCATCGAGATCGCTCTTTTCGAGCTGTTTAATGCGAGAAACACGTTATCTGGTGTTTTCACCACTCCACAGTGCGTTTGATATGCAGAACCGGCGACATCTTGGCTTTCGTCGGGTATCAAGCTGGGATATGCATTTTCTACGATAATCTTGGTGAGACTTCTGTCAGAAGTATGCAGAATCATCGGGAACGCTCTTTTCGAGCTATTTAATGCGAGAAACTCGTTATCTGGTTGTTTTCACCACTCCACAGTGCGTTTGATATGCAGAACCGGCGTCATCTTGATTTTCGTGAGGTTTCAAGGTGAGATATGCATTTTCTGCGATTATCTTGGTGAGACTTCTGTCAGATGTATGCAGAATCATCGAGATCGTTCTTTTCGAGCTATTTAATGCGAGAAACTCGTTATCTGGTTGTTTTCACCACTCCACAGTGCGTTTGATATGCAGAACCGGCGTCATCTTGATTTTCGTGAGGTTTCAAGGTGAGATATGCATTTTCTGCGATTATCTTGGTGAGACTTCTGTCAGAAGTATGCAGAATCATCGAGATCGCTCTTTTCGAGCTACTTAATTCGAGAAACACGTTATCTGGTGTTTTCGCCTTTCCACAGTGCGTTTGACATGCAGAACCGCAGATATCTTGGTTACGTTCGGGATTCAAGCTGAGATATGCATTTTCTGCGATAATCTTCGTGAGACTTCAGTCAGAAGTATGCAGAATCATCGAGATCGCTCTTTTCGAGCTATTTAATGGAGAAACACGTTATCTGGTGTATTGACCACTCCACAGTGCGTTTGATATGCGGAACCGGCGCCATCTTGATTTTCGTGAGGTTTCAAGCTGAGATATGCATTTTCTGCGATAATATTGGTGAGAGTTCAGTCAGAAGTATGCAGGATCATCTAGATCGCTCGGTTCGAGCTATTTAATGCGAGAAACACGTTGTCTGGTTGTTTTCACCACTCCACCGTGCGTTTGATATGCAGAACCGGCGATATCTTGATTTTCGTGGTGTTTCCAGCTGAGATATGCATTTTCTTCGATAATCTTGGTGAGTCTTCTGTCAGCAGTATGCAGAATCATCGAGATCGCTCTTTTCGAGCTATTTAATGGAGAAACACGTTATCTGGTGTATTGACCACTCCACAGTGCGTTTGATATGCGGAACCGGCGCCATCTTGATTTTCGTGAGGTTTCAAGCTGAGATATGCATTTTCTGCGATAATCTTGATGAGACATCAGTCAGAAGTATGCAGGATCATCTAGATCGCTCTTTTCGAGCTATTTAATGCGAGAAACACGTTTTCTGGTGTTTTCACCACTCCACAGTACGTTTGACATGCAGAACCGGCGATGTTTGGTTTTCGTCGGGTTTCAAGCTGAGATATGCATTTTCTACGATAATCTTGGTGAGACTTCTGTCCGAAGTAAGCAGAATCATCGAGATCGCTCTTTTCGAGCTACTTAATGCGAGAAACACGTTTTCTGGTGTATTCACCACTCCACAGTACGTTTGACATGCAGAACCGGAGATATCCTGGTTTCGGTCGGGTTTCAAGCTGAGATATGCTTTTCTACGATAATCTTGGTGAGACTTCTGTCAGAAGTATGCAGAATCTTCGAGAACGCTTTTTTCGAGCTACTTAATGCGAGAAACACGATATCTGGTTGTTTTCACCACTCCACAGTGCGTTTGATATGCAGAACCGGCGACATCTTGATTTTCGTGACGTTTCTAGCTGAGATATGCATTTTCTGCGATAATATTGGTGAGACTTCATTCAGAAGTATGCAGAATCATCTAGATCGCTCTTGTCGAGCCATTTAATGCGAGAAACACGTTGTCTGGTTGTTTTCACCACTCCACAGTGCGTATAATATGCAGAACCGACGATATCTTGGTTTTCGTGGGGTTTCAAGCTCAGATATGCATTTTCTGCGGTAATCTTGGTGAGACTTCTGTCCGAAGTATGCAAAAACATCGAGAGCGCTCATTTCGAGCTATTTAATGCGAGAAACACGTTTACTGGGGTTTTCACCACACCACAGTTCGTTGGATATGCAGAACCGGAGATATCTTGGTTTTCGTGGGGTTTAAAGCTGAGATATGCATTTTCTGCGATAATCTTGGTGAGACTTCTGTCCGAAGTATGCAGAATCATCGAGATCGCTCTTTTCGAGCTATTTAATGCGAGAAACACGTTATCTGGTGTTTTCACCACTCCACAGTGCGTTTGATATGCAGTACCAGCGATATCTTGGTTTTCGTAGGGTTTCCAGCTGAGATATGCATTTTCTACGATAATCTTGGTGAGTCTTCTGTCAGAAGTATGCAGAATCATCTAGATCGGTCTTCTCGAGCTATTTAATTCGAGAAACACGTTTTCTGCTGTATTGACCACTCCACAGTACGTTTGACTTGCAGAAACGGAGATATCTTGGTTTCGGCCGGGTTTCAAGCTGAGATATGCATTTTCTGCGATAAAATTGGTGAGACGTCAGTCAGAAGTATGCAGAATCATCTAGATCGCTCGTTTCGAGCTATTTAATGCGAAAAGCAAGTTTTCTGGTGTTTTGACCACTCCACAGTGCGTTTGATATGCAGAACCGGAGATATCTTGGTTTCGGTCGGGTTTCAAGCTGAGATATGCATTTTCTGCGACAATCTTGGTGAGACTTCAGTCAGAAGTATGATGAATAATCGAGATCGCTCTTTTCGAGCTATTTAACGCGAGAAACACGTTATCTGGTGTTTTCACCACTCCACAGAGCGTATGATATGCAGAACCGGCGGTATCTTGGTTTTCGTGGGGTTTCAAGCTGAGATATGCATTATCTGCGATAATCTTGGTGAGACTTCTGTCCGAAGTGTGCATAATCATCTAGATCGCTCTTTTCAAGCTATTTAATGCGAGGAACACGTTTTCTGGGGCTCTCACCACACCACAGTTCGTTGGATATGCAGAGCCGCCGATAACTTGGTTTTCGTCGGGTTTCAAGCTGAGATATGCATTTTCTGCGATAATCTTGGTGAGTCTTCTGTCCGAAGTGTGCAGAATCATCTAGATCGCTCTTTTTGAGCTATTTAATGCGAGATACACGTTTTCCGGTGTATGCACCACTCCACAATACGTTTGACATGCAGAACCGGAGATATCTTGGTTTCGGTCGGGTTTCAGGCTGAGATATGCAGTTTCTACGATAATCTTGGTGAGAATCTGTCAGAAGTACGCAGAATCATCGAGGACGCTCTTTTCGAGCTATTTAATGCGAGAAACACGTTTTCTGGTGTATTCACCACTCCACAGTGCGTTTGATATGCAGAACCGGAGATATCTTGGTTTCGGTCGGGTTTCAAGCTGAGATATGCATTTTCTGCGACAATCTTGGTGAGACTTCAGTCAGAAGTATGATGAATAATCGAGATCGCTCTTTTCGAGCTATTTAATGCGAGGAACACGTTTTCTGGTGTATTCACCACTCCACAGTACGTTTGACATGCAGAACCGGAGATATCTTGGATTCTGTCGGGTTTCAGGCTGAGATATGCATTTTCTACGATAATCTTGGTGAGAATCTGTCAGAAGTATGCAGAATCTTCGAGGACGCTCTTTTCGAGCTATTTAATGCGAGAAACACGTTTTCTGGTGTATTCACCACTCCACAGTGCGTTTGATATGCAGAACCAGCGATATCTTGGCTTTCGTGGGGTTTCAAGCAGAGATATGCATTTTCTGCGATAACCTTGGTGAGACTTCTGTTAGAAGTATGCAGAATCATCGAGATCGCTCTTTTCGAGCTATTTAACGCGAGAAACACGTTATCTGGTGTTTTCACCACTCCACAGAGCGTATGATATGCAGAACCGGCGGTATCTTGGTTTTCGTGGGGTTTCAAGCTGAGATATGCATTATCTGCGATAATCTTGGTGAGACTTCTGTCCGAAGTGTGCATAATCATCTAGATCGCTCTTTTCAAGCTATTTAATGCGAGGAACACGTTTTCTGGGGCTCTCACCACACCACAGTTCGTTGGATATGCAGAACAGGTGATATCTTGGGTTTCGAGGGGTTTCAAGCTGAGATATGCATTTTCTGCGATAAACTTGGTGAGACTTCTGTCCGAAGTATGCAGAATCATCGACATCGCTTTTTTCGAGCTATTTAATGCGAGAAACACGTTATCTGGTGTTTTCACCACTCCACAGTGCGTTTGATATGCAGAACCGGCGACATCTTGATTTTTCGTGAGGTTTCTAACTGAGATATGCGTTTTCTGCGATAATATTGGTGAGACTTCAGTCAGAAGAATGCAGAATCATCTAGATCGCTCGTTTCGAGCTATTTAATGCGAGAAACACGTTTTTGGGGGTTTTCACTACTCCACAGTTCTTTGAATATGCAGAACAGGAGATATCTTAGTTTGCGTGGGGTTTCAAGCAGAGATATGCATTTTCTGCGATAACCTTGGTGAGACTTCTGTTAGAAGTATGCAGAATCATCGAGATCGCTCTTTTCGAGCTATTTAACGCGAGAAACACGTTATCTGGTGTTTTCACCACTCCACAGTGCGTATGATATGCAGAACCGGCGGTATCTTGGTTTTCGTGGGGTTTCAAGCTGAGATATGCATTATCTGCGATAATATTGGTGAGACCTCTGTCCGAAGTGTGCAGAATCATCTAGATCGCTCTTTTCAAGCTATTTAATGCGAGGAACACGTTTTCTGGGCCTCTCACCACACCACAGTTCGTTGGATACGCAGAACAGGTGATATCTTGGGTTTCGTGAGGTTTCTAACTGAGATATGCGTTTTCTGCGATAATATTGGTGAGACTTCAGTCAGAAGAATGCAGAACCATCTAGATCGCTCTTTTCGAGCTATTTAATGCGAGCAGCACGTTATCTGGTGTTTTGGCCACTCCACAGTGCGTTTGATATGCAGAACCGGAGATATCTTGGTTTCGGTCGGGTTTCAAGCTGAGATATGCATTTTCTACGATAATCTTGGAGAGAATCTGTCAGAAGTATGCAGAATCTTCGAGGACGCTCTTTTCGAGCTACTTAATGCGAGAAACACGTTTTTGGGGGTTTTCACTACTCCACAGTTCTTTGAATATGCAGAACAGGAGATATCTTGGTTTGCGTGGGGTTTCAAGCAGAGATATGCATTTTCTGCGATTACCTTGGTGAGACTTCTGTTAGAAGTATGCAGAATCATCGAGATCGTTCTTTTCGAGCTATTTAATGGAGAAACACGTTATCTGGTGTATTGACCACTCCACAGTGCGTTTGATATGCGGAACCGGCGCCATCTTGATTTTCGTGAGGTTTAAAGCTGAGATATGCATTTTCTGCGGTAATCTTGATGAGACATCAGTCAGAAGTATGCAGAATCATCGAGATCGCTCTTTTCGAGCTATTTAATGGAGAAACACGTTATCTGGTGTATTGACCACTCCACAGTGCGTTTGATATGCGGAACCGGCGCCATCTTGATTTTCGTGAGGTTTCAAGCTGAGATATGCATTTTCTGCGATAATATTGGTGAGAGTTCAGTCAGAAGTATGCAGGATCATCTAGATCGCTCGGTTCGAGCTATTTAATGCGAGAAACACGTTGTCTGGTTGTTTTCACCACTCCACGGTGCGTTTGATATGCAGAACCGGCGATATCTTGATTTTCGTGGTGTTTCCAGCTGAGATATGCATTTTCTTCGATAATCTTGGTGAGTCTTCTGTCAGCAGTATGCAGAATCATCGAGATCGCTCTTTTCGAGCTATTTAATGGAGAAACACGTTATCTGGTGTATTGACCACTCCACAGTGCGTTTGATATGCGGAACCGGCGCCATCTTGATTTTCGTGAGGTTTCAAGCTGAAATATGCATTTTCTGCGATAATCTTGATGAGACATCAGTCAGAAGTATGCAGGATCATCTAGATCGCTCTTTTCGAGCTATTTAATGCGAGAAACACGTTTTCTGGTGTTTTCACCACTCCACAGTACGTTTGACATGCAGAACCGGCGATGTTTGGTTTTCGTCGGGTTTCAAGCTGAGATATGCATTTTCTACGATAATCTTGGTGAGACTTCTGTCCGAAGTAAGCAGAATCATCGAGATCGCTCTTTTCGAGCTACTTAATGCGAGAAACACGTTTTCTGGTGTATTCACCACTCCACAGTACGTTTGACATGCAGAACCGGAGATATCCTGGTTTCGGTCGGGTTTCAAGCTGAGATATGCTTTTCTACGATAATCTTGGTGAGACTTCTGTCAGAAGTATGCAGAATCTTCGAGAACGCTTTTTTCGAGCTACTTAATGCGAGAAACACGATATCTGGTTGTTTTCATCACTCCACAGTGCGTTTGATATGCAGAACCGGCGACATCTTGATTTTCGTGACGTTTCTAGCTGAGATATGCATTTTCTGCGATAATATTGGTGAGACTTCATTCAGAAGTATGCAGAATCATCTAGATCGCTCTTGTCGAGCCATTTAATGCGAGAAACACGTTTTCTGGTGTATTCACCACTCCACAGAGCGTTTGATATGCAGAACCGGCGATATCTTGATATTCGTGGTGTTTCCAGCTGAGATATGCATTTTCTGCGATAATAGTGGTGAGACATCAGTCAGAAGTATGCAGAATCTTCGAGATCGCTCTTTTCGAGCTACTTAATGCGAGAAACACGTTTTCTGGTGTATTCACCACTCCACAGTGCGTTTGATATGCAGAACCGGCGACATCTTGGCTTTCGTCGGGTATCAAGCTGGGATATGCATTTTCTACGATAATCTTGGTGAGACTTCTGTCAGAAGTATGCAGAATCATCGGGAACGCTCTTTTCGAGCTATTTAATGCGAGAAACTCGGTATCTGGTTGTTTTCACCACTCCACAGTGCGTTTGATATGCAGAACCGGCGTCATCTTGATTTTCGTGAGGTTTCAAGGTGAGATATGCATTTTCTGCGATTATCTTGGTGAGACTTCTGTCAGAAGTATGCAGAATCATCGAGATCGCTCTTTTCGAGCTACTTAATTCGAGAAACACGTTATCTGGTGTTTTCGCCACTCCACAGTGCGTTTGACATGCAGAACCGCAGATATCTTGGTTACGTTCGGGATTCAAGCTGAGATATGCATTTTCTGCGATAATCTTGGTGAGACTTCAGTCAGAAGTATGCAGAATCATCTAGATCGCTCTTGTCGAGCTATTTAACGCGAGAAACACGTTATATGGTGTTTTCACCACTCCACAGTGCGTTTGATATGCAGAACGGGCGACATCTTGGCTTTAGTCGGGTATCAAGCTGGGATATGCATTTTCTACGATAATCTTGGTGAGACTTCTGTCAGAAGTATGCAGAATCATCGGGAACCCTCTTTTCGAGCTATTTAATGCGAGAAACTCGTTATCTGGTTGTTTTCACCACTCCACAGTGCGTTTGATATGCAGAACCGGCGTCATCTTGATTTTCGTGAGGTTTCAAGGTGAGATATGCATTTTCTGCGATTATCTTGGTGAGAATTCTGTCAGAAGTATGCAGAATCATCGAGATCGCTCTTTTCGAGCTGTTTAATGCGAGAAACACGTTATCTGGTGTTTTCACCACTCCACAGTGCGTTTGATATGCAGAACCGGCGACATCTTGGCTTTCGTCGGGTATCAAGCTGGGATATGCATTTTCTACGATAATCTTGGTGAGACTTCTGTCAGAAGTATGCAGAATCATCGGGAACGCTCTTTTCGAGCTATTTAATGCGAGAAACTCGTTATCTGGTTGTTTTCACCACTCCACAGTGCGTTTGATATGCAGAACCGGCGTCATCTTGATTTTCGTGAGGTTTCAAGGTGAGATATGCATTTTCTGCGATTATCTTGGTGAGACTTCTGTCAGATGTATGCAGAATCATCGAGATCGTTCTTTTCGAGCTATTTAATGCGAGAAACTCGTTATCTGGTTGTTTTCACCACTCCACAGTGCGTTTGATATGCAGAACCGGCGTCATCTTGATTTTCGTGAGGTTTCAAGGTGAGATATGCATTTTCTGCGATTATCTTGGTGAGACTTCTGTCAGAAGTATGCAGAATCATCGAGATCGCTCTTTTCGAGCTACTTAATTCGAGAAACACGTTATCTGGTGTTTTCGCCTTTCCACAGTGCGTTTGACATGCAGAACCGCAGATATCTTGGTTACGTTCGGGATTCAAGCTGCGATATGCATTTTCTGCGATAATCTTCGTGAGACTTCAGTCAGAAGTATGCAGAATCATCGAGATCGCTCTTTTCGAGCTATTTAATGGAGAAACACGTTATCTGGTGTATTGACCACTCCACAGTGCGTTTGATATGCGGAACCGGCGCCATCTTGATTTTCGTGAGGTTTCAAGCTGAGATATGCATTTTCTGCGATAATATTGGTGAGAGTTCAGTCAGAAGTATGCAGGATCATCTAGATCGCTCGGTTCGAGCTATTTAATGCGAGAAACACGTTGTCTGGTTGTTTTCACCACTCCACCGTGCGTTTGATATGCAGAACCGGCGATATCTTGATTTTCGTGGTGTTTCCAGCTGAGATATGCATTTTCTTCGATAATCTTGGTGAGTCTTCTGTCAGCAGTATGCAGAATCATCGAGATCGCTCTTTTCGAGCTATTTAATGGAGAAACACGTTATCTGGTGTATTGACCACTCCACAGTGCGTTTGATATGCGGAACCGGCGCCATCTTGATTTTCGTGAGGTTTCAAGCTGAGATATGCATTTTCTGCGATAATCTTGATGAGACATCAGTCAGAAGTATGCAGGATCATCTAGATCGCTCTTTTCGAGCTATTTAATGCGAGAAACACGTTTTCTGGTGTTTTCACCACTCCACAGTACGTTTGACATGCAGAACCGGCGATGTTTGGTTTTCGTCGGGTTTCAAGCTGAGATATGCATTTTCTACGATAATCTTGGTGAGACTTCTGTCCGAAGTAAGCAGAATCATCGAGATCGCTCTTTTCGAGCTACTTAATGCGAGAAACACGTTTTCTGGTGTATTCACCACTCCACAGTACGTTTGACATGCAGAACCGGAGATATCCTGGTTTCGGTCGGGTTTCAAGCTGAGATATGCTTTTCTACGATAATCTTGGTGAGACTTCTGTCAGAAGTATGCAGAATCTTCGAGAACGCTTTTTTCGAGCTACTTAATGCGAGAAACACGATATCTGGTTGTTTTCACCACTCCACAGTGCGTTTGATATGCAGAACCGGCGACATCTTGATTTTCGTGACGTTTCTAGCTGAGATATGCATTTTCTGCGATAATATTGGTGAGACTTCATTCAGAAGTATGCAGAATCATCTAGATCGCTCTTGTCGAGCCATTTAATGCGAGAAACACGTTGTCTGGTTGTTTTCACCACTCCACGGTGCGTTTGATATGCGGAACCGGCGCCATCTTGATTTTCGTGAGGTTTCAAGCTGAGATATGCGTTTTCTACGATAATCTTGGTGAGACTTCTATCAGAAGTAAGCAGAATCATCGAGATCCCTCTTTTCGAGCTCCTTAATGCGAGAAACACGTTATCTGGTGTTTTCACCTCTCCACAGTGCGTTTGATATGCAGAACCGGCGACATCTTGGCTTTCGTCGGGTATCAACCTGAGATATGCATTTTCTGCGATAATCTTGGTGAGACTTCAGTCAGAAGTATGCAGAATCATCGAGATCCTTCTTTTCGAGCTATTTAATGCGAGAAAAACGTTATCTGGTGTTTTCACCACTCGACAGTGCGTTTGACATGCAGAACCAGCGATATCTTGGTTTTCGTGGGGTTTCAAGCTGAGATATGCATTTTCTGCGATAATCTTGGTGAGACTTCTGTCCGAAGTATACAGAATCATCGAGATCGCTCTTTTCGGGCTATTTAATGCGGGAAACACGTTATCTGGTGTTTTGACCACTCCACAGTGCGTTTGATATGTAGAACCGCCGATAACGTGGTTTTCGTGGGGTTTCCAGCTGATATATGCATTTTCTGCGATAATCTTGGTGTTTCATCTATGAGAAGTATGCAGAATCATCGAGAACGCTCTTTTCGAGCTACTTAATGCGAGAAACACGTTTTCTGGTTTTTTCACCACTCCACAGTGCGTCTGAAATGCATAACCAGCGATATCTTGGTTTTCGTGGGGTTTCAAGCTGAGATATGCATTTTTTACGATAATCTTGGTGAGACTTCTGTCCGAAGTATGCAGAATCATCGAGATCGCTCTATTCGAGCTATTTAATGCGGCAAACACGTTATCTGGTGCTTTCTGCACTCCACAGTGCGTTTGATATGCAGAACCAGCGATATCTTGGTTTTCGTGGGGTTTCAAGCTGAGATATGCATTTTTTACGATAATCTTGGTGAGACTTCTGTCCGAAGTATGCAGAATCATCGAGTACGCTCTTTTCGAGCTGTTTAATGCGACAAACACGTTATCTGGTGTTTTCACCACTCCACAGTGCGTTTGATATGCAGAACCGGCGACACCTTGGCTTTCGTCGGGTATCAAGCTGGGATATGCATTTTCTACGATAATCTTGGTGAGACTTCTGTCAGAAGTATGCAGAATCATCTAGATCGCTCTTTTCGAGCTATTTAATGCGAGAAACACGTTGTCTGGTGTTTTCACAACTCCACAGTTGGATTGATATGCAGAACCGGCGATATCTGGATTTTCGTGGGGTTTCAAGCTGAGATATGCATTTTTTACGATAATCTTGGTGAGACTTCTGTCCGAAGTATGCTTAATCATCGAGATCGCTCGTTTCGAGCTGTTTAATGCGAGAAACACGATATCTGGAGTTTTCACCACTCCACAGTGCGTATGATATGCAGAACCGGCGAAATCTTGGTTTTCGTAGGGTTTCAAGCTGAGATATGCATTTTCTGCGATAATCTTGGTGAGACTTCTGTCCGAAGTATGCTGAATCATCGAGATCGCTCTTTTCGAGCTAGTTAGTGCGAGAAACACGTTGTCTGGTGTTTTCACAACTCCACAGTTGGATTGATATGCAGAACCGGCGATATCTGGGTTTTCGTGGGGTTTCAAGCTGAGATATGCATTTTCTGCGATAATCTTGGTGAGACTTCAGTCAGAAGTATGCAGAATCATCGAGATCCTTCTTTTCGAGCTATTTAATGCGAGAAAAACGTTATCTGGTGTTTTCACCACTCGACAGTGCGATTGACATGCAGAACCAGCGATATCTTGGTTTTCGTGGGGTTTCAAGCTGAGATATGCATTTTCTGCGATAATCTTGGTGAGACTTCTGTCCGAAGTATACAGAATCATCGAGATCGCTCTTTTCGAGCTATTTAATGCGGGAAACACGTTATCTGGTGTTTTGACCACTCCACAGTGCGTTTGATATGTAGAACCGCCGATAACGTGGTTTTCGTGGGGTTTCCAGCTGATATATGCATTTTCTGCGATAATCTTGGTGTTTCATTTATGAGAAGTATGCAGAATCATCGAGAACGCTCTTTTCGAGCTACTTAATGCGAGAAACACGTTTTCTGGTTTTTTTACCACTCCACAGTGCGTCTGAAATGCATAACCAGCGATATCTTGGTTTTCGTGGGGTTTCAAGCTGAGATATGCATTTTTTACGATAATCTTGGTGAGACTTCTGTCCGAAGTATGCAGAATCATCGAGATCGCTCTATTCGAGCTATTTAATGCGGCAAACACGTTATCTGGTGCTTTCTGCACTCCACAGTGCGTTTGATATGCAGAACCAGCGATATCTTGGTTTTCGTGGGGTTTCAAGCTGAGATATGCATTTTTTACGATAATCTTGGTGAGACTTCTGTCCGAAGTATGCTTAATCATCGAGATCCCTCGTTTCGAGCTACTTAATGCGAGAAACACGTTATCTGGTGTTTTCACCACTCCACAGTGCGTCTGATATGCAGAACTGGCGATATCTTGGTTTTGGTGGGGTTTCAAGCTGAGATATGCATTTTCTGCGATAAGCTTGGTGAGACTTCTGTCCGAAGTATGCTGAAACATCGAGATCCTTCTTTTCGAGCTCTTTAATGCGAGAAACATGTTATCTGGTGTTTTCACCTCTCCACAGTGCGTTTGATATGCAGAACCGGCGACATCTTGGCTTTCGTCGGGTATCAACCTGAGATATGCATTTTCTGCGATAATCTTGGTGAGACTTCAGTCAGAAGTATGCAGAATCATCGAGATCCTTCTTTTCGAGCTATTTAATGCGAGAAAAACGTTATCTGGTGTTTTCACCACTCGACAGTGCGTTTGACATGCAGAACCAGCGATATCTTGGTTTTCGTGGGGTTTCAAGCTGAGATATGCATTTTCTGCGATAATCTTGGTGAGACTTCTGTCCGAAGTATACAGAATCATCGAGATCGCTCTTTTCGAGCTATTTAATGCGGGAAACACGTTATCTGGTGTTTTGACCACTCCACAGTGCGTTTGATATGTAGAACCGCCGATAACGTGGTTTTCGTGGGGTTTCCAGCTGATATATGCATTTTCTGCGATAATCTTGGTGTTTCATCTATGAAAAGTATGCACAATCATCGAGAACGCTCTTTTCGAGCTACTTAATGCGAGAAACACGTTTTCTGGTTTTTTCACCACTTCACAGTGCGTCTGAAATGCATAACCAGCGATATATTGGTTTTCGTGGGGTTTCAAGCTGAGATATGCATTTTTTACGATAATCTTGGTGAGACTTCTGTCCGAAGTATGCAGAATCATCGAGATCGCTCTATTCGAGCTATTTAATGCGGCAAACACGTTATCTGGTGCTTTCTGCACTCCACAGTGCGTTTGATATGCAGAACCAGCGATATCTTGGTTTTCGTGGGGTTTCAAGCTGAGATATGCATTTTTTACGATAATCTTGGTGAGACTTCTGTCCGAAGTATGCTTAATCATCGAGATCCCTCGTTTCGAGCTACTTAATGCGAGAAACACGTTATCTGGTGTTTTCACCACTCCACAGTGCGTCTGATATGCAGAACTGGCGATATCTTGGTTTTGGTGGGGTTTCAAGCTGAGATATGCATTTTCTGCGATAAGCTTGGTGAGACTTCTGTCCGAAGTATGCTGAAACATCGAGATCGCTCTATTCGAGCTATTTAATGCGGCAAACACGTTATCTGGTGCATTCAGCACTCCACAGTGCGTTTGATATGCAGATCCAGCGATATCTTGGTTTTCGTGGGGTTTCAAGCTGAGATATGCATTTTTTACGATAATCTTGGTGAGACTCCTGTCCGAAGTATGCTTAATCATCGAGATCGCTCGTTTCGAGCTATTTAATGCGAGAAACACGTTATCTGGTGTTTTCACCACTCCACAGTGCGTATGATATGCAGAACCGGCGATATCTTGGTTTTCGTGGGGTTTCAAGCTGAGATATGCATTTTCTGCGATAATCTTGGTGAGACTTCTGTCCGAAGTATGCAGAATCATCGAGTACGCTCTTTTCGAGCTGTTTAATGCGACAAACACGTTATCTGGTGTTTTCACCACTCCACAGTGCGTTTGATATGCAGAACCGGCGACACCTTGGCTTTCGTCGGGTATCAAGCTGGGATATGCATTTTCTACGATAATCTTGGTGAGACTTCTGTCAGAAGTATGCAGAATCATCTAGATCGCTCTTTTCGAGCTATTTAATGCGAGAAACACGTTGTCTGGTGTTTTCACAACTCCACAGTTGGATTGATATGCAGAACCGGCGATATCTGGGTTTTCGTGGGGTTTCAAGCTGAGATATGCATTTTTTACGATAATCTTGGTGAGACTTCTGTCCGAAGTATGCTTAATCATCGAGATCGCTCGTTTCGAGCTATTTAATGCGAGAAACACGATATCTGGTGTTTTCACCACTCCACAGTGCGTATGATATGCAGAACCGGCGATATCTTGGTTTTCGTGGGGTTTCAAGCTGAGATATGCATTTTCTGCGATAATCTTGGTGAGACTTCTGTCCGAAGTATGCAGAATCATCGAGTACGCTCTTTTCGAGCTGTTTAATGCGACAAACACGTTATCTGGTGTTTTCACCACTCCACAGTGCGTTTGATATGCAGAACCGGCGACACCTTGGCTTTCGTCGGGTATCAAGCTGGGATATGCATTTTCTACGATAATCTTGGTGAGACTTCTGTCAGAAGTATGCAGAATCATCTAGATCGCTCTTTTCGAGCTATTTAATGCGAGAAACACGTTGTCTGGTGTTTTCACAACTCCACAGTTGGATTGATATGCAGAACCGGCGATATCTGGGTTTTCGTGGGGTTTCAAGCTGAGATATGCATTTTTTACGATAATCTTGGTGAGACTTCTGTCCGAAGTATGCTTAATCATCGAGATCGCTCGTTTCGAGCTATTTAATGCGAGAAACACGATATCTGGAGTTTTCACCACTCCACAGTGCGTATGATATGCAGAACCGGCGAAATCTTGGTTTTCGTAGGGTTTCAAGCTGAGATATGCATTTTCTGCGATAATCTTGGTGAGACTTCTGTCCGAAGTATGCTGAATCATCGAGATCGCTCTTTTCGAGCTAGTTAGTGCGAGAAACACGTTGTCTGGTGTTTTCACAACTCCACAGTTGGATTGATATGCAGAACCGGCGATATCTGTGTTTTCGTGGGGTTTCAAGCTGAGATATGCATTTTCTGCGATAATCTTGGTGAGACTTCTGTCCGAAGTATACAGAATCATCGAGATCGCTCTTTTCGAGCTATTTAATGCGAGAAAAACGTTATCTGGTGTTTTCACCACTCGACAGTGCGTTTGACATGCAGAACCGCCGATAACGTGGTTTTCGTGGGGTTTCCAGCTGATATATGCATTTTCTGCGATAATCTTGGTGTTTCATCTATGAGAAGTATGCAGAATCATCGAGAACGCTCTTTTCGAGCTACTTAATGCGAGAAACACGTTTTCTGGTTTTTTCACCACTCCACAGTGCGTCTGAAATGCATAACCAGCGATATCTTGGTTTTCGTGGGGTTTCAAGCTGAGATATGCATTTTTTACGATAATCTTGGTGAGACTTCTGTCCGAAGTATGCAGAATCATCGAGATCGCTCTATTCGAGCTATTTAATGCGGCAAACACGTTATCTGGTGCTTTCTGCACTCCACAGTGCGTTTGATATGCAGAACCAGCGATATCTTGGTTTTGGTGGGGTTTCAAGCTGAGATATGCATTTTCTGCGATAAGCTTGGTGAGACTTCTGTCCGAAGTATGCTGAAACATCGAGATCGCTCTATTCGAGCTATTTAATGCGGCAAACACGTTATCTGGTGCATTCAGCACTCCACAGTGCGTTTGATATGCAGATCCAGCGATATCTTGGTTTTCGTGGGGTTTCAAGCTGAGATATGCATTTTTTACGATAATCTTGGTGAGACTCCTGTCCGAAGTATGCTTAATCATCGAGATCGCTCGTTTCGAGCTATTTAATGCGAGAAACACGTTATCTGGTGTTTTCACCACTCCACAGTTGGATTGATATGCAGAACCGGCGATATCTGGGTTTTCGTGGGGTTTCAAGCTGAGATATGCATTTTTTACGATAATCTTGGTGAGACTTCTGTCCGAAGTATGCTTAATCATCGAGATCGCTCGTTTCGAGCTGTTTAATGCGAGAAACACGATATCTGGAGTTTTCACCACTCCACAGTGCGTATGATATGCAGAACCGGCGAAATCTTGGTTTTCGTAGGGTTTCAAGCTGAGATATGCATTTTCTGCGATAATCTTGGTGAGACTTCTGTCCGAAGTATGCTGAATCATCGAGATCGCTCTTTTCGAGCTAGTTAGTGCGAGAAACACGTTGTCTGGTGTTTTCACAACTCCACAGTTGGATTGATATGCAGAACCGGCGATATCTGGGTTTTCGTGGGGTTTCAAGCTGAGATATGCATTTTCTGCGATAATCTTGGTGAGACTTCAGTCAGAAGTATGCAGAATCATCGAGATCCTTCTTTTCGAGCTATTTAATGCGAGAAAAACGTTATCTGGTGTTTTCACCACTCGACAGTGCGATTGACATGCAGAACCAGCGATATCTTGGTTTTCGTGGGGTTTCTAGCTGAGATATGCATTTTCTGCGATAATCTTGGTGAGACTTCTGTCCGAAGTATACAGAATCATCGAGTTCGCTCTTTTCGAGCTATTTAATGCGGGAAACACGTTATCTGGTGTTTTGACCACTCCACAGTGCGTTTGATATGTAGAACCGCCGATAACGTGGTTTTCGTGGGGTTTCCAGCTGATATATGCATTTTCTGCGATAATCTTGGTGTTTCATCTATGAGAAGTATGCAGAATCATCGAGAACGCTCTTTTCGAGCTACTTAATGCGAGAAACACGTTTTCTGGTTTTTTCACCACTCCACAGTGCGTCTGAAATGCATAACCAGCGATATCTTGGTTTTCGTGGGGTTTCAAGCTGAGATATGCATTTTTTACGATAATCTTGGTGAGACTTCTGTCCGAAGTATGCAGAATCATCGAGATCGCTCTATTCGAGCTATTTAATGCGGCAAACACGTTATCTGGTGCTTTCTGCACTCCACAGTGCGTTTGATATGCAGAACCAGCGATATCTTGGTTTTGGTGGGGTTTCAAGCTGAGATATGCATTTTCTGCGATAAGCTTGGTGAGACTTCTGTCCGAAGTATGCTGAAACATCGAGATCGCTCTATTCGAGCTATTTAATGCGGCAAACACGTTATCTGGTGCATTCAGCACTCCACAGTGCGTTTGATATGCAGATCCAGCGATATCTTGGTTTTCGTGGGGTTTCAAGCTGAGATATGCATTTTTTACGATAATCTTGGTGAGACTCCTGTCCGAAGTATGCTTAATCATCGAGATCGCTCGTTTCGAGCTATTTAATGCGAGAAACACGTTATCTGGTGTTTTCACCACTCCACAGTTGGATTGATATGCAGAACCGGCGATATCTGGGTTTTCGTGGGGTTTCAAGCTGAGATATGCATTTTTTACGATAATCTTGGTGAGACTTCTGTCCGAAGTATGCTTAATCATCGAGATCGCTCGTTTCGAGCTGTTTAATGCGAGAAACACGATATCTGGAGTTTTCACCACTCCACAGTGCGTATGATATGCAGAACCGGCGAAATCTTGGTTTTCGTAGGGTTTCAAGCTGAGATATGCATTTTCTGCGATAATCTTGGTGAGACTTCTGTCCGAAGTATGCTGAATCATCGAGATCGCTCTTTTCGAGCTAGTTAGTGCGAGAAACACGTTGTCTGGTGTTTTCACAACTCCACAGTTGGATTGATATGCAGAACCGGCGATATCTGGGTTTTCGTGGGGTTTCAAGCTGAGATATGCATTTTCTGCGATAATCTTGGTGAGACTTCAGTCAGAAGTATGCAGAATCATCGAGATCCTTCTTTTCGAGCTATTTAATGCGAGAAAAACGTTATCTGGTGTTTTCACCACTCGACAGTGCGATTGACATGCAGAACCAGCGATATCTTGGTTTTCGTGGGGTTTCTAGCTGAGATATGCATTTTCTGCGATAATCTTGGTGAGACTTCTGTCCGAAGTATACAGAATCATCGAGTTCGCTCTTTTCGAGCTATTTAATGCGGGAAACACGTTATCTGGTGTTTTGACCACTCCACAGTGCGTTTGATATGTAGAACCGCCGATAACGTGGTTTTCGTGGGGTTTCCAGCTGATATATGCATTTTCTGCGATAATCTTGGTGTTTCATTTATGAGAAGTATGCAGAATCATCGAGAACGCTCTTTTCGAGCTACTTAATGCGAGAAACACGTTTTCTGGTTTTTTTACCACTCCACAGTGCGTCTGAAATGCATAACCAGCGATATCTTGGTTTTCGTGGGGTTTCAAGCTGAGATATGCATTTTTTACGATAATCTTGGTGAGACTTCTGTCCGAAGTATGCAGAATCATCGAGATCGCTCTATTCGAGCTATTTAATGCGGCAAACACGTTATCTGGTGCTTTCTGCACTCCACAGTGCGTTTGATATGCAGAACCAGCGATATCTTGGTTTTCGTGGGGTTTCAAGCTGAGATATGCATTTTTTACGATAATCTTGGTGAGACTTCTGTCCGAAGTATGCTTAATCATCGAGATCCCTCGTTTCGAGCTACTTAATGCGAGAAACACGTTATCTGGTGTTTTCACCACTCCACAGTGCGTCTGATATGCAGAACTGGCGATATCTTGGTTTTGGTGGGGTTTCAAGCTGAGATATGCATTTTCTGCGATAAGCTTGGTGAGACTTCTGTCCGAAGTATGCTGAAACATCGAGATCCTTCTTTTCGAGCTCTTTAATGCGAGAAACATGTTATCTGGTGTTTTCACCTCTCCACAGTGCGTTTGATATGCAGAACCGGCGACATCTTGGCTTTCGTCGGGTATCAACCTGAGATATGCATTTTCTGCGATAATCTTGGTGAGACTTCAGTCAGAAGTATGCAGAATCATCGAGATCCTTCTTTTCGAGCTATTTAATGCGAGAAAAACGTTATCTGGTGTTTTCACCACTCGACAGTGCGTTTGACATGCAGAACCAGCGATATCTTGGTTTTCGTGGGGTTTCAAGCTGAGATATGCATTTTCTGCGATAATCTTGGTGAGACTTCTGTCCGAAGTATACAGAATCATCGAGATCGCTCTTTTCGAGCTATTTAATGCGGGAAACACGTTGTCTGGTGTTTTCACAACTCCACAGTTGGATTGATATGCAGAACCGGCGATATCTGGGTTTTCGTGGGGTTTCAAGCTGAGATATGCATTTTTTACGATAATCTTGGTGAGACTTCTGTCCGAAGTATGCTTAATCATCGAGATCGCTCGTTTCGAGCTATTTAATGCGAGAAACACGATATCTGGAGTTTTCACCACTCCACAGTGCGTATGATATGCAGAACCGGCGAAATCTTGGTTTTCGTAGGGTTTCAAGCTGAGATATGCATTTTCTGCGATAATCTTGGTGAGACTTCTGTCCGAAGTATGCTGAATCATCGAGATCGCTCTTTTCGAGCTAGTTAGTGCGAGAAACACGTTGTCTGGTGTTTTCACAACTCCACAGTTGGATTGATATGCAGAACCGGCGATATCTGGGTTTTCGTGGGGTTTCAAGCTGAGATATGCATTTTCTGCGATAATCTTGGTGAGACTTCTGTCCGAAGTATACAGAATCATCGAGATCGCTCTTTTCGAGCTGTTTAATGCGAGAAAAACGTTATCTGGTGTTTTCACCACTCGACAGTGCGTTTGACATGCAGAACCGCCGATAACGTGGTTTTCGTGGGGTTTCCAGCTGATATATGCATTTTCTGCGATAATCTTGGTGTTTCATCTATGAGAAGTATGCAGAATCATCGAGAACGCTCTTTTCGAGCTACTTAATGCGAGAAACACGTTTTCTGGTTTTTTCACCACTCCACAGTGCGTCTGAAATGCATAACCAGCGATATCTTGGTTTTCGTGGGGTTTCAAGCTGAGATATGCATTTTTTACGATAATCTTGGTGAGACTTCTGTCCGAAGTATGCAGAATCATCGAGATCGCTCTATTCGAGCTATTTAATGCGGCAAACACGTTATCTGGTGCTTTCTGCACTCCACAGTGCGTTTGATATGCAGAACCAGCGATATCTTGGTTTTGGTGGGGTTTCAAGCTGAGATATGCATTTTCTGCGATAAGCTTGGTGAGACTTCTGTCCGAAGTATGCTGAAACATCGAGATCGCTCTATTCGAGCTATTTAATGCGGCAAACACGTTATCTGGTGCATTCAGCACTCCACAGTGCGTTTGATATGCAGATCCAGCGATATCTTGGTTTTCGTGGGGTTTCAAGCTGAGATATGCATTTTTTACGATAATCTTGGTGAGACTCCTGTCCGAAGTATGCTTAATCATCGAGATCGGTCGTTTCGAGCTATTTAATGCGAGAAACACGTTATCTGGTGTTTTCACCACTCCACAGTGCGTATGATATGCAGAACCGGCGATATCTTGGTTTTCGTGGGGTTTCAAGCTGAGATATGCATTTTCTGCGATAATCTTGGTGAGACTTCTGTCCGAAGTATGCAGAATCATCGAGTACGCTCTTTTCGAGCTATTTAATGCGGGAAACACGTTATCTGGTGTTTTGACCACTCCACAGTGCGTTTGATATGTAGAACCGCCGATAACGTGGTTTTCGTGGGGTTTCCAGCTGATATATGCATTTTCTGCGATAATCTTGGTGTTTCATCTATGAGAAGTATGCAGAATCATCGAGAACGCTCTTTTCGAGCTACTTAATGCGAGAAACACGTTTTCTGGTTTTTTCACCACTCCACAGTGCGTCTGAAATGCATAACCAGCGATATCTTGGTTTTCGTGGGGTTTCAAGCTGAGATATGCATTTTTTACGATAATCTTGGTGAGACTTCTGTCCGAAGTATGCAGAATCATCGAGATCGCTCTATTCGAGCTATTTAATGCGGCAAACACGTTATCTGGTGCTTTCTGCACTCCACAGTGCGTTTGATATGCAGAACCAGCGATATCTTGGTTTTCGTGGGGTTTCAAGCTGAGATATGCATTTTTTACGATAATCTTGGTGAGACTTCTGTCCGAAGTATGCTTAATCATCGAGATCCCTCGTTTCGAGCTACTTAATGCGAGAAACACGTTATCTGGTGTTTTCACCACTCCACAGTGCGTCTGATATGCAGAACTGGCGATATCTTGGTTTTGGTGGGGTTTCAAGCTGAGATATGCATTTTCTGCGATAAGCTTGGTGAGACTTCTGTCCGAAGTATGCTGAAACATCGAGATCGCTCTATTCGAGCTATTTAATGCGGCAAACACGTTATCTGGTGCATTCAGCACTCCACAGTGCGTTTGATATGCAGATCCAGCGATATCTTGGTTTTCGTGGGGTTTCAAGCTGAGATATGCATTTTTTACGATAATCTTGGTGAGACTCCTGTCCGAAGTATGCTTAATCATCGAGATCGCTCGTTTCGAGCTATTTAATGCGAGAAACACGTTATCTGGTGTTTTCACCACTCCACAGTGCGCATGATATGCAGAACCGGCGATATCTTGGTTTTCGTGGGGTTTCAAGCTGAGATATGCATTTTCTGCGATAATCTTGGTGAGACTTCTGTCCGAAGTATGCTGAAACATCGAGATCGCTCTTTTCGAGCTATTTAATGCGAGAAACTCGTTATCTGGTTGTTTTCACCACTCCACAGTGCGTTTGATATGCAGAACCGGCGTAATCTTGATTTTCGTGAGGTTTCAAGGTGAGATATGCATTTTCTGCGATAATCTTGGTGAGACTTCTGTCCGAAGTATGCAGAATCATCTAGATCGCTCTTTTCGAGCTATTTAATGCGAGAAACACGTTGTCTGGTGTTTTCACAACTCCACAGTTGGATTGATATGCAGAACCAGCGATATCTTGGTTTTCGTGGGGTTTCAAGCTGAGATATGCATTTTTTACGGAAATCTTGGTGAGACTTCAGTCAGAAGTATGCAGAATCATCGAGATCGCTCGTTTCGAGCTATTTAATGCGAAAAAACAAGTTTTCTGGTGTTGTCAACATTCCACAGTGCGTTTTATATGCAGAACAGGAGATATCTTGGTTTAGGTCGGGTATCAAGCTGAGATATGCATTTTCAACGATAATCTTGGTGAGACTTCTGTCAGAAGTGTGCAGAATCATCGGGATCGCTCTTTTCGAGCTATTTAATGCGAGAAACACGTTGTCTGGTTGGTTTCACGACTCCACAGTGCGTTTGATATGCAGAACCGGCGACATCTTGAATTTCGTGAGGTTTCAAGCTGAGATATGCATTTTCTGCTATAATATTGGTGAGTCTTCTGTCAGTAGGATGCAGAATCATCGAGACCCCTCTTTTCGAGCTATTTAATGCGAGAAACACGTTATCTGGTGTTTTCACCACTCCACAGTGCGTTTGATATGCAGAACAGGCGACATCTTGATTTTCGTGAGATTTCAAGCTGAGATATGCATTTTCTACGATAACCATGGTGAGTCTTCTGTCAGGAGTATGCAGAATCATCTACATCGCTCTTTACGAGCTATTTAATGCAAGAAACACGTTATATGGTTGTTTTCACCACTCCACAGTGCGTTTGATATGCAGAACCAGCGATATCTTGGTTTTCGTGGGGTTTCAAGCTGAGATATGCATTTTTTACGATAATCTTGGTGAGACTTCTGTTCGAAGTATGCTTAATCATCGAGATCGCTCGTTTCGAGCTATTTAATGCGAGAAACACGTTATCTGGTGTTTTCACCACTCCACAGTGCGTATGATATGCAGAACCGGCGATATCTTGGTTTTCGTGGGGTTTCAAGCTGAGATATAGATTTTCTGCGGTAATCTTGGTGAGACTTCTGTCCGAAGTATGCTGAAACATCGAGAACGCTCTTTTCGAGCTAGTTAATGCGAGAAACACGTTATCCGGGGTTTTCACCACTCCACAGTTGGTTTGATATGCAGAACCGCCGATATCTTGGTTTTCGTGGGGTTTCAAGCTGAGATATGCGTTTTCTGCGATAATCTTGGTGAGACTTCTATCAGAAGTAAGCGGAAACATCGAGATCCCTCTTTTCGAGCTCTTTAATGCGAGAAACACGTTATCTGGTGTTTTCACCTCTCCACAGTGCGTTTGATATGCAGAACCGGCGACGTCTTGGCTTTCGTCGGGTATCAACCTGAGATATGCATTTTCTGCGATAATCTTGGTGAGAATTCAGACAGAAGTATGCAGAATCATCAAGATCGCACTTTTCGAGCTATTTAATGCGAGAAACACGTTATCCGGGTTTTCACCACTCCACAGTGCGTTTGATATGCAGAACAGTAGATATCTTGGTTTTCGTGGGGTTTCAAGCTGAAATATGCGTTTTCTGCGATAATCTTGGTGAGACTTCTATCAGAAGTAAGCGGAAACATCGAGATCCCTCTTTTCGAGCTATTTAAAGCGAGAAACCCGTTATCTGGTTGTTTTGACCACTCCACAGTGCGTTTGATATGTAGAGCCGCCGATAACTTGGTTTTCGTGGGGTTTCCAGCTGAAATATGCATTTTCTGCGATAATCTTGGTGTTTCATCTATGAGAAGTATGCAGAATCATCGAGAACGCTCTTTTCGAGCTAGTTAATGCGAGATACACGTTTTCTGATGTTTTCACCACTCCATAGTGCGTCTGATATGCAGAACCGGCGATATCTTGGTTTTCGTGGGGTTTCCAGCTGAGATATGCAATTTCTGTGATAATCTTGGTGAGTCTTCTGTCAGAAGAATGCAGAATCATCGAGATCCCTCTTTTCGAGCTCTTTAATGCGAGAAACACGTTATCTGGTGTTTTCACCACTCCACAGTGCGTTTGATATGCTGAACAGGCGACATCTTAATTTTCGTGAGATTTCAAGCTGCGATATGCATTTTCTACGATAACCATGGTGAGTCTTCTGTCAGAAGTATGCAGAACCATCTAGATCGCTCTCTTCGAGCTATTTAATGTGAGAAACACGTTTTCTGGTGTATTCACCACCCCACAGTACGTTTGACATGCAGAACCGGATATATCTTGGTTTCGGTCGGGTTTCAAGCTGAGATATGCATTTTCTACGATAATCTTGGTGAGACTTCTGTCAGAAGTATGCAGAATCATCGGGATCGCTCTTTTCGAGCTATTTAATGCGAGAAACACGTTGTCTGGTTGGTTTCACGACTCCACAGTGCGTTTGATATGCAGAACCGGCGACATCTTAATTTTCGTGAGATTTCAAGCTGCGATATGCATTTTCTACGATAACCATGGTGAGTCTTCTGTCAGTAGGATGCAGAATGATCGAGACCCCTCTTTTCGAGCTATTTAATGCAAGAAACACGTTATATGGTTGTTTTCACCACTCCACAGTGCGTTTGATATGCAGAACAGGCGACATCTTAATTTTCGTGAGATTTCAAGCTGCGATATGCATTTTCTACGATAACCATGGTGAGTCTTCTGTCAGTAGGATGCAGAATGATCGAGACCCCTCTTTTCGAGCTATTTAATGCAAGAAACACGTTATATGGTTGTTTTCACCACTCCACAGTGCGTTTGATATGCAGATCCGGCGACATCTTGGATTTCGTCGGGGTTCAAGCTGAGATTTGCAATTCCTGCGATAATCTTGGTGAGACTTCTGTCCGAAGTATGCTTAATCATCGAGAACGCTCTTTTCGAGCTGGTTAATGCGAGAAACACGTTATCTGGTGTTTTCAGCACTCCACAGTGCGTTTGATATGCAGAACCGGCGATATCTTGGTTTTCGTGGGGTTTCCATCTGAGATATGCATTTTCTGCGATAATCTTGGTGAGTCTTCTGTCAGAAGTATGCAGAATCATCTAGATCGCTCTTTTCGAGCTATTTGATGCGAGAAACACGTTTTCTGGTGTTTTCACCACGCCACAGTGCGTTTGATATGCAGAACCTGCGACATCGTGGTTTTCGTCGGGTTTCAAGCTGAGATATGCATTTTCTGCGATCATATTGGTGAGACTTCAGTCAGAAGTATGCAGAATCATCTAGATCGCTCGTTTCGAGCTATTTAAAGCGAGAAACACTTTATGTGGTTGTTTTGACCACTCCACAGTGCGTTTGATATGTAGAGCCGCCGATAACTTGGTTTTCGTGGGGTTTCCAGCTGAAATATGCATTTTCTGCGATAATCTTGGTGTTTCATCTATGAGAAGTATGCAGAATCATCGAGAACGCTCTTTTCGAGCTAGTTAATGCGATATACACGTTTTCTGATGGTTTCACCACTCCATTGTGCGTCTGATATGCAGAACCGGCGATATCTTGGTTTTCGTGGGGTTTCCAGCTGAGATATGCAATTTCTGTGATAATCTTGGTGAGTCTTCTGTCAGAAGTATGCAGAATCATCGAGATCGCTCTATTCGAGCTATTTAATGTGAGAAACACGTTTTCTGGTGTATTCACCACCCCACAGTACGTTTGACATGCAGAACCGGATATATCTTGGTTTCGGTCGGGTTTCAAGCTGAGATATGCATTTTCTACGATAATCTTGGTGAGACTTCTGTCAGACGTATGCAGAATCATCGGGATCGCTCTTTTCGAGCTATTTAAAGCGAGAAACACGTTTTCTGGTGTATTCACCACTCCACAGTACGTTTGAAATGCAGAACAGGAGATATCTTGGTTTAGGTCGGGTATCAAGCTGAGATATGCATTTTCAACGATAATCTTGGTGAGACTTCTGTCAGAAGTATGCAGAATCATCGGGATCGCTCTTTTCGAGCTATTTAATGCGAGAAACACGTTGTCTGGTTGGTTTCACGACTCCACAGTGCGTTTGATATGCAGAACCGGCGACATCTTGATTTTCGTGCTGTTTCCAGCTGAGATATGCATTTTCTGCGATAATCTTGGTGAGTCTTCTGTCAGAAGTATGCAGAATCATCTAGATTGCACTTTTCGAGCCATTTAATGCGAGGAACACGTTTTCTGGTGTATTCACCACTCCACAGAGCGTTTGATATGCAGAACCGGCGATATCTTGATATTCGTGGTGTTTCCAGCTGAGATATGCATTTTCTGCGATAATAGTGGTGAGACATCAGTCAGAAGTATGCAGAATCTTCGAGAACGCTCTTTTCGAGCTACTTAATGCGAGAAACACGTTTTCTGGTGTATTCACCACTCCACAGTACGTTTGACATGCAGAACCGAAGATATCCTGGTTTCGGCCGGGTTTCAAGCTGAGACATGCATTTTCTGCGATAATCTTGGTGATTCTTCTGTCAGAAGTATGCAGAATCATCGAGTACGCTCTTTTCGAGCTGTTTAATGCGAGAAACACGTTATCTGGTGTTTTCACCACTCCACAGTGCGTTTGATATGCAGAACCGGCGACATCTTGGCTTTCGTCGGGTATCAAGCTGGGATATGCATTTTCTACGATAATCTTGGTGAGACTTCTGTCAGAAGTATGCAGAATCATCGGGAACGCTCTTTTCGAGCTATTTAATGCGAGAAACTCGTTATCTGGTTGTTTTCACCACTCCACAGTGCGTTTGATATGCAGAACCGGCGTCATCTTGATTTTCGTGAGGTTTCAAGGTGAGATATGCATTTTCTGCGATTATCTTGGTGAGACTTCTGTCAGAAGTATGCAGAATCATCGAGATCGCTCTTTTCGAGCTACTTAATTCGAGAAACACGTTATCTGGTGTTTTCGCCACTCCACAGTGCGTTTGACATGCAGAACCGCAGATATCTTGGTTACGTTCGGGATTCAAGCTGAGATATGCATTTTCTGCGATAATCTTCGTGAGACTTCAGTCAGAAGTATGCAGAATCATCTAGATCGCTCTTGTCGAGCTATTTAACGCGAGAAACACGTTATATGGTGTTTTCACCACTCCACAGTGCGTTTGATATGCAGAACGGGCGACATCTTGGCTTTAGTCGGGTATCAAGCTGGGATATGCATTTTCTACTATAATCTTGGTGAGACTTCTGTCAGAAGTATGCAGAATCATCGGGAACGCTCTTTTCGAGCTATTTAATGCGAGAAACTCGTTATCTGGTTGTTTTCACCACTCCACAGTGCGTTTGATATGCAGAACCGGCGTCATCTTGATTTTCGTGAGGTTTCAAGGTGAGATATGCATTTTCTGCGATTATCTTGGTGAGACTTCTGTCAGAAGTATGCAGAATCATCGGGATCGCTCTTTTCGAGCTATTTAATGCGAGAAACACGTTGTCTGGTTGTTTTCACGACTCCACAGTGCGTTTGATATGCAGAACCGGCGACATCTTAATTTTCGTGAGGTTTCAAGGTGAGATATGCATTTTCTGCGATTATCTTGGTGAGACTTCAGTCAGAAGTATGCAGAATCATCTAGATCGCTCTTTTCAAGCTATTTAATGCGAATAAACAAGTTTTCTAGTGTTTTCACGACACCACAGTGCGTTTGATATCCAGAACCGGCGACATCTTGATTTTCGTGAGATTTCAACCTGAGATATGCATTTTCTACGATAATCTTGGTGAGACTTCCGTCAGAAGTATGCAGAATCTTCGAGATCGCTCTTTTCGAGCTATTTAATGCGAGAAACACGTTATCTGGTGTTTTCACGACACCACAGTGCGTTTGATATCCAGAACAGGCGACATCTTGAATTTCGTGAGATTTCAACCTGAGATATGCATTTTCGTCGATAATCTTGGTGAGACTTCTGTCAGAAGTATGCAGAATCTTCGAGAACGCTCTTTTCGAGCTACATAATGCGAGAAACACGTTATCTGGTGTTTTCACCACTCCACAGTGCGTTTGATATGCAGAACCAGCGACATCTTGGCTTTCGTCGGGTATCAAGCTGAGATATGCATTTTCAACGATAATCTTGGTGAGACTTCTGTCAGAAGTATGCAGAATCATCGGGATCGCTCTTTTCGAGCTATTTAATGCGAGAAACACGTTGTCTGGTTGTTTTCACGACTCCACAGTGCGTTTGATATGCAGAACCGGCGACATCTTAATTTTCGTGATGTTTCAAGCTGAGATATGGATTTTCTGCGATAATCTTGGTGAGACTTCAGTCAGAGGTATGCAGAATCATCTAGATCGCTCTTTTCAAGCTATTTAATGCGAAAAAACAAGTTTTCTAGTGTTTTCAACATTCCACAGTGCGTTTGATATGCAGAACCGGCGACATCTTGGATTTCGTCGGGTTTCAAGCTGAGATATGCATTTTCTACGATAATCTTGGTGAGACTTCTGTCAGAAGTATGCAGAATCTTCGAGATCGCTCTTTTCAAGCTACTTAATGCGAGAAACACGATATCTGGTGTTTTCACCACTCCACAGTGCGTTTGATATGCAGAACCGGCGATATCTTGATTTTCGTGGTGTTTCCAGCTGAGATATGCATTTTCTGCGATAATCTTGGTGAGTCTTCTGTCAGAAGTATGCAGAATCATCTAGATCGCTTATTTCGAGCTATTTAATGCGAGAAACACGTTTTCTGGTGTATTCACCACTCCACAGTGCGTTTGATATGCAGAACCAGCGACATCTTGGCTTTCGTCGGGTATCAAGCTGAGATATGCATTTTCAACGATAATATTGGTGAGACTTCTGTCAGAAGTATGCAGAATCATCGGGATCGCTCTTTTCGAGCTATTTAATGCGAGAAACACGTTGTCTGGTTGTTTTCACGACTCCACAGTGCGTTTGATATGCAGAACCGGCGATATCTTGATTTTCGTGATGTTTTCCAGCTGAGATATGGATTTTCTGCGATAATCTTGGTGAGACTTCAGTCAGAAGTATGCAGAATCATCTAGATCGCTCTTTTCAAGCTATTTAATGCGAAAAAACAAGTTTTCTGGTGTTTTCAACATTCCACAGTGCGTTTGATATGCAGAACCGGCGACATCTTGGATTTCGTCGGGTTTCAAGCTGAGATATGCATTTTCTACGATAATCTTGGTGAGACTTCTGTCAGAAGTATGCAGAATCTTCGAGATCGCTCTTTTCGAGCTATTTAATGCGAGAAACATGTTATCTGGTGTTTTCATCACTCCACAGGGCGTTTGATATGCAGAACCGGCGATATCTTGGTTTTCGTGGGGTTTCCAGCTGAGATATGCATTTTCTGCGATAATCTTGGTGAGACTTTAGTCAGAAGTATGCAGAATCATCTAGATCGCTCGTTTCGAGCTATTTAATGCGAAAAAACAAGTTTTCTAGTGTTTTCACGACACCACAGTGCGTTTGATATCCAGAACCGGCGACATCTAGATTTTCGTGAGATTTCAACCTGAGATATGCATTTTCGTCGATAATCTTGGTGAGACTTCAGTCAGAAGTATGCAGAATCATCTAGATCGCACTTTTCAAGCTATTTAATGCGAAAAAACAAGTTTTCTGGTGTTTTCAACATTCCACAGTGCGTCTGATATGCAGAACCGACGATATCGTGGTTTTCGTGGTGTTTCAAGCTGACATATGGATTTTCTGCGATAATCTTGGTGAGACTTCAGTCAGAAGTATGCAGAATCATCTAGATCGCTCTTTTCAAGCTATTTAATGCGAATAAACAAGTTTTCTAGTGTTTTCACGACACCACAGTGCGTTTGAAATCCAGAACCGGCGACATCTAGATTTTCGTGAGATTTCAACCTGAGATATGCATTTTCGTCGATAATCTTGGTGAGTCTTCTGTCAGTAGTATGCAGAATCATCGGGACCCCTCTTTTCGAGCTATTTAATGCGAGAAACACGTTATCTGTTGTTTTCGCGACTCCTCAGTGCGTTTGATATGCAGAACCGGCGACATCTTGATTTTCGTGCGATTTCAACCTGAGATATGCATTTTCTACGATAATCTTGGTGAGACTTCCGTCAGAAGTATGCAGAATCTTCGAGATCGCTCTTTTCGAGCTATTTAATGCGAGAAACACGTTATCTGGTGTTTTCACGACACCACAGCGCGTTTGATATCCAGAACAGGCGACATCTTGTATTTCGTGAGATTTCAACCTGAGATATGCATTTTCGTCGATAATCTTGGTGAGACTTCTGTCAGAAGTATGCAGAATCTTCGAGAACGCTCTTTTCGAGCTACATAATGCGAGAAACACGTTATCTGGTGTTTTCACCACTCCACAGTGCGTTTGATATGCAGAACCAGCGACATCTTGGCTTTCGTCGGGTATCAAGCTGAGATATGCATTTTCAACGATAATCTTGGTGAGACTTCTGTCAGAAGTATGCAGAATCATCGGGATCGCTCTTTTCGAGCTATTTAATGCGAGAAACACGTTGTCTGGTTGTTTTCACGACTCCACAGTGCGTTTGATATGCAGAACCGGCGACATCTTAATTTTCGTGATGTTTCAAGCTGAGATATGGATTTTCTGCGATAATCTTGGTGAGACTTCAGTCAGAGGTATGCAGAATCATCTAGATCGCTCTTTTCAAGCTATTTAATGCGAAAAAACAAGTTTTCTAGTGTTTTCAACATTCCACAGTGCGTTTGATATGCAGAACCGGCGACATCTTGGATTTCGTCGGGTTTCAAGCTGAGATATGCATTTTCTACAATAATCTTGGTGAGACTTCTGTCAGAAGTATGCAGAATCTTCGAGATCGCTCTTTTCGAGCTACTTAATGCGAGAAACACGATAGCTGGTGTTTTCACCACTCCACAGTGCGTTTGATATGCAGAACCGGCGATATCTTGATTTTCGTGGTGTTTCCAGCTGAGATATGCATTTTCTGCGATAATCTTGGTGAGTCTTCTGTCAGAAGTATGCAGAATCATCTAGATCGCTTATTTCGAGCTATTTAATGCGAGAAACTCGTTTTCTGGTGTATTCACCACTCCACAGTACGTTTGACATGCAGAACCGGCGAAATCTTGCTTTTCGTGGGTTTTCAAGCTGAGATATGCTTTTTCTGCGATAATCATGGTGAGACTTCTGTCAGAAGTATGCAGAATCTTCGAGAACGCTGTTTTCGAGCTACATAATGCGAGAAACACGTTATCTGGTGTTTTCACCACTCCACAGTGCGTTTGATATGCAGAACCAGCGACATCTTGGCTTTCGTCGGGTATCAAGCTGAGATATGCATTTTCAACGATAATCTTGGTGAGACTTCTGTCAGAAGTATGCAGAATCATCGGGATCGCTCTTTTCGAGCTATTTAATGCGAGAAACTCGTTTTCTGGTGTATTCACCACTCCACAGTACGTTTGACATGCAGAACCGGCGAAATCTTGCTTTTCGTGGGTTTTCAAGCTGAGATATGCTTTTTCTGCGATAATCATGGTGAGACTTCTGTCAGAAGTATGCAGAATCTTCGAGAACGCTGTTTTCGAGCTACATAATGCGAGAAACACGTTATCTGGTGTTTTCACCACTCCACAGTGCGTTTGATATGCAGAACCAGCGACATCTTGGCTTTCGTCGGGTATCAAGCTGAGATATGCATTTTCAACGATAATCTTGGTGAGACTTCTGTCAGAAGTATGCAGAATCATCGGGATCGCTCTTTTCGAGCTATTTAATGCGAGAAACACGTTGTCTGGTTGTTTGCACGACTCCACAGTGCGTTTGATATGCAGAACCGGCGACATCTTGATTTTCGTGATGTTTTCCAGCTGAGATATGGATTTTCTGCGATAATCTTGGTGAGACTTCAGTCAGAAGTATGCAGAATCATCTAGATCGCTCTTTTCAAGCTATTTAATGCGAAAAAACAAGTTTTCTGGTGTTTTCAACATTCCACAGTGCGTTTGATATGCAGAACCGGCGACATCTTGGATTTCGTCGGGTTTCAAGCTGAGATATGCATTTTCTACGATAATCTTGGTGAGACTTCTGTCAGAAGTATGCAGAATCTTCGAGATCGCTCTTTTCGAGCTATTTAATGCGAGAAACATGTTATCTGGTGTTTTCATCACTCCACAGGGCGTTTGATATGCAGAACCGGCGATATCTTGGTTTTCGTGGGGTTTCCAGCTGAGATATGCATTTTCTGTGATAATCTTGGTGAGACTTTAGTCAGAAGTATGCAGAATCATCTAGATCGCTCGTTTCGAGCTATTTAATGCGAAAAAACAAGTTTTCTGTTGTTTTGACCACTCCACAGTGCGTATGATATGTAGAGCCGCCGATAACTTGGTCTTCGCGGGGTTTCCAGCTGAAATATGCATTTTCTGCGATGATCTTGGTGTTTCATCTATGAGAAGTATGCAGAATGATCGAGAACGCTCTTTTCGAGTTAGCTAATGCGAGAAACACGTTTTCTGGTGTTTTCAACATTCCACAGTGCGTCTGATATGCAGAACCGACGATATCGTGGTTTTCGTGGTGTTTCCAGCTGAAATATGCATTTTCAACGATAATCTTGGTGAGATTTCAGTCAGAAGTATACAGAATTTTCTAGATCGCTCTTTTCGAGCTATTTAATGCGAGAAACACCTTATGTGGTGATTTCACCACTCCACAGTGCGTTTGATATGCAGAACCGACGACATCTTGACTTTCGTCGGGTATCAAGCTGAGATATGCATTTTCTGCGATAATCTTGGTGTTTCATCTATGAGAAGTATGCAGAATCATCGTGATCGCTCTTTTCCAGCTAGTTAATGCGAGAAACACGTTTTCTGGTGTTTTCACCACTCCACAGTGCGTCTGATATGCAGAACCGGAGATAACTTGGTTTTCGTGAGGTTTCAAGCTGAGATATGCATTTTCTGCGATTATCTTGGTGAGACTTCTGTCAGAAGTATCTATAATCATCGGGATCGCACTTCTCGAGCTATTTAATGCGAGAAACACGTTATCTGGTTGTTTTCACCACTCCACAGTGCGTTTGATTTGCAGAACCGGCGACATCTTGATTTTCGTGAGGTTTCAAGCTGAGATATGCATTTTCTGCGATAATCTTGGTGAGACTTCTGTCAGAAGTATGCAGAATCATCGGGATCGCTCTTTTCGAGCTATTTAATTCGAGAAACACGTTGTCTGGTTGTTTTCACGACTCCACAGTGCGTTTTATATGCAGAACCGGCGACATCTTAATTTTCGTGATGTTTCAAGCTGAGATATGGATTTTCTGCGATAATCTTGGTGAGACTTCAGTCAGAAGTATGCAGAATCATCTAGATCGCTCTTTTCAAGCTATTTAATGCGAATAAACAAGCTTTCTAGTGTTTTCACGACACCACAGTGCGTTTGATATCCAGAACCGGCGACATCTAGATTTTCGTGAGATTTCAACCTGAGATATGCATTTTCGTCGATAATCTTGGTGAGAATTCTGTCAGAAGTTTGCAGAATCATCTAGATCGCTGGTTTCGAGCTATTTAATGCGAAAAAACAAGTTTTCTGGTGTTTTGACCACTCCACAGTGCGTTTGATATGTAGAGCCGCCGATAACTTGGTTTTCGTGGGGTTTCCAGCTGAAATATGCATTTTCTGCGATAATATTGGTAAGACTTCAGTCAGAAGTATGCGGAAACATCGAGATCGCTCTTTTCGAGCTATTTAATGCGAGAAACACGTTATCTGGTGTATTGACCACTCCACAGTGCGTTTGATATGCAGAACCGGCGCCATCTTGATTTTCGTGAGGTTTCAAGCTGAGATATGCATTTTCTGCGATAATATTGGTGAGACTTCAGTAAGAAGTATACAGAATCTTCTAGATCGCTCGTTTCGAGCTATTTAATGCGAGAAACACGTTATCTGGTGTATTGACCACTCCACAGTGCGTTTGATATGCAAAACCGGCGATATCTTGGTTTTCGTCGGGTTTCAAGCTGAGATATGCATTTTCTGCGATAATCTTGGTGAGACTTCTGTCAGAAGTTTGCAGAATCATCTAGATCGCTCGTTTCGATCTATTTAATGCGAAAAAACAAGTTTTCTGGTGTTTTGACCACTCCACAGTGCGTTTGATATGTAGAGCCGCCGATAACTTGGTTTTCGTGGGGTTTCCAGCTGAAATATGCATTTTCTGCGATAATATTGGTAAGACTTCAGTCAGAAGTATGCGGAAACATCGAGATCGCTCTTTTCGAGCTATTTAATGCGAGAAACACGTTATCTGGTGTATTGACCACTCCACAGTGCGTTTGATATGCGGAACCGGCGCCATCTTGATTTTCGTGAGGTTTCAAGCTGAGATATGCATTTTCTGCGATAATCTTGGTGAGTCTTCTGTCAGCAGTATGCAGAATCATCTAGATCACTCTTTTCGAGCTATTTAATGCGAGAACCACGTTATCTGGTGTATTGAACACTCCACAGTGCGTTTGATATGCAGAACCGGCGACATCTTGGTTTTCGTGGGTTTTCCAGCTGAAATATGCATTTTCTGCGATAATCTTGGTGAGACGTCTGTTCGAAGTATGCAGAATCATCGAGATCGCTCTTTTCGAGCTATTTAATGCGAGAAACACGTTATCTGGTGTTTTGACCACTCCACAGTGCGTTTGATATGCAGAACCGGCGATATCTTGATTTTCGTGGTGTTTCCAGCTGAGATATGCATTTTCTCCTATAATCTTAGTGAGTATTCTGCCAGCAGTATGCAGAATCATCTAGATCACTCTTTTCGAGCTATTTAATGCGAGAACCACGTTATCTGGTGTATTGACCACTCCACAGTGCGTTTGATATGCAGAACCGGCGCCATCTTGATTTTCGTGAGGTTTCAAGCTGAGATATGCATTTTCTGCGATAATATTGGTGAGACTTCAGTCAGAAGTATGCAGAATCTTCTAGATCGCTCGTTTCGAGATATTTAATGCGAGAAACACGTTATCTGGTGTAATGACAACTCCACAGTGCGTTTGATATGCAAAACCGGCGATATCTTGGTTTTCGTCGGGTTTCAAGCTGAGATATGCATTTTCAACGATAATCTTGGTGAGATTTCACTCAGAAGTATGCAGAATCATCTCGATCGCTCGTTTCGAGCTATTTAATGCGAGAAACACGTTATCTGGTGTTTTGACCACTCCACAGTGCGTTTGATATGCAGAACCGGCGACATCTTGGTTTTCGTGGGGATTCCAGCTGAAATATGCATTTTCTGCGATAATCTTGGTGTTTCATCTATGAGAAGTATGCAGAAACATCGAGATCGCTCTTTTCGAGCTAGTTAATGCGAGAAACACGTTTTCTGGTGTTTTCACCACCCCACAGTGCGTTTGATATGCAGAACCGGCGACATCTTGGATTTCGTCGGGTTTCAAGTTGAGATACGCATTTTCTGCGATAATCTTGGTGAGTCTTCTGTCAGCAGTATGCAGAATCATCTAGATCGCTCTTTTCGAGCTATTTAATGCGACAAAATCGTTATCTGGTGTATTGACCACTCCACAGTGATTTGATATGTAGAGCCGCCGATAACTTGGTTTTCGTGGGGTTTCCAGCTGAGATATGCATTTTCTGCGATAAACCTGGTGAGTCTTCTGTCAGAAATATGCAGAATCATGTAGATCGTTCGTTTCGAGCTATTTAATGCGAAAAAACAAGTTTTCTGGTGTTCTGACCATTCCACAGTGCGTTTGATATGTAGAGCCGCCGATAACTTGGTTTTCGTGGGGTTTCCAGCTGAAATATGCATTTTCTGTGATAATCTTGGTGAGACCTCTGTCAGAAGTATGCAGTATCATCGAGATCGCTCTATTCGAGCTGTTTAATGCGAGAAACACGTTATCTGGTGTATTGACCACTCCACAGTGCGTATGATATGCAGAACCGGCGCCATCTTGATTTTCGTGAGGTTTCAAGCTGAGATATGCATTTTCTGCGATAATATTGGTGAGACTTCAGTCAGAAGTATGCAGAATCTTCTAGATCGCTCGTTTCGAGCTATTTAATGCGAGAACCACGTTATCTGGTGTATTGAACACTCCACAGTGCGTTTGATATGTAGAGCCGCCGATAACTTGGTTTTCGTGGGGTTTCCAGCTGAAATATGCATTTTCTGCGATAATCTTGGTGAGTACTCTGTCAGAAGTATGCAGAATCATCGAGATCGCTCTATTCGAGCTATTTAATGCGAGAAACACGTTATCTGGTGTATTGACCACTCCACAGTGCGTTTGATATGCAGAACCGGCGCCATCTTGATTTTCGTGAGGTTTCAAGCTGAGATATGCATTTTCTGCGATAATATTGGTGAGACTTCAGTCAGAAGTATGCAGAATCATCTAGATCGCTCGTTTCGAGCTATTTAATGCGAGAAACTCGTTTTCTGGTGTATTCACCACTCCACAGTGCGTTTGATATGCAGAACCGGCGATATCTTGATTTTCGTGGTGTTTCCAGCTGAGATATGCATTTTCTGCGATAATCTTGGTGAGTCTTCTGTCAGAAGTATGCAGAATCATCTAGATCGCTTATTTCGAGCTATTTAATGCGAGAAACACGTTTTCTGGTGTATTCACCACTCCACAGTGCGTTAGATATGCAGAACCGGCGGCATCTTGGATTTCGTCGGGGTTCATATTGAGATATGCATTTTCTACGATAATCTTGGTGAGACTTCTGTCAGAAGTATGCAGAATCATCGAGATCGCTCTTTTCGAGCTATTTAATGCGAGAAACTCGTTTTCTGGTGTATTCACCACTCCACAGTACGTTTGACATGCAGAACCGGCGAAATCTTGCTTTTCGTGGGTTTTCAAGCTGAGATATGCTTTTTCTGCGATAATCATGGTGAGACTTCTGTCAGAAGTATGCAGAATCTTCGAGAACGCTGTTTTCGAGCTACATAATGCGAGAAACACGTTATCTGGTGTTTTCACCACTCCACAGTGCGTTTGATATGCAGAACCAGCGACATCTTGGCTTTCGTCGGGTATCAAGCTGAGATATGCATTTTCAACGATAATCTTGGTGAGACTTCTGTCAGAAGTATGCAGAATCATCGGGATCGCTCTTTTCGAGCTATTTAATGCGAGAAACACGTTGTCTGGTTGTTTGCACGACTCCACAGTGCGTTTGATATGCAGAACCGGCGACATCTTGATTTTCGTGATGTTTTCCAGCTGAGATATGGATTTTCTGCGATAATCTTGGTGAGACTTCAGTCAGAAGTATGCAGAATCATCTAGATCGCTCTTTTCAAGCTATTTAATGCGAAAAAACAAGTTTTCTGGTGTTTTCAACATTCCACAGTGCGTTTGATATGCAGAACCGGCGACATCTTGGATTTCGTCGGGTTTCAAGCTGAGATATGCATTTTCTACGATAATCTTGGTGAGACTTCTGTCAGAAGTATGCAGAATCTTCGAGATCGCTCTTTTCGAGCTATTTAATGCGAGAAACATGTTATCTGGTGTTTTCATCACTCCACAGGGCGTTTGATATGCAGAACCGGCGATATCTTGGTTTTCGTGGGGTTTCCAGCTGAGATATGCATTTTCTGCGATAATCTTGGTGAGACTTTAGTCAGAAGTATGCAGAATCATCTAGATCGCTCGTTTCGAGCTATTTAATGCGAAAAAACAAGTTTTCTGTTGTTTTGACCACTCCACAGTGCGTATGATATGTAGAGCCGCCGATAACTTGGTCTTCGCGGGGTTTCCAGCTGAAATATGCATTTTCTGCGATGATCTTGGTGTTTCATCTATGAGAAGTATGCAGAATGATCGAGAACGCTCTTTTCGAGTTAGCTAATGCGAGAAACACGTTTTCTGGTGTTTTCAACATTCCACAGTGCGTCTGATATGCAGAACCGACGATATCGTGGTTTTCGTGGTGTTTCCAGCTGAGATATGCATTTTCTGCGATAATCTTGGTGGGTCTTCTGTCAGCAGTATGCAGAATCATCTAGATCACTCTTTTCGAGCTACTTAATGCGAGAACCACGTTATCTGGTGTATTGACCACTCCACAATGCGTTTGATTTGCAGAACCGGCGACATCTTGGTTTTCGTGGGGTTTCCAGCTGAAATATGCATTTTCAACGATAATCTTGGTGAGATTTCAGTCAGAAGTATACAGAATTTTCTAGATCGCTCTTTTCGAGCTATTTAATGCGAGAAACACGTTATCTGGTTGTTTTCACCACTCCACAGTGCGTTTGATTTGCAGAACCGGCGACATCTTGATTTTCGTGAGGTTTCAAGCTGAGATATGCATTTTCTGCGATAATCTTGGTGAGACTTCTGTCAGAAGTATGCAGAATCATCGGGATCGCTCTTTTCGAGCTATTTAATTCGAGAAACACGTTGTCTGGTTGTTTTGACGACTCCACAGTGCGTTTTATATGCAGAACCGGCGACATCTTAATTTTCGTGATGTTTCAAGCTGAGATATGGATTTTCTGCGATAATCTTGGTGAGACTTCAGTCAGAAGTATGCAGAATCATCTAGATCGCTCTTTTCAAGCTATTTAATGCGAATAAACAAGTTTTCTAGTGTTTTCACGACACCACAGTGCGTTTGATATCCAGAACCGGCGACATCTAGATTTTCGTGAGATTTCAACCTGAGATATGCATTTTCGTCGATAATCTTGGTGAGTCTTCTGTCAGTAGTATGCAGAATCATCGGGACCCCTCTTTTCGAGCTATTTAATGCGAGAAACACGTTATCTGTTGTTTTCACCACTCCGCAGTGCGTTTGATATGCAGAACCGGCGACATCTTGATTTTCGTGAGATTTCAACCTGAGATATGCATTTTCTACGATAATCTTGGTGAGACTTCCGTCAGAAGTATGCAGAATCTTCGAGATCGCTCTTTTCGAGCTATTTAAAGCGAGAAACACGTTATCTGGTGTTTTCACGACACCACAGTGCGTTTGATATCCAGAACAGGCGACATCTTGAATTTCGTGAGATTTCAACCTGAGATATGCATTTTCGTCGATAATCTTGGTGAGACTTCTGTCAGAAGTATGCAGAATCTTCGAGAACGCTCTTTTCGAGCTACATAATGCGAGAAACACGTTATCTGGTGTTTTCACCACTCCACAGTGCGTTTGATATGCAGAACCGGCGACATCTTGGCTTTCGTCGGGTATCAAGCTGAGATATGCATTTTAAACGATAATCTTGGTGAGACTTCTGTCAGAAGTTTGCAGAATCATCTAGATCGCTGGTTTCGAGCTATTTAATGCGAAAAAACAAGTTTTCTGGTGTTTTGACCACTCCACAGTGCGTTTGATATGTAGAGCCGCCGATAACTTGGTTTTCGTGGGGTTTCCAGCTGAAATATGCATTTTCTGCGATAATATTGGTAAGACTTCAGTCAGAAGTATGCGGAAACATCGAGATCGCTCTTTTCGAGCTATTTAATGCGAGAAACACGTTATCTGGTGTATTGACCACTCCACAGTGCGTTTGATATGCAGAACCGGCGCCATCTTGATTTTCGTGAGGTTTCAAGCTGAGATATGCATTTTCTGCGATAATATTGGTGAGACTTCAGTAAGAAGTATACAGAATCTTCTAAATCGCTCGTTTCGAGCTATTTAATGCGAGAAACACGTTATCTGGTGTATTGACCACTCCACAGTGCGTTTGATATGCAAAACCGGCGATATCTTGGTTTTCGTCGGGTTTCAAGCTGAGATATGCATTTTCTGCGATAATCTTGGTGAGATTTCACTCAGAAGTATGCAGAATCATCTCGATCGCTCGTTTCGAGCTATTTAATGCGAGAAACACGTTATCTGGTGTTTTGACCACTCCACAGTGCGTTTGATATGCAGAACCGGCGACATCTTGGTTTTCGTGGGGATTCCAGCTGAAATATGCATTTTCTGCGATAATCTTGGTGTTTCATCTATGAGAAGTATGCAGAAACATCGAGATCGCTCTTTTCGAGCTAGTTAATGCGAGAAACACGTTTTCTGGTGTTTTCACCACCCCACAGTGCGTTTGATATGCAGAACCGGCGACATCTTGGATTTCGTCGGGTTTCAAGTTGAGATACGCATTTTCTGCGATAATCTTGGTGAGTCTTCTGTCAGCAGTATGCAGAATCATCTAGATCGCTCTTTTCGAGCTATTTAATGCGACAAAATCGTTATCTGGTGTATTGACCACTCCACAGTGATTTGATATGTAGAGCCGCCGATAACTTGGTTTTCGTGGGGTTTCCAGCTGAGATATGCATTTTCTGCGATAAACCTGGTGAGTCTTCTGTCAGAAGTATGCAGAATCACCGAGATCGCTCTATTCGCGCTATTTAATGCGAGAAACACGTTATCTGGTGTTTTCACCACTCCACATTGCGCCTGACATGCAGAACCGGCGACATCTTGGTTTTCGTGGGGTTTCCAGCTGAAATATGCATTTTCTGCTATAATCTTGGTGAGTCTTCTGTCAGAAGTATGCAGAATCATGTAGATCGTTCGTTTCGAGCTATTTAATGCGAAAAAACAAGTTTTCTGGTGTTTTGACCATTCCACAGTGCGTTTGATATGTAGAGCCGCCGATAACTTGGTTTTCGTGGGGTTTCCAGCTGAAATATGCATTTTCTGTGATAATCTTGGTGAGACCTCTGTCAGAAGTATGCAGTATCATCGAGATCGCTCTATTCGAGCTGTTTAATGCGAGAAACACGTTATCTGGTGTATTGACCACTCCACAGTGCGTTTGATATGCAGAACCGGCGCCATCTTGATTTTCGTGAGGTTTCAAGCTGAGATATGCATTTTCTGCGATAATATTGGTGAGACTTCAGTCAGAAGTATGCAGAATCTTCTAGATCGCTCGTTTCGAGCTATTTAATGCGAGAACCACGTTATCTGGTGTATTGAACACTCCACAGTGCGTTTGATATGTAGAGCCGCCGATAACTTGGTTTTCGTGGGGTTTCCAGCTGAAATATGCATTTTCTGCGATAATCTTGGTGAGTACTCTGTCAGAAGTATGCAGAATCATCGAGATCGCTCTATTCGAGCTATTTAATGCGAGAAACACGTTATCTGGTGTATTGACCACTCCACAGTGCGTTTGATATGCAAAACCGGCGATATCTTGGTTTTCGTCGGGTTTCAAGCTGAGATATGCATTTTCAACGATAATCTTGGTGAGATTTCAGTCAGAAGTATGCAGAATCATCTAGATCGCTCGTTTCGAGCTCTTTAATGCGAAAAAACAAGTTTTCTGGTGTTTTCAACATTCCACAGTACGTTTGATATGCAGAACCGGCGATATCTTGATTTTCGTGGGGTTTCCAGCTGAAATATGCATTTTCTGCGATAATCTTGGTGAGACGTCTGTCCGAAGTATGTAGAATCATCGAGATCGCTCTTTTCGAGCTATTTAATGCGACAAACACGTTATCTGGTGTATTCACCACTCCACAGTGCGTTTGATATGCAAAACCGGCGATATCTTGGTTTTCGTCGGGTTTCCAGCTGAGATATGCATTTTCTGCGATAATCTTGGTGAGTCTTCTGTCAGCAGTATGCAGAATCATCTAGATCACTCTTTTCGAGCTATTTAATGCGAGAACCACGTTATCTGGTGTATTGAACACTCCACAGAGCGTTTGATATGCAGAACCGGCGACATCTTGGTTTTCGTGGGGTTTCCAGCTGAAATATGCATTTTCTGCGATAATCTTGGTGAGACGTCTGTCCGAAGTATGTAGAATCATCGAGATCGCTCTTTTCGAGCTATTTAATGCGACAAACACGTTATCTGGTGTTTTGACCACTCCACAGTGTGTTTGATATGCAGAACCGGCGATATCTTGATTTTCGTGGTGTTTCCAGCTGATATATGCATTTTCTGCGATAATCTTGGTGAGTCTTCTGCCAGCAGTATGCAGAATCATCGAGATCGCTCTTTTCGAGCTATTTAATGCGAGAAACACGTTATCTGGTGTTTTGACCACTCCACAGTGCGTTTGATATGCAGAACCGGCGACATCTTGGTTTTCGTGGGGTTTCCAGCTGAAATATGCATTTTCTGCGATAATCTTGGTGAGACGTCTGTCCGAAGTATGCAGAATCATCGAGATCGCTCTTTTCGAGCTATTTAATGTGAGAAACACGTTATCTGGTGTTTTGACCACTCCACAGTGCGTTTGATATGCAGAACCGGCGATATCTTGGTTTTCGTGGGGTTTCCAGCTGAAATATGCATTTGCTGCGATAATCTTGGTGTTTCATCTATGAGAAGTATGCAGAAACATCGAGATCGCTCTTTTCGAGCTAGTTAATGCGAGAAACACGTTTTCTGGTGTTTTGACCACTCCACAGTGCGTTTGATATGCAGAACCGGCGATATCTTGGTTTTCGTGGGGTTTCCAGCTGAAATATGCATTTTCTGCGATAATCTTGGTGAGTCTTCTGTCAGCAGTATGCAGAATCATCTAGATCGCTCTTTTCGAGCTAATTAATGCGACAAACACGTTATCTGGTGTATTGACCACTCCACAGTGATTTGATATGTAGAGCCGCCGATAACTTGGTTTTCGTGGGGTTTCCAGCTGAGATATGCATTTTCTGCGATAAACCTGGTGAGTCTTCTGTCAGAAGTATGCAGAATCACCGAGATCGCTCGTTTCGAGCTATTTAATGCGAGAACCACGTTATCTGGTGTATTGAACACTCCACAGTGCGTTTGATATGCAGAACCGGCGACATCATGGATTTCGTCGGGGTTCAAGCTGAGATATGCATTTTCTGCGATAATCTTGGTGAGACTTCTGTCCGAAGTATGCAGAATCATCTAGATCGCTCGTTTCGAGCTATTTAATGCGAAAAAACAAGTTTTCTGGTGTTTTCAACATTCCACAGTGCGTTTGATATGCGGAACCGGCGATATCTTGATTTTCGTGGTGTTTCCAGGTGAGATATGCATTTTCTGCGATAATCTTGGTGAGTCTTCTGTCAGCAGTATGCAGAATCATCTAGATCGCTCTTTTCGAGCTATTAAATGCGTGATACACGTTATCTAGTTGTTTTCACCACTCCACAGTGCGTTTTATATACAGAACCGGCGATATCTTGATTTTCGTGGTGTTTCCAGCTGATATATGCATTTTCTGCGATAATCTTGGTGAGTCTTCTGCCAGCAGTATGCAGAATCATCGATATCGCTCTTTTCGATCTATTTAATGCGAGAAACACGATATCTGGTGTTTTGACCACTCCACAGGGCGTTTGATATGCAGCATCGGGGATATCTTGGTTTTCGTGGGGTTTCCAGCTGAAATATGCATTTTCTGCGATAAACTTTGTGAGTCTTCTGTCAGAAGTATGCAGAATCATCTAGATCGCTCGTTTCGAGCTATTTAATGCGAAAAAACAAGTTTTCTGGTGTTTTCAACATTCCACAGTACGTTTGATATGCAGAACCGGCGATATCTTGATTTTCGTGGGGTTTCCAGCTGAAATATGCATTTTCTGCGATAATCTTGGTGAGACGTCTGTCCGAAGTATGTAGAATCATCGAGATCGCTCTTTTCGAGCTATTTAATGCGACAAACACGTTATCTGGTGTTTTGACCACTCCACAGTGTGTTTGATATGCAGAACCGGCGATATCTTGATTTTCGTGGTGTTTCCAGCTGATATATGCATTTTCTGCGATAATCTTGGTGAGTCTTCTGCCAGCAGTATGCAGAATCATCGAGATCGCTCTTTTCGAGCTATTTAATGCGAGAAACACGTTATCTGGTGTATTCACCACTCCACAGTGCGTTTGATATGCAAAACCGGCGATATCTTGGTTTTCGTCGGGTTTCCAGCTGAGATATGCATTTTCTGCGATAATCTTGGTGAGTCTTCTGTCAGCAGTATGCAGAATCATCTAGATCACTCTTTTCGAGCTATTTAATGCGAGAACCACGTTATCTGGTGTATTGAACACTCCACAGTGCGTTTGATATGCAGAACCGGCGACATCTTGGTTTTCGTGGGGTTTCCAGCTGAAATATGCATTTTCTGCGATAATCTTGGTGAGACGTCTGTCCGAAGTATGTAGAATCATCGAGATCGCTCTTTTCGAGCTATTTAATGCGACAAACACGTTATCTGGTGTTTTGACCACTCCACAGTGTGTTTGATATGCAGAACCGGCGATATCTTGATTTTCGTGGTGTTTCCAGCTGATATATGCATTTTCTGCGATAATCTTGGTGAGTCTTCTGCCAGCAGTATGCAGAATCATCGAGATCGCTCTTTTCGAGCTATTTAATGCGAGAAACACGTTATCTGGTGTTTTGACCACTCCACAGTGCGTTTGATATGCAGAACCGGCGACATCTTGGTTTTCGTGGGGTTTCCAGCTGAAATATGCATTTTCTGCGATTATCTTGGTGAGACGTCTGTCCGAAGTATGCAGAATCATCGAGATCGCTCTTTTCGAGCTATTTAATGCGAGAAACACGTTATCTGGTGTTTTGACCACTCCACAGTGCGTTTGATATGCAGAACCGGCGACATCTTGGTTTTCGTGGGGTTTCCAGCTGAAATATGCATTTTCTGCGATAATCTTGGTGAGACGTCTGTCCGAAGTATGCAGAATCATCGAGATCGCTCTATTCGAGCTATTTAATGCGAGAAACACGTTATCTGGTGTTTTCACCACTCCACATTGCGCCTGATATGCAGAACCGGCGACATCTTGGTTTTCGTGGGGTTTCCAGCTGAAATATGCATTTTCTGCGATAATCTTGGTGAATCTTCTGTCAGAAGTATGCAGAATCATGTAGATCGTTCGTTTCGAGCTATTTAATGCGAAAAAACAAGTTTTCTGGTGTTTTGACCACTCCACAGTGCGTTTGATATGCAGAACCGGCGCCATCTTGATTTTCGTGAGGTATCAAGCTGAGATATGCATTTTCTGCGATAATATTGGTGAGACTTCAGTCAGAAGTATGCAGAATCTTCTAGATCGCTCGTTTCGAGCTATTTAATGCGAGAACCACGTTATCTGGTGTATTGAACACTCCACAGTGCGTTTGATATGCAGAACCGGCGACATCATGGATTTCGTCGGGGTTCAAGCTGAGATATGCATTTTCTGCGATAATCTTGGTGAGACTTCTGTCCGAAGTATGCAGAATCATCTAGATCGCTCGTTTCGAGCTATTTAATGCGAAAAAACAAGTTTTCTGGTGTTTTCAACATTCCACAGTGCGTTTGATATGCGGAACCGGCGATATCTTGATTTTCGTGGTGTTTCCAGGTGAGATATGCATTTTCTGCGATAATCTTGGTGAGTCTTCTGTCAGCAGTATGCAGAATCATCTAGATCGCTCTTTTCGAGCTATTAAATGCGAGATACACGTTATCTAGTTGTTTTCACCACTCCACAGTGCGTTTTATATACAGAACTGGCGACATCTTGATTTTCGTGAGGTTTCAAGCTGACATATGCATTTTCTGCGATAATATTGGTGAGACTTCTGTCCGAAGTATGCAGAATCATCGATATCGCTCTTTTCGATCTATTTAATGCGAGAATCACGATATCTGGTGTTTTGACCACTCCACAGGGCGTTTGATATGCAGCATCGGGGATATCTTGGTTTTCGTGGGGTTTCCAGCTGAAATATGCATTTTCTGCGATAAACTTTGTGAGTCTTCTGTCAGAAGTATGCAGAATCATCGAGATCGCTCTATTCGAACTCTTTAAAGCGAGAAACACGTTATCTGGTGTTTTCACCATCCACATTGCGCCTGATATGCAGAACCGGCGACATCTTGGTTTTCGTGGGGTTTCCAGCTTAAATGTGCATTTTCTGCGATAATCTTGGTGAGTCTTCTGACAGAAGTATGCAGAATCATGTAGATCGTTCGTTTCGAGTTATTTAATGCGAAAAAACAAGTTTTCTGGTGTTTTGACCACTCCACAGTGCGTTTGATATGTAGAGCCGCCGATAACTTGGTTTTCGTGGGGTTTCCAGCTGAAATATGCATTTTCTGCGATAATCTTGGTGAGTCCTCTGTCAGAAGTATGCAGAATCATCGAGATCGCTCTATTCGAGCTATTTAATGCGAGAAACACGTTATCTGGTGTATTGACCACTCCACAGTGCGTTTGATATGCAAAACCGGCGATATCTTGGTTTTCGTCGGTTTTCAAGCTGAGATATGCATTTTCAACGATAATCTTGGTGAGACTTCAGTCAGAAGTATGCAGAATCATCTAGATCGCTCGTTTCGAGCTATTTAATGCGAAAAAACAAGTTTTCTGGTGTTTTCAACATTCCACAGTGCGTTTGATATGCGGAACCGGCGATATCTTGATTTTCGTGGTGTTTCCAGGTGAGATATGCATTTTCTGCGATAATCTTGGTGAGTCTTCTGTCAGCAGTATGCAGAATCATCGATATCGCTCTTTTCGAGCTATTTAATGTGAGAAACGCGTTATCTGGTGTTTTGACAACTTCACAGTGCGTTTGATATGCAGAAATGGCGAAATCTTTTTTTTCGTCGGTTTTCATCCTGAGGTATGCATTTTCTGCGTTAACCTTGGTGCGACTTTTGTCAGAAGTATGCAGAATCATCTAGATCGCTCGTTTCGAGCTATTTAATACGAGAAACACGTTATCTGGTTGTTTTCACCACTCCACAGTGCGTTTGATATGCAGGACCGGCGACATCTTGATTTTCGTGGGGTTTCAAGCTGAGATATGCATTTTCTGCGATAATATTGGTGAGACTTCAGTAAGAAGTATGCAGAATCATCTAGATCGCTCGTTTCGAGCTATTTAATGCGAAAAAAACAAGTTTTCTGGTGTTTTCAACATTCCACAGTGCGTTTGATATGCAGACCCGGCGATATCTTGATTTTCGTGGTGTTTCCAGATGAGATATGCATTTTCTGCGATAATCTTGGTGAGTCTTCTGTCACAAGTATGCAGAATCATCGAGATCGCTCTTTTCGAGCTATTTAATGCGAGAAACACGTTATCTGGTGTTTTGACCACTCCACAGTGCGTTTGATATGCAGAACCGGCGACATCTTGGTTTTCGTGGGGTTTCCAGCTGAAATATGCATTTTCTGCGATAATCTTGGTGAGACGTCTGTCCGAAGTATGCAGAATCATCGAGATCGCTCTATTCGAGCTATTTAATGCGAGATACACGTTATCTGGTTGTTTTCATCACTCCACAGGGCGTTTGATATGCAGAACCGGCGATATCTTGGTTTTCGTGGGGTTTCCAGCTGAGATATGCATTTTCTGCGATAATATTGGTGAGACTTCTGTCCGAAGTATGCAGAGTCATCGAGATCGTACTTTTCAAGCTATTTAATGCGAGAAACACGTTTTCTGGGGTATTCACCAATCCACAGTTCGTTGGATATGCAGAACAGGAGATATCTTGGTTTTCGTGGGGTTTCCAGCTGAAATATGCATTTGCTGCGATAATCTTGGTGTTTCATCTATGAGAAGTATGCAGAATCATCCAGAACGATCTTTTCGAGCTAGTTAATGCGAGTAACACGTTATCTGGTGTTTTCACCACTCCACAGTGCGTTTGATATGCAGAACCGGCGACATCATGGATTTCGTCGGGGTTCAAGCTGAGATATGCATTTGCTGCGATAATCTTGGTGAGACTTCTGTCCGAAGAATGCTGAATCATCTAGATCGCTCTTTTCGAGCTATTTAATGCGAGAAACACGTTATCTGGTGTTTTCACCACTCCACAGTGCGTTTGATATGCAGAACCAGCGATATCTTGGTTTTCGTGGGGTTTCAAGATGAGATATGCATTTTCTGCGATAATCTTGGTGAGACTCCTGTCCGAAGTATGCAGAATCATCGAGATCGCTCTTCTCGAGCTATTTAATGCGAGAAGCAAGTTATCTGGTGTTTTCACCACTCCACAGTGCGTTTGATATGCAGAACCGGCGATATCTTGATTTTCGTGGTGTTTCCAGCTGAGATATGCATTTTCGGCGATAATCTTGGTGAGTCTTCTGCCAGAAGTATGCAGAATCATCTAGATCGCTCTTTTCGAGCTATTTAATGCGACAAACAAGTTTTCTGGTGTATTCACCACTCCACAGTACGTTAGACATGCAGAACCGGAGATATCTTCGTTTCGGTCGGGTTACAAGCTGAGATATGCATTTTCTACGATAATATTGGTGAGACCTCTGTCAGAAGTATGCAGAATCTTCGAGAACGCTCTTTTCGAGCTACTTAATGCGAGAAACACGTTTTCTGGTGTTTTCACCACTCCACAGTACGTTTGATGTGCCGAACCGGCGACATCTTGATTTTCGTGATGTTTCTAGCTGAGATATGCATTCTCTGCGATAATATTGGTGAGACTTCAGTCAGCAGTATGCAGAATCATCTAGATCGCTCTTTTCGAGCTATTTAATGCGGGAAACACGTTTTCTGGTGTATTCACCACTCCACAGTACGTTAGAAATGCAGAACCGGCGATATCTTCGTTTCGGTCGGGTTTCAAGCTGAGATATGCATTTTCTGCGATAATCTTGGTGAGTGTTCAGTCAGAAGTATGCAGAATCATCTAGATCGCTCTTTTCGAGCTATTTAATGCGGGAAACATGTTTTCTGGTGTTTTCACCACTCCACGGTGCGTCTGATATGCAGAACCGGCGATATCTTGGTTTTCGCGGGGTTTCCAGCTGAGATATGCATTTTCTGCGATAATCTTGGTGAGTCTTCTGTCAGAAGGATGCAGAATAATCTAGATCGCTCTTTTCGAGCTGTTTAATGCGAGAAACACGTTCTCTGGTGTTTTCACCACCCCACAGTGCGTTTGATATGCAGAACCGGAGATATCATCGTTTCGGTCGGGTTTCAAGCTGAGATATGCATTTTCTACGATAATATTGGTGAGACCTCAGTCAGAAGTATGCAGAATCTTCGAGAACGCTCTTTTCGAGCTACTTAATGCGAGAAACACGTTTTCTGGTGTTTTCACCTCCCCACAGTGCGTTTGATATGCAGAACCGGCGACATCGTGGTTTTCGTGGGGTTTCCAGCTGAGATAGGCATTTTCTGCGATATTCTTGGTGAGTCTTCTGTCAGAAGTATGCAGAATCATCGAGATCGCTCTATTCGAGGTATTTAATGCGAGAAACACGTTATCTGGTTGTTTTCACTACTCCACAGTGGGTTTGATATGCAGAACCGGCGACATCTTAATTTTCGTGATGTTTCTAGCTGAGATAGGCATTTTCAGCGATAATATTGGTGAGACTTCAGTCAGAAATATGCAGAATCATCTAGATCGCTCTTTTCGAGCTATTTAATGCGGGAAACACGTTTTCTGGTGTATTCACCACTCCACAGTGCGTTTGATATGCAGAACCGCCGACATCTTGATTTTCGTGGTGTTTCCAGCTGGGATATGCATTTTCTGCGATAATCTTGGTGAGACTTCAGTCAGAAGTATGCAGAATCATCTAGATCGCTCGTTTCGAGCTATTTAATGCGAGAAACACGTTATCTGGTGTTTTTACCACTCCACAGTGCGTTTGATATGCAGAACCGGCGACATCTTGATTTTCGTGATGTTTCTAGCTGAGATAGGCATTTTCTGCGATAATATTGGTGAGACTTCAGTCAGAAGTATGCAGAATCATCGGGATCGCTCTTTTCGAGCTGTTTAATGCGAGAAACACGTTATCTGGTGTTTTCACCACTGCACAGTACGTTTGATGTGCAGAACCGGAGATATCTTGGTTTTCGTGGGGTTTCAAGCTGAGATATGAATTTTTTAGGATAATCTTGGTGAGACTTCTGTCCGAAGTATGCAGAATCATCGAGATTGCTCTATTCGAGCTATTTAATGCGACAAAACGTTATCCGGTGTTTTCACAACTCCACAGTGCGTCTGATATGCAGAACCGGCGACATCTTGATTTGCGTGAGGTTTCCAGCTGAAATATGCATTTTCTGCGATAATCTTGGTGCGACTTCTGTCAGAAGTATGCAGAATCATCGACATCGCTCTTTTCGAGCTATTTAATGCGAGTAACACGTTTTCTGGTGTTTTCACCACCCCACAGTGCGTTTGATATGCAGAACCGGCGACATCTCGGTTTTCGTCGGGGTTCAAGCTGAGATATGCATTTTCTGCGATAATCTTTGTGAGACTTCAGTCAGAAGTATGATGAATAATCGAGATCGCTCTTTTCGAGCTATTTAATGCGAGAAACACGTTTTCTGGTGTATTCACCACTCCACAGTGCGTTTGATATGCAGAACCAGCGATATCTTGGCTTTCGTGGGGTTTCCATCTGAGATATGCATTTCCTGCGATAATCTTGGTGAGACTTCAGTCAGAAGTATGCAGAATCATCTAGATCGCTCGTTTCGAGCTATTTAATGCGAAAAAACAAGTTTTCTGGTGTTTTGACCACTCCACAGTGCGTTTGATATGTAGAGCCGCCGATAACTTGGTTTTCGTGGGGTTTCCAGCTGAAATATGCATTGTCTGCGATAACCTTTGTGTTTCATCTATGAGAAGTATGCAGAATCGTTGAGAACGCTCTTTTCGAGCTAGTTAATGTGAGCAACACGTGTTCTGGTGTTTTCACATCTCCACAGTGCGTCTGATATGCAGAACCGGCGACATCTTGATTTTCGTGAGGTTTCCAGCTGAAATATGCATTTTCTGCGATAATCTTGGAGCGACTTCTGTCAGAAGTATGCAGAATCATCGATATCGCTCTTTTGGGGCTATTTAATGCGAGCAGCACGTTATCTGGTGTTTTGGCCACTCCACAGTGCGTTTGATATGCAGAACCGGAGATATCTTGGTTTCGGTCGGGTTTCAAGCTGAGATATGCATTTTCTGCGATAATCTTGGTGAGACTTCAGTCAGAAGTATGATGAATAATCGAGATCGCTCTTTTCGAGCTATTTAATGCGAGAAACACGTTTTCTGGTGTATTCACCACTCCACAGTAGGATTGACATGCAGAACCGGAGATATCTTGGTTTCGGTCGGGTTTCAGGCTGAGATATGCATTTTCTGCGATAAAATTGGTGAGACGTCAGTCAGAAGTATGCAGAATCATCTAGATCGCTCGTTTCGAGCTATTTAATGCGAAAAGCAAGTTTTCTGGTGTATTCACCACTCCACAGTGCGTTTGATATGCAGAACCAGCGATATCTTGGCTTTCGTGGGGTTTCCATCTGAGATATGCATTTCCTGCGATAATCTTGGTGAGACTTCAGTCAGAAGTATGCAGAATCATCTAGATCGGTCTTCTCGAGCTATTTAATTCGAGAAACACGTTTTCTGCTGTATTGACCACTCCACAGTACGTTTGACTTGCAGAAACGGAGATATCTTGGTTTCGGCCGGGTTTCAAGCTGAGATATGCATTTTCTGCGAAAAAATTGGTGAGACGTCAGTCAGAAGTATGCAGAATCATCTAGATCGCTCGTTTCGAGCTATTTAATGCGAAAAGCAAGTTTTCTGGTGTTTTGACCACTCCACAGAGCGTTTGATATGTAGAGCCGCCGATAACTTGGTTTTAGTGGGGTTTCCAGCTGAAATATGCATTTTCTGCGATGACCTTTGTGTTTCATCTATGAGAAGTATGCAGAATCATCGAGAACGCTCTTTTCGACTTAGTTAATGTGAGTAACACGTTTTCTTGTGATTTCACAACTCCACAGTGCGTCTGATATGCAGAACCGGCGACATCTTGATTTTCGTGAGGTTTCCAGCTGAAATATGCATTTTCTGCGATAATCTTGGTGCGACTTCTGTCAGAAGTATGCAGATTCATCGACATCGCTCTTTTCGAGCTATTTAATGCGAGTAACACGTTTTCTGGTGTTTTCACCACCCCATAGTGCGTTTGATATGCAGAACCGGCGACATCTCGGTTTTCGTCGGGTTTCAAACTGAGATATGCATTTTCTGCGATAATCTTGGTGAGACTTCAGTCAGAAGTATGATGAATAATCGAGATCGCTCTTTTCGATCTATTTAATGCGAGATACACGTTTTCTGGTGTATTCACCACTCCACAGTACGTTTGACATGCAGAACCGGAGATATCTTGGTTTCGGCCGGGTTTCAAGCTGAGATATGCATTTTCTGCGATAAAATTGGTGAGACGTCAGTCAGAAGTATGCAGAATCATCTAGATCGCTCGTTTCGAGCTATTTAATGCGAAAAGCAAGTTTTCTGGTGTTTTGACCACTCCACAGAGCGTTTGATATGTAGAGCCGCCGATAACTTGGTTTTCGTGGGGTTTCCATCTGAGATATGCATTTCCTGCGATAATCTTGGTGAGACTTCAGTCAGAAGTATGCAGAATCATCTAGATCGCTCTTTTCGAGCTATTTAATGCGAGAAACACGTTTTCTGGTGTATTCACCACTCCACAGTGCGTTTGATATGCAGAACCGGCGACATCTTGGTTTTCGTCGGGTTTCAAGCTGAGATATGCATTTTCTGCGATAATCTTGGTGAGTCTTCTGTCCGAAGTGTGCAGAATCATCTAGATCGCTCTTTTTGAGCTATTTAATGCGAGATACACGTTTTCCGGTGTATGCACCACTCCACAGTACGTTTGACATGCAGAACCGGAGATATCTTGGTTTCGGTCGGGTTTCAGGCTGAGATATGCAGTTTCTACGATAATCTTGGTGAGAATCTGTCAGAAGTACGCAGAATCATCGAGGACGCTCTTTTCGAGCTATTTAATGCGAGAAACACGTTTTCTGGTGTATTCACCACTCCACAGTGCGTTTGATATGCAGAACCGGAGATATCTTGGTTTCGGTCGGGTTTCAAGCTGAGATATGCATTTTCTGCGACAATCTTGGTGAGACTTCAGTCAGAAGTATGATGAATAATCGAGATCGCTCTTTTCGAGCTATTTAATGCGAGGAACACGTTTTCTGGTGTATTCACCACTCCACAGTACGTTTGACATGCAGAACCGGAGATATCTTGGTTTCTGTCGGGTTTCAGGCTGAGATATGCATTTTCTACGATAATCTTGGTGAGAATCTGTCAGAAGTATGCAGAATCTTCGAGGACGCTCTTTTCGAGCTATTTAATGCGAGGAACACGTTTTCTGGGGCTCTCACCACACCACAGTTCGTTGGATATGCAGAACAGGTGATATCTTGGGTTTCGAGGGGTTTCAAGCTCAGATATGCATTTTCTGCGATAAACTTGGTGAGACTTCTGTCCGAAGTATGCAGAATCATCGACATCGCTTTTTTCGAGCTATTTAATGCGAGAAACACGTTATCTAGTGTTTTCACCACTCCACAGTGCGTTTGATATGCAGAACCGGCGACATCTTGATTTTCGTGAGGTTTCTAACTGTGATATGCGTTTTCTGCGATAATATTGGTGAGACTTCTGTTAGAAGTATGCAGAATGATCGAGATCGCTCTTTTCGAGCTATTTAATGGAGAAACACGTTATCTGGTGTATTGACCACTCCACAGTGCGTTTGATATGCAGAACCGGCGATATCTTGGTTTCGGTCGGGTTTCAAGCTGAGATATGCATTTTCTGCGATAATCTTGGTGAGACTTCAGTCAGAAGTATGATGAATAATCGAGATCGCTCTTTTCGAGCTATTTAATGCGAGAAACACGTTTTCTGGTGTATTCACCACTCCACAGTGCGTTTGATATGCAGAACCAGCGATATCTTGGCTTTCGTGGGGTTTCCATCTGAGATATGCATTTCCTGCGATAATCTTGGTGAGACTTCTGTCAGAAGTATGCAGAATCATCTAGATCGCTCGTTTCGAGCTATTTAATGCGAAAAAACAAGTTTTCTGGTGTTTTGACCACTCCACAGTGCGTTTGATATGTAGAGCCGCCGATAACTTGGTTTTCGTGGGGTTTCCAGCTGAAATATGCATTGTCTGCGATAACCTTTGTGTTTCATCTATGAGAAGTATGCAGAATCATTGAGAACGCTCTTTTCGAGCTAGTTAATGTGAGCAACACGTGTTCTGGTGTTTTCACATCTCCACAGTGCGTCTGATATGCAGAACCGGCGACATCTTGATTTTCGTGAGGTTTCCAGCTGAAATATGCATTTTCTGCGATAATCTTGGAGCGACTTCTGTCAGAAGTATGCAGAATCATCGATATCGCTCTTTTGGGGCTATTTAATGCGAGCAGCACGTTATCTGGTGTTTTGACCACTCCACAGTGTGTTTGATATGCAGAACCGGCGATATCTTGATTTTCGTGGTGTTTCCAGCTGATATATGCATTTTCTGCGATAATCTTGGTGAGTCTTCTGCCAGCAGTATGCAGAATCATCGAGATCGCTCTTTTCGAGCTATTTAATGCGAGAAACACGTTATCTGGTGTTTTGACCACTCCACAGTGCGTTTGATATGCAGAACCGGCGACATCTTGGTTTTCGTGGGGTTTCCAGCTGAAATATGCATTTTCTGCGAAAATCTTGGTGAGACGTCTGTCCGAAGTATGCAGAATCATCGAGATCGCTCTTTTCGAGCTATTTAATGTGAGAAACACGTTATCTGGTGTTTTGACCACTCCACAGTGCGTTTGATATGCAGAACCGGCGATATCTTGGTTTTCGTGGGGTTTCCAGCTGAAATATGCATTTGCTGCGATAATCTTGGTGTTTCATCTATGAGAAGTATGCAGAAACATCGAGATCGCTCTTTTCGAGCTAGTTAATGCGAGAAACACGTTTTCTGGTGTTTTGACCACTCCACAGAGCGTTTGATATGTAGAGCCGCCGATAACTTGGTTTTCGTGGGGTTTCCATCTGAGATATGCATTTCCTGCGATAATCTTGGTGAGACTTCAGTCAGAAGTATGCAGAATCATCTAGATCGCTCTTTTCGAGCTAGTTAATGCGAGAAACACGTTTTCTGGTGTTTTGACCACTCCACAGTGCGTTTGATATGCAGAACCGGCGACATCATGGATTTCGTCGGGGTTCAAGCTGAGATATGCATTTTCTGCGATAATCTTGGTGAGACTTCTGTCCGAAGTATGCAGAATCATCTAGATCGCTCGTTTCGAGCTATTTAATGCGAAAAAACAAGTTTTCTGGTGTTTTCAACATTCCACAGTGCGTTTGATATGCGGAACCGGCGATATCTTGATTTTCGTGGTGTTTCCAGGTGAGATATGCATTTTCTGCGATAATCTTGGTGAGTCTTCTGTCAGCAGTATGCAGAATCATCTAGATCGCTCTTTTCGAGCTATTAAATGCGTGATACACGTTATCTAGTTGTTTTCACCACTCCACAGTGCGTTTTATATACAGAACCGGCGATATCTTGATTTTCGTGGTGTTTCCAGCTGATATATGCATTTTCTGCGATAATCTTGGTGAGTCTTCTGCCAGCAGTATGCAGAATCATCGATATCGCTCTTTTCGATCTATTTAATGCGAAAAAACAAGTTTTCTGGTGTTTTCAACATTCCACAGTACGTTTGATATGCAGAACCGGCGATATCTTGATTTTCGTGGGGTTTCCAGCTGAAATATGCATTTTCTGCGATAATCTTGGTGAGACGTCTGTCCGAAGTATGTAGAATCATCGAGATCGCTCTTTTCGAGCTATTTAATGCGACAAACACGTTATCTGGTGTTTTGACCACTCCACAGTGTGTTTGATATGCAGAACCGGCGATATCTTGATTTTCGTGGTGTTTCCAGCTGATATATGCATTTTCTGCGATAATCTTGGTGAGTCTTCTGCCAGCAGTATGCAGAATCATCGAGATCGCTCTTTTCGAGCTATTTAATGCGAGAAACACGTTATCTGGTGTATTCACCACTCCACAGTGCGTTTGATATGCAAAACCGGCGATATCTTGGTTTTCGTCGGGTTTCCAGCTGCGATATGCATTTTCTGCGATAATCTTGGTGAGTCTTCTGTCAGCAGTATGCAGAATCATCTAGATCACTCTTTTCGAGCTATTTAATGCGAGAACCACGTTATCTGGTGTATTGAACACTCCACAGTGCGTTTGATATGCAGAACCGGCGACATCTTGGTTTTCGTGGGGTTTCCAGCTGAAATATGCATTTTCTGCGATAATCTTGGTGAGACGTCTGTCCGAAGTATGTAGAATCATCGAGATCGCTCTTTTCGAGCTATTTAATGCGACAAACACGTTATCTGGTGTTTTGACCACTCCACAGTGTGTTTGATATGCAGAACCGGCGATATCTTGATTTTCGTGGTGTTTCCAGCTGATATATGCATTTTCTGCGATAATCTTGGTGAGTCTTCTGCCAGCAGTATGCAGAATCATCGAGATCGCTCTTTTCGAGCTATTTAATGCGAGAAACACGTTATCTGGTGTTTTGACCACTCCACAGTGCGTTTGATATGCAGAACCGGCGACATCTTGGTTTTCGTGGGGTTTCCAGCTGAAATATGCATTTTCTGCGATTATCTTGGTGAGACGTCTGTCCGAAGTATGCAGAATCATCGAGATCGCTCTTTTCGAGCTATTTAATGCGAGAAACACGTTATCTGGTGTTTTGACCACTCCACAGTGCGTTTGATATGCAGAACCGGCGACATCTTGGTTTTCGTGGGGTTTCCAGCTGAAATATGCATTTTCTGCGATAATCTTGGTGAGACGTCTGTCCGAAGTATGCAGAATCATCGAGATCGCTCTATTCGAGCTATTTAATGCGAGAAACACGTTATCTGGTGTTTTCACCACTCCACATTGCGCCTGATATGCAGAACCGGCGACATCTTGGTTTTCGTGGGGTTTCCAGCTGAAATATGCATTTTCTGCGATAATCTTGGTGAATCTTCTGTCAGAAGTATGCAGAATCATGTAGATCGTTCGTTTCGAGCTATTTAATGCGAAAAAACAAGTTTTCTGGTGTTTTGACCACTCCACAGTGGGTTTGATATGCAGAACCGGCGACATCTTAATTTTCGTGATGTTTCTAGCTGAGATAGGCATTTTCAGCGATAATATTGGTGAGACTTCAGTCAGAAATATGCAGAATCATCTAGATCGCTCTTTTCGAGCTATTTAATGCGGGAAACACGTTTTCTGGTGTATTCACCACTCCACAGTGCGTTTGATATGCAGAACCGCCGACATCTTGATTTTCGTGGTGTTTCCAGCTGGGATATGCATTTTCTGCGATAATCTTGGTGAGACTTCAGTCAGAAGTATGCAGAATCATCTAGATCGCTCGTTTCGAGCTATTTAATGCGAGAAACACGTTATCTGGTGTTTTTACCACTCCACAGTGCGTTTGATATGCAGAACCGGCGACATCTTGATTTTCGTGATGTTTCTAGCTGAGATAGGCATTTTCTGCGATAATATTGGTGAGACTTCAGTCAGAAGTATGCAGAATCATCGGGATCGCTCTTTTCGAGCTATTTAATGCGAGAAACACGTTATCTGGTGTTTTCACCACTGCACAGTACGTTTGATGTGCAGAACCGGAGATATCTTGGTTTTCGTGGGGTTTCAAGCTGAGATATGAATTTTTTAGGATAATCTTGGTGAGACTTCTGTCCGAAGTATGCAGAATCATCGAGATTGCTCTATTCGAGCTATTTAATGCGACAAAACGTTATCCGGTGTTTTCACAACTCCACAGTGCGTCTGATATGCAGAACCGGCGACATCTTGATTTGCGTGAGGTTTCCAGCTGAAATATGCATTTTCTGCGATAATCTTGGTGCGACTTCTGTCAGAAGTATGCAGAATCATCGACATCGCTCTTTTCGAGCTATTTAATGCGAGTAACACGTTTTCTGGTGTTTTCACCACCCCACAGTGCGTTTGATATGCAGAACCGGCGACATCTCGGTTTTCGTCGGGGTTCAAGCTGAGATATGCATTTTCTGCGATAATCTTTGTGAGACTTCAGTCAGAAGTATGATGAATAATCGAGATCGCTCTTTTCGAGCTATTTAATGCGAGAAACACGTTTTCTGGTGTATTCACCACTCCACAGTGCGTTTGATATGCAGAACCAGCGATATCTTGGCTTTCGTGGGGTTTCCATCTGAGATATGCATTTCCTGCGATAATCTTGGTGAGACTTCAGTCAGAAGTATGCAGAATCATCTAGATCGCTCGTTTCGAGCTATTTAATGCGAAAAAACAAGTTTTCTGGTGTTTTGACCACTCCACAGTGCGTTTGATATGTAGAGCCGCCGATAACTTGGTTTTCGTGGGGTTTCCAGCTGAAATATGCATTGTCTGCGATAACCTTTGTGTTTCATCTATGAGAAGTATGCAGAATCATTGAGAACGCTCTTTTCGAGCTAGTTAATGTGAGCAACACGTGTTCTGGTGTTTTCACATCTCCACAGTGCGTCTGATATGCAGAACCGGCGACATCTTGATTTTCGTGAGGTTTCCAGCTGAAATATGCATTTTCTGCGATAATCTTGGAGCGACTTCTGTCAGAAGTATGCAGAATCATCGATATCGCTCTTTTGGGGCTATTTAATGCGAGCAGCACGTTATCTGGTGTTTTGGCCACTCCACAGTGCGTTTGATATGCAGAACCGGAGATATCTTGGTTTCGGTCGGGTTTCAAGCTGAGATATGCATTTTCTGCGATAATCTTGGTGAGACTTCAGTCAGAAGTATGATGAATAATCGAGATCGCTCTTTTCGAGCTATTTAATGCGAGAAACACGTTTTCTGGTGTATTCACCACTCCACAGTAGGATTGACATGCAGAACCGGAGATATCTTGGTTTCGGTCGGGTTTCAGGCTGAGATATGCATTTTCTGCGATAAAATTGGTGAGACGTCAGTCAGAAGTATGCAGAATCATCTAGATCGCTCGTTTCGAGCTATTTAATGCGAAAAGCAAGTTTTCTGGTGTATTCACCACTCCACAGTGCGTTTGATATGCAGAACCAGCGATATCTTGGCTTTCGTGGGGTTTCCATCTGAGATATGCATTTCCTGCGATAATCTTGGTGAGACTTCAGTCAGAAGTATGCAGAATCATCTAGATCGGTCTTCTCGAGCTATTTAATTCGAGAAACACGTTTTCTGCTGTATTGACCACTCCACAGTACGTTTGACTTGCAGAAACGGAGATATCTTGGTTTCGGCCGGGTTTCAAGCTGAGATATGCATTTTCTGCGAAAAAATTGGTGAGACGTCAGTCAGAAGTATGCAGAATCATCTAGATCGCTCGTTTCGAGCTATTTAATGCGAAAAGCAAGTTTTCTGGTGTTTTGACCACTCCACAGAGCGTTTGATATGTAGAGCCGCCGATAACTTGGTTTTAGTGGGGTTTCCAGCTGAAATATGCATTTTCTGCGATGACCTTTGTGTTTCATCTATGAGAAGTATGCAGAATCATCGAGAACGCTCTTTTCGACTTAGTTAATGTGAGTAACACGTTTTCTTGTGATTTCACAACTCCACAGTGCGTCTGATATGCAGAACCGGCGACATCTTGATTTTCGTGAGGTTTCCAGCTGAAATATGCATTTTCTGCGATAATCTTGGTGCGACTTCTGTCAGAAGTATGCAGATTCATCGACATCGCTCTTTTCGAGCTATTTAATGCGAGTAACACGTTTTCTGGTGTTTTCACCACCCCATAGTGCGTTTGATATGCAGAACCGGCGACATCTCGGTTTTCGTCGGGTTTCAAACTGAGATATGCATTTTCTGCGATAATCTTGGTGAGACTTCAGTCAGAAGTATGATGAATAATCGAGATCGCTCTTTTCGATCTATTTAATGCGAGATACACGTTTTCTGGTGTATTCACCACTCCACAGTACGTTTGACATGCAGAACCGGAGATATCTTGGTTTCGGCCGGGTTTCAAGCTGAGATATGCATTTTCTGCGATAAAATTGGTGAGACGTCAGTCAGAAGTATGCAGAATCATCTAGATCGCTCGTTTCGAGCTATTTAATGCGAAAAGCAAGTTTTCTGGTGTTTTGACCACTCCACAGAGCGTTTGATATGTAGAGCCGCCGATAACTTGGTTTTCGTGGGGTTTCCATCTGAGATATGCATTTCCTGCGATAATCTTGGTGAGACTTCAGTCAGAAGTATGCAGATTCATCGACATCGCTCTTTTCGAGCTATTTAATGCGAGTAACACGTTTTCTGGTGTTTTCACCACCCCATAGTGCGTTTGATATGCAGAACCGGCGACATCTTGGTTTTCGTCGGGTTTCAAGCTGAGATATGCATTTTCTGCGATAATCTTGGTGAGTCTTCTGTCCGAAGTGTGCAGAATCATCTAGATCGCTCTTTTTGAGCTATTTAATGCGACATACACGTTTTCCTGTGTATGCACCACTCCACAGTACGTTTGACATGCAGAACCGGAGATATCTTGGTTTCGGTCGGGTTTCAGGCTGAGATATGCAGTTTCTACGATAATCTTGGTGAGAATCTGTCAGAAGTACGCAGAATCATCGAGGACGCTCTTTTCGAGCTATTTAATGCGAGAAACACGTTTTCTGGTGTATTCACCACTCCACAGTGCGTTTGATATGCAGAACCGGAGATATCTTGGTTTCGGTCGGGTTTCAAGCTGAGATATGCATTTTCTGCGACAATCTTGGTGAGACTTCAGTCAGAAGTATGATGAATAATCGAGATCGCTCTTTTCGAGCTATTTAATGCGAGGAACACGTTTTCTGGTGTATTCACCACTCCACAGTACGTTTGACATGCAGAACCGGAGATATCTTGGTTTCTGTCGGGTTTCAGGCTGAAATATGCATTTTCTGCGATAAACTTTGTGAGTCTTCTGTCAGAAGTATGCAGAATCATCTAGATCGCTCGTTTCGAGCTATTTAATGCGAAAAAACAAGTTTTCTGGTGTTTTCAACATTCCACAGTACGTTTGATATGCAGAACCGGCGATATCTTGATTTTCGTGGGGTTTCCAGCTGAAATATGCATTTTCTGCGATAATCTTGGTGAGACGTCTGTCCGAAGTATGTAGAATCATCGAGATCGCTCTTTTCGAGCTATTTAATGCGACAAACACGTTATCTGGTGTTTTGACCACTCCACAGTGTGTTTGATATGCAGAACCGGCGATATCTTGATTTTCGTGGTGTTTCCAGCTGATATATGCATTTTCTGCGATAATCTTGGTGAGTCTTCTGCCAGCAGTATGCAGAATCATCGAGATCGCTCTTTTCGAGCTATTTAATGCGAGAAACACGTTATCTGGTGTATTCACCACTCCACAGTGCGTTTGATATGCAAAACCGGCGATATCTTGGTTTTCGTCGGGTTTCCAGCTGAGATATGCATTTTCTGCGATAATCTTGGTGAGTCTTCTGTCAGCAGTATGCAGAATCATCTAGATCACTCTTTTCGAGCTATTTAATGCGAGAACCACGTTATCTGGTGTATTGAACACTCCACAGTGCGTTTGATATGCAGAACCGGCGACATCTTGGTTTTCGTGGGGTTTCCAGCTGAAATATGCATTTTCTGCGATAATCTTGGTGAGACGTCTGTCCGAAGTATGTAGAATCATCGAGATCGCTCTTTTCGAGCTATTTAATGCGACAAACACGTTATCTGGTGTTTTGACCACTCCACAGTGTGTTTGATATGCAGAACCGGCGATATCTTGATTTTCGTGGTGTTTCCAGCTGATATATGCATTTTCTGCGATAATCTTGGTGAGTCTTCTGCCAGCAGTATGCAGAATCATCGAGATCGCTCTTTTCGAGCTATTTAATGCGAGAAACACGTTATCTGGTGTTTTGACCACTCCACAGTGCGTTTGATATGCAGAACCGGCGACATCTTGGTTTTCGTGGGGTTTCCAGCTGAAATATGCATTTTCTGCGATTATCTTGGTGAGACGTCTGTCCGAAGTATGCAGAATCATCGAGATCGCTCTTTTCGAGCTATTTAATGCGAGAAACACGTTATCTGGTGTTTTGACCACTCCACAGTGCGTTTGATATGCAGAACCGGCGACATCTTGGTTTTCGTGGGGTTTCCAGCTGAAATATGCATTTTCTGCGATAATCTTGGTGAGACGTCTGTCCGAAGTATGCAGAATCATCGAGATCGCTCTATTCGAGCTATTTAATGCGAGAAACACGTTATCTGGTGTTTTCACCACTCCACATTGCGCCTGATATGCAGAACCGGCGACATCTTGGTTTTCGTGGGGTTTCCAGCTGAAATATGCATTTTCTGCGATAATCTTGGTGAATCTTCTGTCAGAAGTATGCAGAATCATGTAGATCGTTCGTTTCGAGCTATTTAATGCGAAAAAACAAGTTTTCTGGTGTTTTGACCACTCCACAGTGCGTTTGATATGCAGAACCGGCGCCATCTTGATTTTCGTGAGGTATCAAGCTGAGATATGCATTTTCTGCGATAATATTGGTGAGACTTCAGTCAGAAGTATGCAGAATCTTCTAGATCGCTCGTTTCGAGCTATTTAATGCGAGAACCACGTTATCTGGTGTATTGAACACTCCACAGTGCGTTTGATATGCAGAACCGGCGACATCATGGATTTCGTCGGGGTTCAAGCTGAGATATGCATTTTCTGCGATAATCTTGGTGAGACTTCTGTCCGAAGTATGCAGAATCATCTAGATCGCTCGTTTCGAGCTATTTAATGCGAAAAAACAAGTTTTCTGGTGTTTTCAACATTCCACAGTGCGTTTGATATGCGGAACCGGCGATATCTTGATTTTCGTGGTGTTTCCAGGTGAGATATGCATTTTCTGCGATAATCTTGGTGAGTCTTCTGTCAGCAGTATGCAGAATCATCTAGATCGCTCTTTTCGAGCTATTAAATGCGAGATACACGTTATCTAGTTGTTTTCACCACTCCACAGTGCGTTTTATATACAGAACTGGCGACATCTTGATTTTCGTGAGGTTTCAAGCTGACATATGCATTTTCTGCGATAATATTGGTGAGACTTCTGTCCGAAGTATGCAGAATCATCGATATCGCTCTTTTCGATCTATTTAATGCGAGAATCACGATATCTGGTGTTTTGACCACTCCACAGGGCGTTTGATATGCAGCATCGGGGATATCTTGGTTTTCGTGGGGTTTCCAGCTGAAATATGCATTTTCTGCGATAAACTTTGTGAGTCTTCTGTCAGAAGTATGCAGAATCATCGAGATCGCTCTATTCGAACTCTTTAAAGCGAGAAACACGTTATCTGGTGTTTTCACCATCCACATTGCGCCTGATATGCAGAACCGGCGACATCTTGGTTTTCGTGGGGTTTCCAGCTTAAATGTGCATTTTCTGCGATAATCTTGGTGAGTCTTCTGACAGAAGTATGCAGAATCATGTAGATCGTTCGTTTCGAGTTATTTAATGCGAAAAAACAAGTTTTCTGGTGTTTTGACCACTCCACAGTGCGTTTGATATGTAGAGCCGCCGATAACTTGGTTTTCGTGGGGTTTCCAGCTGAAATATGCATTTTCTGCGATAATCTTGGTGAGTCCTCTGTCAGAAGTATGCAGAATCATCGAGATCGCTCTATTCGAGCTATTTAATGCGAGAAACACGTTATCTGGTGTATTGACCACTCCACAGTGCGTTTGATATGCAAAACCGGCGATATCTTGGTTTTCGTCGGTTTTCAAGCTGAGATATGCATTTTCAACGATAATCTTGGTGAGACTTCAGTCAGAAGTATGCAGAATCATCTAGATCGCTCGTTTCGAGCTATTTAATGCGAAAAAACAAGTTTTCTGGTGTTTTCAACATTCCACAGTGCGTTTGATATGCGGAACCGGCGATATCTTGATTTTCGTGGTGTTTCCAGGTGAGATATGCATTTTCTGCGATAATCTTGGTGAGTCTTCTGTCAGCAGTATGCAGAATCATCGATATCGCTCTTTTCGAGCTATTTAATGTGAGAAACGCGTTATCTGGTGTTTTGACAACTTCACAGTGCGTTTGATATGCAGAAATGGCGAAATCTTTTTTTTCGTCGGTTTTCATCCTGAGGTATGCATTTTCTGCGTTAACCTTGGTGCGACTTTTGTCAGAAGTATGCAGAATCATCTAGATCGCTCGTTTCGAGCTATTTAATACGAGAAACACGTTATCTGGTTGTTTTCACCACTCCACAGTGCGTTTGATATGCAGGACCGGCGACATCTTGATTTTCGTGGGGTTTCAAGCTGAGATATGCATTTTCTGCGATAATATTGGTGAGACTTCAGTAAGAATTATGCAGAATCATCTAGATCGCTCGTTTCGAGCTATTTAATGCGAAAAAAACAAGTTTTCTGGTGTTTTCAACATTCCACAGTGCGTTTGATATGCAGACCCGGCGATATCTTGATTTTCGTGGTGTTTCCAGATGAGATATGCATTTTCTGCGATAATCTTGGTGAGTCTTCTGTCACAAGTATGCAGAATCATCGAGATCGCTCTTTTCGAGCTATTTAATGCGAGAAACACGTTATCTGGTGTTTTGACCACTCCACAGTGCGTTTGATATGCAGAACCGGCGACATCTTGGTTTTCGTGGGGTTTCCAGCTGAAATATGCATTTTCTGCGATAATCTTGGTGAGACGTCTGTCCGAAGTATGCAGAATCATCGAGATCGCTCTATTCGAGCTATTTAATGCGAGATACACGTTATCTGGTTGTTTTCATCACTCCACAGGGCGTTTGATATGCAGAACCGGCGATATCTTGGTTTTCGTGGGGTTTCCAGCTGAGATATGCATTTTCTGCGATAATATTGGTGAGACTTCTGTCCGAAGTATGCAGAGTCATCGAGATCGTACTTTTCAAGCTATTTAATGCGAGAAACACGTTTTCTGGGGTATTCACCAATCCACAGTTCGTTGGATATGCAGAACAGGAGATATCTTGGTTTTCGTGGGGTTTCCAGCTGAAATATGCATTTGCTGCGATAATCTTGGTGTTTCATCTATGAGAAGTATGCAGAATCATCCAGAACGATCTTTTCGAGCTAGTTAATGCGAGTAACACGTTATCTGGTGTTTTCACCACTCCACAGTGCGTTTGATATGCAGAACCGGCGACATCATGGATTTCGTCGGGGTTCAAGCTGAGATATGCATTTGCTGCGATAATCTTGGTGAGACTTCTGTCCGAAGAATGCTGAATCATCTAGATCGCTCTTTTCGAGCTATTTAATGCGAGAAACACGTTATCTGGTTGTTTTCATCACTCCACAGGGCGTTTGATATGCAGAACCGGCGATATCTTGGTTTTCGTGGGGTTTCCAGCTGAGATATGCATTTTCTGCGATAATATTGGTGAGACTTCTGTCCGAAGTATGCAGAGTCATCGAGATCGTACTTTTCAAGCTATTTAATGCGAGAAACACGTTTTCTGGGGTATTCACCAATCCACAGTTCGTTGGATATGCAGAACAGGAGATATCTTGGTTTTCGTGGGGTTTCCAGCTGAAATATGCATTTGCTGCGATAATCTTGGTGTTTCATCTATGAGAAGTATGCAGAATCATCCAGAACGATCTTTTCGAGCTAGTTAATGCGAGTAACACGTTATCTGGTGTTTTCACCACTCCACAGTGCGTTTGATATGCAGAACCGGCGACATCATGGATTTCGTCGGGGTTCAAGCTGAGATATGCATTTGCTGCGATAATCTTGGTGAGACTTCTGTCCGAAGAATGCTGAATCGTCTAGATCGCTCTTTTCGAGCTATTTAATGCGAGAAACACGTTATCTGGTGTTTTCACCACTCCACAGTGCGTTTGATATGCAGAACCAGCGATATCTTGGTTTTCGTGGGGTTTCAAGATGAGATATGCATTTTCTGCGATAATCTTGGTGAGACTCCTGTCCGAAGTATGCAGAATCATCGAGATCGCTCTTCTCGAGCTATTTAATGCGAGAAGCAAGTTATCTGGTGTTTTCACCACTCCACAGTGCGTTTGATATGCAGATCCAGCGATATCTTGGTTTTCGTGGGGTTTCAAGCTCAGATATGCATTTTCTGCGATAATCTTGGTGAGACTTCTGTCCGAAGTATGCAGAGTCATCGAGATCGTACTTTTCGAGCTATTTAATGCGAGAAACTCGTTTTCTGGGGTATTCACCAATCCACAGTTCGTTGGATATGCAGAACAGGAGATATCTTGGTTTTCGTGGGGTTTCCAGCTGAAATATGCATTTGCTTCGATAATCTTGGTGAAACATCTGTCCGAAGTATGCAGAAACATCGAGATCGCACTTTTCGATCTATTTAATGCGAGAAACACGTTGTCTGGTGTTTTCACCACTCCACAGTTGGTTTGATATGCAGAACCGGCAATGTCTGGTTTTCCTCGGGTTTCAAGCTGAGATATGCATTTTATGCGATAATCTTGGTGAGACTCCTGTCCGAAGTATGCAGAATCATCCAGAACGATCTTTTCGAGCTAGTTAATGCGAGTAACACGTTATCTGGTGTTTTCACCACTCCACAGTGCGTTTGATATGCAGAACCGGCGACATCATGGATTTCGTCGGGGTTCAAGCTGAGATATGCATTTTCTGCGATAATCTTGGTGAGACTTCTGCCCGAAGTATGCAGAGTAATCGAGATTGTACTTTTCAGGCTATTTAATGCGAGAAACACGTTTTCTGGGGTATTCACCAATCCACAGTTCGTTGGATATGCAGAACAGGAGATATCTTGATTTTCGTGGGGTTTCCAGCTGAAATATGCATTTGCTGCGATAATCTTGGTGTTTCATCTATGAGAAGTATGCAGAATCATCCAGAACGATCTTTTCGAGCTAGTTAATGCGAGTAACACGTTATCTGGTGTTTTCACCACTCCACAGTGCGTTTGATATGCAGAACCGGCGACATTATGGATTTCGTGGGGTTTCAAGATGAGATATGCATTTTCTGCGATAATCTTGGTGAGACTTCTGTCCGAAGTATGCAGAATCATCGAGATCGCTCTTCTCGAGCTATTTAATGCGAGAAACAAGTTATCTGGTGTTTTCACCACTCCACAGTGCGTTTGATATGCAGAACCGGCGCCATCTTGATTTTCGTGAGGTATCAAGCTGAGATATGCATTTTCTGCGATAATATTGGTGAGACTTCAGTCAGAAGTATGCAGAATCTTCTAGATCGCTCGTTTCGAGCTTTTTAATGCGAGAACCACGTTATCTGGTGTATTGAACACTCCACAGTGCGTTTGATATGCAGAACCGGCGACATCATGGATTTCGTCGGGGTTCAAGCTGAGATATGCATTTTCTGCGATAATCTTGGTGAGACTTCTGTCCGAAGTATGCAGAATCATCTAGATCGCTCGTTTCGAGCTATTTAATGCGAAAAAACAAGTTTTCTGGTGTTTTCAACATTCCACAGTGCGTTTGATATGCGGAACCGGCGATATCTTGATTTTCGTGGTGTTTCCAGGTGAGATATGCATTTTCTGCGATAATCTTGGTGAGTCTTCTGTCAGCAGTATGCAGAATCATCTAGATCGCTCTTTTCGAGCTATTAAATGCGAGATACACGTTATCTAGTTGTTTTCACCACTCCACAGTGCGTTTTATATACAGAACTGGCGACATCTTGATTTTCGTGAGGTTTCAAGCTGACATATGCATTTTCTGCGATAATATTGGTGAGACTTCTGTCCGATGTATGCAGAATCATCGATATCGCTCTTTTCGATCTATTTAATGCGAGAAACACGATATCTGGTGTTTTGACCACTCCACAGGGCGTTTGATATGCAGCATCGGGGATATCTTGGTTTTCGTGGGGTTTCCAGCTGAAATATGCATTTTCTGCGATAAACTTTGTGAGTCTTCTGTCAGAAGTATGCAGAATCATCGAGATCGCTCTATTCGACCTCTTTAAAGCGAGAAACACGTTATCTGGTGTTTTCACCATCCACATTGCGCCTGATATGCAGAACCGGCGACATTTTGGTTTTCGTGGGGTTTCCAGCTTAAATGTGCATTTTCTGCGATAATCTTGGTGAGTCTTCTGACAGAAGTATGCAGAATCATGTAGATCGTTCGTTTCGAGTTATTTAATGCGAAAAAACAAGTTTTCTGGTGTTTTGACCACTCCACAGTGCGTTTGATATGTAGAGCCGCCGATAACTTGGTTTTCGTGGGGTTTCCAGCTGAAATATGCATTTTCTGCGATAATCTTGGTGAGTCCTCTGTCAGAAGTATGCAGAATCATCGAGATCGCTCTATTCGAGCTATTTAATGCGAGAAACACGTTATCTGGTGTATTGACCACTCCACAGTGCGTTTGATATGCAAAACCGGCGATATCTTGGTTTTCGTCGGTTTTCAAGCTGAGATATGCATTTTCAACGATAATCTTGGTGAGACTTCAGTCAGAAGTATGCAGAATCATCTAGATCGCTCGTTTCGAGCTATTTAATGCGAAAAAACAAGTTTTCTGGTGTTTTCAACATTCCACAGTGCGTTTGATATGCGGAACCGGCGATATCTTGATTTTCGTGGTGTTTCCAGGTGAGATATGCATTTTCTGCGATAATCTTGGTGAGTCTTCTGTCAGCAGTATGCAGAATCATCTAGATCGCTCTTTTCGAGCTATTAAATGCGTGATACACGTTATCTAGTTGTTTTCACCACTCCACAGTGCGTTTTATATACAGAACTGGCGACATCTTGATTTTCGTGAGGTTTAAAGCTGACATATGCATTTTCTGCGATAATATTGGTGAGACTTCTGTCCGAAGTATGCAGAATCATCGATATCGCTCTTTTCGAGCTATTTAATGTGAGAAACGCGTTATCTGGTGTTTTGACAACTTCACAGTGCGTTTGATATGCAGAAATGGCGAAATCTTTTTTTTCGTCGGTTTTCATCCTGAGGTATGCATTTTCTGCGTTAACCTTGGTGCGACTTTTGTCAGAAGTATGCAGAATCATCTAGATCGCTCGTTTCGAGCTATTTAATACGAGAAACACGTTATCTGGTTGTTTTCACCACTCCACAGTGCGTTTGATATGCAGGACCGGCGACATCTTGATTTTCGTGGGGTTTCAAGCTGAGATATGCATTTTCTGCGATAATATTGGTGAGACTTCAGTAAGAAGTATGCAGAATCATCTAGATCGCTCGTTTCGAGCTATTTAATCCGAAAAAAACAAGTTTTCTGGTGTTTTCAACATTCCACAGTGCGTTTGATATGCAGACCCGGCGATATCTTGATTTTCGTGGTGTTTCCAGATGAGATATGCATTTTCTGCGATAATCTTGGTGAGTCTTCTGTCACAAGTATGCAGAATCATCTAGATCGCTCTTTTCGAGCTATTTAATGCGAGATACACGTTATCTGGTTGTTTTCATCACTCCACAGGGCGTTTGATATGCAGAACCGGCGATATCTTGGTTTTCGTGGGGTTTCCAGCTGAGATATGCATTTTCTGCGATAATATTGGTGAGACTTCTGTCCGAAGTATGCAGAGTCATCGAGATCGTACTTTTCAAGCTATTTAATGCGAGAAACACGTTTTCTGGGGTATTCACCAATCCACAGTTCGTTGGATATGCAGAACAGGAGATATCTTGGTTTTCGTGGGGTTTCCAGCTGAAATATGCATTTGCTGCGATAATCTTGGTGTTTCATCTATGAGAAGTATGCAGAATCATCCAGAACGATCTTTTCGAGCTAGTTAATGCGAGTAACACGTTATCTGGTGTTTTCACCACTCCACAGTGCGTTTGATATGCAGAACCGGCGACATCATGGATTTCGTCGGGGTTCAAGCTGAGATATGCATTTGCTGCGATAATCTTGGTGAGACTTCTGTCCGAAGAATGCTGAATCATCTAGATCGCTCTTTTCGAGCTATTTAATGCGAGAAACACGTTATCTGGTGTTTTCACCACTCCACAGTGCGTTTGATATGCAGAACCAGCGATATCTTGGTTTTCGTGGGGTTTCAAGATGAGATATGCATTTTCTGCGATAATCTTGGTGAGACTCCTGTCCGAAGTATGCAGAATCATCGAGATCGCTCTTCTCGAGCTATTTAATGCGAGAAGCAAGTTATCTGGTGTTTTCACCACTCCACAGTGCGTTTGATATGCAGATCCAGCGATATCTTGGTTTTCGTGGGGTTTCAAGCTCAGATATGCATTTTCTGCGATAATCTTGGTGAGACTTCTGTCCGAAGTATGCAGAGTCATCGAGATCGTACTTTTCGAGCTATTTAATGCGAGAAACTCGTTTTCTGGGGTATTCACCAATCCACAGTTCGTTGGATATGCAGAACAGGAGATATCTTGGTTTTCGTGGGGTTTCCAGCTGAAATATGCATTTGCTGCGATAATCTTGGTGAAACATCTGTCCGAAGTATGCAGAAACATCGAGATCGCACTTTTCGATCTATTTAATGCGAGAAACACGTTGTCTGGTGTTTTCACCACTCCACAGTTGGTTTGATATGCAGAACCGGCAATGTCTGGTTTTCCTCGGGTTTCAAGCTGAGATATGCATTTTATGCGATAATCTTGGTGAGACTTCTGTCCGAAGTATGCAGAGTCATCTAGATCGTAATTTTCGAGCTATTTAATGCGAGAAACACGTTTTCTGGGGTTTTCACCAATCCACAGTTCGTTGGATATGCAGAACAGGAGATATCTTGATTTTCGTGGGGTTTCCAGCTGAAATATGCATTTGCTGCGATAATCTTGGTGTTTCATCTATGAGAAGTATGCAGAAACATCCAGAACGATCTTTTCGGGCTAGTTAATGCGAGTAACACGTTATCTGGTGTTTTCACCACTCCACAGTGCGTTTGATATGCAGAACCGGCGACATCATGGATTTCGTCGGGGTTCAAGCTGAGATATGCATTTTCTGCGATAATCTTGGTGAGACTTCTGCCCGAAGTATGCAGAGTAATCGAGATTGTACTTTTCATGCTATTTAATGCGAGAAACACGTTTTCTGGGGTATTCACCAATCCACAGTTCGTTGGATATGCAGAACAGGAGATATCTTGATTTTCGTGGGGTTTCCAGCTGAAATATGCATTTGCTGCGATAATCTTGGTGTTTCATCTATGAGAAGTATGCAGAATCATCCAGAACGATCTTTTCGAGCTAGTTAATGCGAGTAACACGTTATCTGGTGTTTTCACCACTCCACAGTGCGTTTGATATGCAGAACCGGCGACATTATGGATTTCGTGGGGTTTCAAGATGAGATATGCATTTTCTGCGATAATCTTGGTGAGACTTCTGTCCGAAGTATGCAGAATCATCGAGATCGCTCTTCTCGAGCTATTTAATGCGAGAAACAAGTTATCTGGTGTTTTCACCACTCCACAGTGCGTTTGATATGCAGAACCGGCGCCATCTTGATTTTCGTGAGGTATCAAGCTGAGATATGCATTTTCTGCGATAATATTGGTGAGACTTCAGTCAGAAGTATGCAGAATCTTCTAGATCGCTCGTTTCGAGCTTTTTAATGCGAGAACCACGTTATCTGGTGTATTGAACACTCCACAGTGCGTTTGATATGCAGAACCGGCGACATCATGGATTTCGTCGGGGTTCAAGCTGAGATATGCATTTTCTGCGATAATCTTGGTGAGACTTCTGTCCGAAGTATGCAGAATCATCTAGATCGCTCGTTTCGAGCTATTTAATGCGAAAAAACAAGTTTTCTGGTGTTTTCAACATTCCACAGTGCGTTTGATATGCGGAACCGGCGATATCTTGATTTTCGTGGTGTTTCCAGGTGAGATATGCATTTTCTGCGATAATCTTGGTGAGTCTTCTGTCAGCAGTATGCAGAATCATCTAGATCGCTCTTTTCGAGCTATTAAATGCGAGATACACGTTATCTAGTTGTTTTCACCACTCCACAGTGCGTTTTATATACAGAACTGGCGACATCTTGATTTTCGTGAGGTTTCAAGCTGACATATGCATTTTCTGCGATAATATTGGTGAGACTTCTGTCCGAAGTATGCAGAATCATCGATATCGCTCTTTTCGATCTATTTAATGCGAGAAACACGATATCTGGTGTTTTGACCACTCCACAGGGCGTTTGATATGCAGCATCGGGGATATCTTGGTTTTCGTGGGGTTTCCAGCTGAAATATGCATTTTCTGCGATAAACTTTGTGAGTCTTCTGTCAGAAGTATGCAGAATCATCGAGATCGCTCTATTCGACCTCTTTAAAGCGAGAAACACGTTATCTGGTGTTTTCACCATCCACATTGCGCCTGATATGCAGAACCGGCGACATTTTGGTTTTCGTGGGGTTTCCAGCTTAAATGTGCATTTTCTGCGATAATCTTGGTGAGTCTTCTGTCAGAAGTATGCAGAATCATGTAGATCGTTCGTTTCGAGTTATTTAATGCGAAAAAACAAGTTTTCTGGTGTTTTGACCACTCCACAGTGCGTTTGATATGTAGAGCCGCCGATAACTTGGTTTTCGTGGGGTTTCCAGCTGAAATATGCATTTTCTGCGATAATCTTGGTGAGTCCTCTGTCAGAAGTATGCAGAATCATCGAGATCGCTCTATTCGAGCTATTTAATGCGAGAAACACGTTATCTGGTGTATTGACCACTCCACAGTGCGTTTGATATGCAAAACCGGCGATATCTTGGTTTTCGTCGGTTTTCAAGCTGAGATATGCATTTTCAACGATAATCTTGGTGAGACTTCAGTCAGAAGTATGCAGAATCATCTAGATCGCTCGTTTCGAGCTATTTAATGCGAAAAAACAAGTTTTCTGGTGTTTTCAACATTCCACAGTGCGTTTGATATGCGGAACCGGCGATATCTTGATTTTCGTGGTGTTTCCAGGTGAGATATGCATTTTCTGCGATAATCTTGGTGAGTCTTCTGTCAGCAGTATGCAGAATCATCTAGATCGCTCTTTTCGAGCTATTTAATGCGAGATACACGTTATCTGGTTGTTTTCATCACTCCACAGGGCGTTTGATATGCAGAACCGGCGATATCTTGGTTTTCGTGGGGTTTCCAGCTGAGATACGCATTTTCTGCGATAATATTGGTGAGACTTCAGTCCGAAGTATGCAGAGTCATCGAGATCGTACTTTTCAAGCTATTTAATGCGAGAAACACGTTTTCTGGGGTATTCACCAATCCACAGTTCGTTGGATATGCAGAACAGGAGATATCTTGGTTTTCGTGGGGTTTCCAGCTGAAATATGCATTTGCTGCGATAATCTTGGTGTTTCATCTATGAGAAGTATGCAGAATCATCCAGAACGATCTTTTCGAGCTAGTTAATGCGAGTAACACGTTATCTGGTGTTTTCACCACTCCACAGTGCGTTTTATATGCAGAACCGGCGACATCATGGATTTCGTCGGGGTTCAAGCTGAGATATGCATTTGCTGCGATAATCTTGGTGAGACTTCTGTCCGAAGTATGCTGAATCATCTAGATCGCTCTTTTCGAGCTATTTAATGCGAGAAACACGTTATCTGGTGTTTTCACCACTCCACAGTGCGTTTGATATGCAGAACCAGCGATATCTTGGTTTTCGTGGGGTTTCAAGATGAGATATGCATTTTCTGCGATAATCTTGGTGAGACTCCTGTCCGAAGTATGCAGAATCATCGAGATACGCTCTTCTCGAGCTATTTAATGCGAGAAACAAGTTATCTGGTGTTTTCACCACTCCACAGTGCGTTTGATATGCAGATCCAGCGATATCTTGGTTTTCGTGGGGTTTCAAGCTCAGATATGCATTTTCTGCGATAATCTTGGTGAGACTTCTGTCCGAAGTATGCAGAGTCATCGAGATCGTACTTTTCGAGCTATTTAATGCGAGAAACACGTTATCTGGGGTATTCACCAATCCACAGTTCGTTGGATATGCAGAACAGGAGATATCTTGGTTTTCGTGGGGTTTCCAGCTGAAATATGCATTTGCTGCGATAATCTTGGTGAAATATCTGTCCGAAGTATGCAGAAACATCGAGATCGCACTTTTCGATCTATTTAATGCGAGAAACACGTTGTCTGGTGTTTTCACCACTCCACAGTTGGTTTGATATGCAGAACCGGCAATGTCTGGTTTTCGTCGGGTTTCAAGCTGAGATATGCATTTTATGCGATAATCTTGGTGAGACTTCTGTCCGAAGGATGCAGAGTCATCTAGATCGTAATTTTCGAGCTATTTAATGCGAGAAACTCGTTTTCTGGGGTTTTCACCAATCCACAGTTCGTTGGATATGCAAAACAGGAGATATCTTGGTTTTCGTGGGGTTTCCAGCTGAAATATGCATTTTCTGCGATAATCTTGGTGTTTCATCTATGAGAAGTATGCAGAATCATCCAGAACGATCTTTTCGAGCTAGTTAATGCGAGTAACACGTTATCTGGTGTTTTCACCACTCCACAGTGCGTTTGATATGCAGAACCGGCGACATCATGGATTTCGTCGGGGTTCAAGCTGAGATATGCATTTTCTGCGATAATCTTGGTGAGACTTCTGTTCGAAGTATGCAGAGTAATCGAGATCGTACTTTTCAAGCTATTTAATGCGAGAAACACGTTTTCTGGGGTATTCACCAATCCACAGTTCGTTGGATATGCAGAACAGGAGATATCTTGATTTTCGTGGGGTTTCCAGCTGAAATATGCATTTGCTGCGATAATCTTGGTGTTTCATCTATGAGAAGTATGCAGAATCATCCAGAACGATCTTTTCGAGCTAGTTAATGCGAGTAACACGTTATCTGGTGTTTTCACCACTCCACAGTGCGTTTGATATGCAGAACCGGCGACATCATGGATTTCGTCGGGGTTCAAGCTGAGATATGCATTTTCTGCGATAATCTTGGTGAGACTTCTGTCCGAAGTATGCTGAATCATCTAGATCGCTCTTTTCGAGCTATTTAATGCGAGAAACACGTTATCTGGTGTTTTCACCACTCCACAGTGCGTTTGATATGCAGAACCAGCGATATCTTGGTTTTCGTGGGGATTCAAACTGAGATATGCAATTTCTGCGATAATCTAGGTGAGACTTCTGTCCGAAGTATGCTTAATCATCGAGATCGCTCGTTTCGAGCTACTTAATGCGAGAAACACGTGATCTGGTGTTTTCACCACTCCACAGGGCGAATGATATGCAGAACCGACGATATCTTGGTTTTCGTGGGGTTTCAAGCTCAAATATGCATTTTCTGCGATAATCTTGGTGAGACTTCTGTCCGAAGTATGCAGAGTCATCGAGATCGCTCTTTTCGAGCTATTTAATGCGAGAAACAAGTTACCTGGTGTTTTCACCACTCCACAGTGCGTTTGATATGCAGAACCAGCGATATCTTGGTTTTCGTGGGGTTTCAAGCTCAGATATGCATTTTCTGCGATAATCTTGGTGAGACTTCTGTCCGAAGTATGCTTAATCATCGAGATCGCACTTTTCGAGCTATTTAAAGCGAGAAACAAGTTATCTGGTGTTTTCACCACTCCACAGTTCGTTGGATATGCAGAACAGGAGATATCTTGATTTTCGTGGGGTTTCCAGCTGAAATATGCATTTGCTGCGATAATCTTGGTGTTTCATCTATGAGAAGTATGCAGAATCATCGCGATCGCACTTTTCGAGCTATTTAATACGAGAAACACATTATCTGGTGTTTTCACCACTCCACAGTGCGTTTGATATGCAGAACCAGCGACATCTTGATTTTCGTGGGGTTTCTAGCTGAGATATGCATTTTCTGCGAAAATATTGGTGAGACTTCTGTCCGAAGTATGCAGAGTCATCGAGATCGTACTTTTCGAGCTATTTAATGCGAGAAACACGTTTTCTGGGGTTTTCACCACTCCACAGTTGGTTTGATATGCAGAACCGGCGATGTTTGGTTTTCGTCGGGTTTCAAGTTGAGATATGCATTTTCTACGATAATCTTGGAGAAACATCTGTCCGAAGTATGCAGAATCATCAAGATCGCTCTTTTCGAGCTATTTAATGCGAAAAAACAAGTTTTCTGGTGTTTTCACCACTCCACAGTGCGTTTGATATGCAGAACCGGCGACATCTTGGATTTCGTCGGGGTTCAAGCTGAGATATGCAATTCCTGCGATAATCTTGGTGAGAAATCTGTCCGAAGTATGCTTAATCATCGAGATCGCTCGTTTCCAGCTATTTAATGCGGGAAACACGTTATCTGGTGTTTTCACCACTCCACAGTGCGTGTGATATGCAGAACCGACGATATCCTGGTTTTCGTGGGGTTTCAAGCTCAGATGTGCATTTTCTGCGATATTCTTGGTGAGAAATCTGTCCGAAGTATGCTTAATCATCGAGATCGCTCGTTTCCAGCTATTTAATGCGAAAAACACGTTATCTGGTGTTTCCACCACTCCACAGTGCGTTTGATATGCAGAACCGGCGACATCTTGGATTTCGTCGGGGTTCAAGCTGAGATATGCATTTTCTACGATAATCTTGGTGAGACTTCTGTCAGAAGTATGCAGAATCATCGGGATCGCTTTTTTCGAGATATCTAATGCGAGAAACACGTTATCTGGTGTTTTCACCACTCCGCAGTGCGTTTGATATGTAGAACCAGCGATATCTGGGTTTTCGTGGGGTTTCAAGCTGAGATATGCATTTTCTGCGATAATCTTGGTGAGACTTCTGTCCGAAGTATGCAGAATCATCGGGATCGCTCTTTTCGAGCTATTTAATGCGAGGAACACGTTTTCTGGCGTTTTCACCACTCCACAGTGCGTTTGATATGTAGAGCCGCCGATAACTTGGTTTTCGTGGGGTTTCCAGCTGAAATATGCATTTTGTGCGATAATATTGGGGAGACTTCAGACAGAAGTATGCAGAATCATCGAGATCACACTTTTCGAGCTATTTAATGCGAGAAACACGTTATCTGGTGTTTTCACTACTCCACAGTTGGTTTGATATGCAGAACCGGAGATAATTTGGTTTTCGTGGGGTTTCAAGCTGAGATATGCATTTTCTGCGATAATCTTGGTGAGACTTCTGTCCGTAGTATGCAGAATCATCGCGATCGCTCTTATCGAGCAATTTAATGCGAGAAACACGTTATCTGGTGTTTTCAGCACTCCACAGTGCGTTTGACATGCAGAACCGGCGACACATTGATGTTCGTGAGGTTTCAAGCTGAGATATGCATTTTCTGCGATAATATTGGTGAGACTTCTGTCCGAAGTATGCAGAATCATCGATATCGCTCTTTTAGAGCTATTTAATGCGAGCAACACGTTATGTGGTGTATTCACCACTCCACAGTACGTTAGACATGCAGAACCGGAGGTATCTTCGTTTCGGTCGGGTTTCAAGCTGAGGTATGCATTTTCTACGACAATATTGGTGAGACCTCTGTCAGAAGTATGCAGAACCTTCGAGAACGCTCTTTTCGAGCTACTTAATGCGAGAAACACGTTGTCTGGTGTATTGACCACTCCACAGTGCGTTTGATATGTAGAGCCGCCGATAACTTGGTTTTCGTGGGGTTCCCAGCTGAAATATGCATTTTCTGCGATAATCTTGGTGTTTCATCTATGAGAAGTATGCAGAATCATCGAGAACGCTCCTTTCGAGCTAGTTAATGCGAGAAACACGTTTTCTGGTGTTTTCACCACTCCACAGTGCGTATGATGTGCAGAACCGACGATATCCTGGTTTTCGTGGGGTTTCAAGCTCAGATATGCATTTTCTGCGATAATATTGGTGAGACTTCAGACAGAAGTATGCAGAATCATCTAGATCACTCTTTTCGAGCTATTTAATGCGAGAAACACGTTATCCGGTGTTTTCACCACTCCACAGTGGGTTTGATATGCAGAACTGGCAACATCTTGGATTTTGTCGGGTTTCAAGCTGAGATATGCATTTTCTACGATAATCTTGGTGAGACTTCTGTCAGAAGTTTGCAGAATCATCTAGATCGCTCGTTTCGAGATATTTAATGCGAAAAAACAAGTTTTCTGGTGTTTTCACCACTCCACAGTGCGTCTGATATGCAGAACCGGCGATATCTTGGTTTTCGTGGGGTTTCCAGCTGAGACATACATTTTCTGCGATAATCTTGGTGAGTCTTCTGTCAGAAGTATGCAGAATCTTCGAGATCGCTCTATTCGAGCTATTTAATGCGAGAAACACGTTATCTGGTTGTTTTCACCACTCCACAGTGCGTTTGATATGCAGAACCGGCGACATCTTGATTTTCGTGGGGTTTCTAGCTGAGATATGCATTTTCTGCGAAAATATTGGTGAGTCTTCTGTCCGAAGTATGCAGAGTCATCGAGATCGTACTTTTCGAGCTATTTAATGCGAGAAACACGTTTTCTGGGGTTTTCACCACTCCACAGTTGGTTTGATATGCAGAACCGGCGATGTTTGGTTTTCGTCGGGTTTCAAGTTGAGATATGCATTTTCTACGATAATCTTGGTGAAACATCTGTCCGAAGTATGCAGAATCATCAAGATCGCTCTTTTCGAGCTATTTAATGCGAAAAAACAAGTTTTCTGGTGTTTTCACCACTCCACAGTGCGTTTGATATGCAGAACCGGCGACATCTTGGATTTCGTCGGGGTTCAAGCTGAGATATGCAATTCCTGCGATAATCTTGGTGAGACTTCTGTCCGAAGTATGCTGAATCATCGAGATCGCTCGTTTCGAGCTATTTAATGCGAGAAACACGTTATCTGGTGTTTTCTCCACTCCACAGTGCGTATGATGTGCAGAACCAACGATATCCTGCTTTTCGTGGGGTTTCAAGCTCAGATATGCATTTTGTGCGATAATATTGGGGAGACTTCAGACAGAAGTATGCAGAATCATCGAGATCACACTTTTCGAGCTATTTAATGCGAGAAACACGTTATCTGGGGTTTTCACTACTCCACAGTTGGTTTGATATGCAGAACCGGAGATAATTTGGTTTTCGTGGGGTTTCAAGCTGAGATATGCATTTTCTGCGATAATCTTGGTGAGACTTCTGTCCGTAGTATGCAGAATCATCGCGATCGCTCTTATCGAGCTATTTAATGCGAGAAACACGTTATCTGGTGTTTTCAGCACTCCACAGTGCGTTTGATATGCAGAACCGGCGACATCTTGATGTTCGTGAGGTTTCAAGCTGAGATATGCATTTTCTGCGATAATATTGGTGAGACTTCTGTCCGAAGTATGCAGAATCATCGATATCGCTCTTTTAGAGCTATTTAATGCGAGCAACACGTTATGTGGTGTATTCACCACTCCACAGTACGTTAGACATGCAGAACCGGAGGTATCTTCGTTTCGGTCGGGTTTCAAGCTGAGGTATGCATTTTCTACGACAATATTGGTGAGACCTCTGTCAGAAATATGCAGAACCTTCGAGAACGCTCTTTTCGAGCTACTTAATGCGAGAAACACGTTTTCTGGTGTTTTCACCACCCCACAGTGCGTTTGATATGCAGAACCGGCGACATCGTGGTTTTCGTCGGGTTTCAAGCTGAGATATGCATTTTCTGCGATAATATTGGTGAGACTTCTGTCCGAAGTATGCAGAATCATCGATATCGCTCTTTTCGAGCTATTTAATGCGAGAAACACGTTGTCTGGTGTTTTGACCACACCACAGTGCGTTTGATATGTAGAGCCGCCGATAACTTGGTTTTCGTGGGGTTTCCAGCTGAAATATGCATTTTCTGCGATAATCTTGGTGTTTCATCTATGAGAAGTATGCAGAATCATCGAGAACGCTCCTTTCGAGCTGGTTAATGCGAGAAACACGTTTTCTGGTGTTTTCACCACTCCACAGTGCGTCTGATATGCAGAACCGGCGATATCTTGATTTTCGTGGTGTTTCCAGCTGAGATATGCATTTTCTGCGATAATCTTGGTGAGACTTCAGTCAGAAGTACGCAGAATCATCTAGATCGCTCGTTTCGAGCTATTTAATGCGAGAAACCCGTTATCTGGTTGTTTTCACCACTCCATAGTGCGTTTGATATGCAGAACCGGCGACATCTTGATTTTCGTGAGGTTTCTAGATGAGATATGCATTTTCTGCGATAATATTGGTGAGACTTCAGTCAGAAGTATGCAGAATCATCTAGATCGCTCGTTTGGAGCTATTTAATGCGAGAAACACGTTATCTGGTGTTTTCACCACTCCACAGAGCGTTTGATTTGCAGAACCGGCGACATCTTGATTTTCGTGGTGTTTCCAGCTGGGATATGCATTTTCTGCGATAATCTTGGTGAGACTTCAGTCAGAAGTATGCAGAAAAATCGAGAGCGCTCTTTTCGAGCTATTTAATGCGAGAAACACGTTTTCTGGGGTTTTCACCACACCTCTGTTCGTTGGATATGCAGAACCGGAGATATCTTGGTTTTCCTGGGGTTTCAAGCTGAGATATGCATTTTCTGCGATAATCTTGGTGAGACTTCTGTCCGAAGTATGCAGAATCATCGGGATCGCTCTTTTCGAGCTATTTAATGCGAGGAACACGTTTTCTGGCGTTTTCACCACACCACTGTTCGTTGGATATGCAGAACCGGAGACATCTTGGTTTTCGTGGGGTTTCAAGCTGAAATATGCATTTTCTGCGATAATCTTGGTGAGACATCTGTCCGAAGTATGCAGAATCATCGAGATCGCTCTATTCGAGCTATTTAATGCAAGAAACACGTTAACTGGTGTTTTCACCACTCCACAGTGCGTATGATGTGCAGAACCGGAGATAAGCCGGGTTTCGTCGGGTTTCAAGCTGAGATATGCATTTTCTACGATAATCTTGGTGAGACTTCTGTCAGAAGTATGCAGGATCTTCGAGAACGCTCTTTTCGAGCTATTTAATGCGAGAAACACGTTTTCTGGTGTTTTGACCACTCCACAGTGCGTTTGATATGTAGAACCGCCGATAACTTGGTTTTCGTGGGGTTTCCAGCTGAAATATGCATTTTCTGCGATAATCTTGGTGTTTCCTCTATGAGAAGTATGCAGAATCATCGAGAACGCTCTTTTCGAGCTAGTTAATGCGAGAAACACGTTTTCTGGTGTTTTCACCACTCCACAGTGCGTCTGATATGCAGAACCGGCGATATCTTGATTTTCGTGGTGTTTCCAGCTGAGATATGCATTTTCTGCGATAAGCTTGGTGAGTCTTCTCCCATAAGTATGCAGAATCATCTAGATCGCTCTTTTCGAGCTATTTAATGCGGGAAACACGTTTTCTGGTGTATTCGCCACTCCACAGTACGTTAGACATGCAGAACCGGAGGTATCTTCGTTTCGGTCGGGTTTCAAGCTGAGATATGCATTTTCTACGACAATATTGGTGAGACCTCTGTCAGAAGTATGCAGAATCTTCGAGAACGCTGTTTTCGAGCTACTTAATGGGAGAAACACGTTTTCTGGTGTTTTCACCACCCCACAGTGCGTTCGATATGCAGAACCGGCGACATCGTGGTTTTCGTCGGGTTTCAAGCTGAGATATGCATTTTCTGCGATAATATTGGTGAGACTTCTGTCCGAAGTATGCAGAATCATCGATATCGCTCTTTTCGAGCTATTTAATGCGAGAAACACGTTGTCTGGTGTTTTGACCACTCCACAGTGCGTTTGATATGTAGAGCCGCCGATAACTTGGTTTTCGTGGGGTTTCCAGCTGAAATATGCATTTTCTGCGATAATCTTGGTGTTTCCTCTATGAGAAGTATGCAGAATCATCGAGATCGCTCTATTCCAGCTATTTAATGCGAGAAACACGTTACCTGGTTGTTTTCACTACTCCACAGTGGGTTTGATATGCAGAACCGGCGACATCTTAATTTTCGTGATGTTTCTAGCTGAGATAGGCATTTTCAGCGATAATATTGGTGAGACTTCAGTCAGAAGTATGCAGAATCATCTAGATCGCTCTTTTCGAGCTATTTAATGCGGGAAACACGTTTTCTGGTGTATTCACCACTCCACAGTGCGTTTGATATGCAGAACCGGCGACATCTTGATTTTCGTGGTGTTTCCAGCTGGGATATGCATTTTCTGCGATAATCTTGGTGAGACTTCAGTCAGAAGTATGCAGAATCATCGGGATCGCTCTTTTCGAGCTATTTAATGCGAGAAAAACGATATCCGGTGTTTTCACCACTCCACAGTGCGTTTGATATGCAGAACCGGCGACATTTTGGATTTCGACGGGTTTCAAGCTGAGGATTGCATTTTCTACGATAATCTTGGTGAGACGTCTGTCAGAAGTATGCAGAATCTTCGAGATCGCTCTTTTCGAGCAACTTAATGCGAGAAACACGATATCTGGTTGTTTTCACCACTCCACAGTGCGTTTGATATGCAGAACCGGCGATATCTTGATTTTCGTGGTGTTTCCAGCTGAGATATGCATTTTCGGCGATAATCTTGGTGAGTCTTCTGCCAGAAGTATGCAGAATCATCTAGATCGCTCTTTTCGAGCTATTTAATGCGAGAAACAAGTTTTCTGGTGTATTCACCACTCCACAGTACGTTAGACATGCAGAACCGGAGATATCTTCGTTTCGGTCGGGTTACAAGCTGAGATATGCATTTTCTACGATAATATTGGTGAGACCTCTGTCAGAAGTATGCAGAATCTTCGAGAACGCTCTTTTCGAGCTACTTAATGCGAGAAACACGTTTTCTGGTGTTTTCACCACTCCACAGTACGTTTGATGTGCCGAACCGGCGACATCTTGATTTTCGTGATGTTTCTAGCTGAGATATGCATTCTCTGCGATAATATTGGTGAGACTTCAGTCAGCAGTATGCAGAATCATCTAGATCGCTCTTTTCGAGCTATTTAATGCGGGAAACACGTTTTCTGGTGTATTCACCACTCCACAGTACGTTAGAAATGCAGAACCGGCGATATCTTCGTTTCGGTCGGGTTTCAAGCTGAGATATGCATTTTCTGCGATAATCTTGGTGAGTGTTCAGTCAGAAGTATGCAGAATCATCTAGATCGCTCTTTTCGAGCTATTTAATGCGGGAAACACGTTTTCTGGTGTTTTCACCACTCCACGGTGCGTCTGATATGCAGACCCGGCGATATCTTGGTTTTCGCGGGGTTTCCAGCTGAGATATGCATTTTCTGCGATAATCTGGGTGAGTCTTCTGTCAGAAGGATGCAGAATCATCTAGATCGCTCTTTTCGAGCTGTTTAATGCGAGAAACACGTTCTCTGGTGTTTTCACCACCCCACAGTGCGTTTGATATGCAGAACCGGAGATATCTTCGTTTCGGTCGGGTTTCAAGCTGAGATATGCATTTTCTACGATAATATTGGTGAGACCTCAGTCAGAAGTATGCAGAATCTTCGAGAACGCTCTTTTCGAGCTACTTAATGCGAGAAACACGTTTTCTGGTGTTTTCACCACCCCACAGTGCGTTTGATATGCAGAACCGGCGACATCGTGGTTTTCGTGGGGTTTCCAGCTGAGATAGGCATTTTCTGCGATAATCTTGGTGAGTCTTCTGTCAGAAGTATGCAGAATCATCGAGATCGCTCTATTCGAGCTATTTAATGCGAGAAACACGTTATCTGGTTGTTTTCACTACTCCACAGTGGGTTTGATATGCAGAACCGGCGACATCTTAATTTTCGTGATGTTTCTAGCTGAGATAGGCATTTTCAGCGATAATATTGGTGAGACTTCAGTCAGAAGTATGCAGAATCATCTAGATCGCTCTTTTCGAGCTATTTAATGCGGGAAACACGTTTTCTGGTGTATTCACCACTCCACAGTGCGTTTGATATGCAGAACCGGCGACATCTTGATTTTCGTGGTGTTTCCAGCTGGGATATGCATTTTCTGCGATAATCTTGGTGAGACTTCAGTCAGAAGTATGCAGAATCATCTAGATCGCTCTATTCGAGCTATTTAATGCGAGAAACACGTTATCTGGTTGTTTTCACTACTCCACAGTGGGTTTGATATGCAGAACCGGCGATATCTTGATTTTCGTGGTGTTTCCAGCTGAGATATGCATTTTCTGCGATAAGCTTGGTGAGTCTTCACCCATAAGTATGCAGAATCATCTAGATCGCTCTTTTCGAGCTATTTAATGCGGGAAACACGTTTTCTGGTGTATTCGCCACTCCACAGTACGTTAGACATGCAGAACCGGAGGTATCTTCGTTTCGGTCGGGTTTCAAGCTGAGATATGCATTTTCTACGACAATATTGGTGAGACCTCTGTCAGAAGTATGCAGAATCTTCGAGAACGCTGTTTTCGAGCTACTTAATGGGAGAAACACGTTTTCTGGTGTTTTCACCACCCCACAGTGCGTTCGATATGCAGAACCGGCGACATCGTGGTTTTCGTCGGGTTTCAAGCTGAGATATGCATTTTCTGCGATAATATTGGTGAGACTTCTGTCCGAAGTATGCAGAATCATCGATATCGCTCTTTTCGAGCTATTTAATGCGAGAAACACGTTGTCTGGTGTTTTGACCACTCCACAGTGCGTTTGATATGTAGAGCCGCCGATAACTTGGTTTTCGTGGGGTTTCCAGCTGAAATATGCATTTTCTGCGATAATCTTGGTGGTTCCTCTATGAGAAGTATGCAGAATCATCGAGATCGCTCTATTCCAGCTATTTAATGCGAGAAACACGTTATCTGGTTGTTTTCACTACTCCACAGTGGGTTTGATATGCAGAACCGGCGACATCTTAATTTTCGTGATGTTTCTAGCTGAGATAGGCATTTTCAGCGATAATATTGGTGAGACTTCAGTCAGAAGTATGCAGAATCATCTAGATCGCTCTTTTCGAGCTATTTAATGCGGGAAACACGTTTTCTGGTGTATTCACCACTCCACAGTGCGTTTGATATGCAGAACCGGCGACATCTTGATTTTCGTGGTGTTTCCAGCTGGGATATGCATTTTCTGCGATAATCTTGGTGAGACTTCAGTCAGAAGTATGCAGAATCATCGGGATCGCTATTTTCGAGCTATTTAATGCGAGAAAAACGATATCCGGTGTTTTCACCACTCCACAGTGCGTTTGATATGCAGAACCGGCGACATTTTGGATTTCGACGGGTTTCAAGCTGAGGATTGCATTTTCTACGATAATCTTGGTGAGACGTCTGTCAGAAGCATGCAGAATCTTCGAGATCGCTCTTTTCGAGCAACTTAATGCGAGAAACACGATATCTGGTTGTTTTCACCACTCCGCAGTGCGTTTGATATGCAGAACCGGCGATATCTTGATTTTCGTGGTGTTTCCAGCTGAGATATGCATTTTCGGCGATAATCTTGGTGAGTCTTCTGCCAGAAGTATGCAGAATCATCTAGATCGCTCTTTTCGAGCTATTTAATGCGACAAACAAGTTTTCTGGTGTATTCACCACTCCACAGTACGTTAGACATGCAGAACCGGAGATATCTTCGTTTCGGTCGGGTTACAAGCTGAGATATGCATTTTCTACGATAATATTGGTGAGACCTCTGTCAGAAGTATGCAGAATCTTCGAGAACGCTCTTTTCGAGCTACTTAATGCGAGAAACACGTTTTCTGGTGTTTTCACCACTCCACAGTACGTTTGATGTGCCGAACCGGCGACATCTTGATTTTCGTGATGTTTCTAGCTGAGATATGCATTCTCTGCGATAATATTGGTGAGACTTCAGTCAGCAGTATGCAGAATCATCTAGATCGCTCTTTTCGAGCTATTTAATGCGGGAAACACGTTTTCTGGTGTATTCACCACTCCACAGTACGTTAGAAATGCAGAACCGGCGATATCTTCGTTTCGGTCGGGTTTCAAGCTGAGATATGCATTTTCTGCGATAATCTTGGTGAGTGTTCAGTCAGAAGTATGCAGAATCATCTAGATCGCTCTTTTCGAGCTATTTAATGCGGGAAACATGTTTTCTGGTGTTTTCACCACTCCACGGTGCGTCTGATATGCAGAACCGGCGATATCTTGGTTTTCGCGGGGTTTCCAGCTGAGATATGCATTTTCTGCGATAATCTTGGTGAGTCTTCTGTCAGAAGGATGCAGAATAATCTAGATCGCTCTTTTCGAGCTGTTTAATGCGAGAAACACGTTCTCTGGTGTTTTCACCACCCCACAGTGCGTTTGATATGCAGAACCGGAGATATCATCGTTTCGGTCGGGTTTCAAGCTGAGATATGCATTTTCTACGATAATATTGGTGAGACCTCAGTCAGAAGTATGCAGAATCTTCGAGAACGCTCTTTTCGAGCTACTTAATGCGAGAAACACGTTTTCTGGTGTTTTCACCTCCCCACAGTGCGTTTGATATGCAGAACCGGCGACATCGTGGTTTTCGTGGGGTTTCCAGCTGAGATAGGCATTTTCTGCGATATTCTTGGTGAGTCTTCTGTCAGAAGTATGCAGAATCATCGAGATCGCTCTATTCGAGGTATTTAATGCGAGAAACACGTTATCTGGTTGTTTTCACTACTCCACAGTGGGTTTGATATGCAGAACCGGCGACATCTTAATTTTCGTGATGTTTCTAGCTGAGATAGGCATTTTCAGCGATAATATTGGTGAGACTTCAGTCAGAAATATGCAGAATCATCTAGATCGCTCTTTTCGAGCTATTTAATGCGGGAAACACGTTTTCTGGTGTATTCACCACTCCACAGTGCGTTTGATATGCAGAACCGCCGACATCTTGATTTTCGTGGTGTTTCCAGCTGGGATATGCATTTTCTGCGATAATCTTGGTGAGACTTCAGTCAGAAGTATGCAGAATCATCTAGATCGCTCGTTTCGAGCTATTTAATGCGAGAAACACGTTATCTGGTGTTTTTACCACTCCACAGTGCGTTTGATATGCAGAACCGGCGACATCTTGATTTTCGTGATGTTTCTAGCTGAGATAGGCATTTTCTGCGATAATATTGGTGAGACTTCAGTCAGAAGTATGCAGAATCATCGGGATCGCTCTTTTCGAGCTATTTAATGCGAGAAACACGTTATCTGGTGTTTTCACCACTGCACAGTACGTTTGATGTGCAGAACCGGAGATATCTTGGTTTTCGTGGGGTTTCAAGCTGAGATATGAATTTTTTAGGATAATCTTGGTGAGACTTCTGTCCGAAGTATGCAGAATCATCGAGATTGCTCTATTCGAGCTATTTAATGCGACAAAACGTTATCCGGTGTTTTCACAACTCCACAGTGCGTCTGATATGCAGAACCGGCGACATCTTGATTTGCGTGAGGTTTCCAGCTGAAATATGCATTTTCTGCGATAATCTTGGTGCGACTTCTGTCAGAAGTATGCAGAATCATCGACATCGCTCTTTTCGAGCTATTTAATGCGAGTAACACGTTTTCTGGTGTTTTCACCACCCCACAGTGCGTTTGATATGCAGAACCGGCGACATCTCGGTTTTCGTCGGGGTTCAAGCTGAGATATGCATTTTCTGCGATAATCTTTGTGAGACTTCAGTCAGAAGTATGATGAATAATCGAGATCGCTCTTTTCGAGCTATTTAATGCGAGAAACACGTTTTCTGGTGTATTCACCACTCCACAGTGCGTTTGATATGCAGAACCAGCGATATCTTGGCTTTCGTGGGGTTTCCATCTGAGATATGCATTTCCTGCGATAATCTTGGTGAGACTTCAGTCAGAAGTATGCAGAATCATCTAGATCGCTCGTTTCGAGCTATTTAATGCGAAAAAACAAGTTTTCTGGTGTTTTGACCACTCCACAGTGCGTTTGATATGTAGAGCCGCCGATAACTTGGTTTTCGTGGGGTTTCCAGCTGAAATATGCATTGTCTGCGATAACCTTTGTGTTTCATCTATGAGAAGTATGCAGAATCATTGAGAACGCTCTTTTCGAGCTAGTTAATGTGAGCAACACGTGTTCTGGTGTTTTCACATCTCCACAGTGCGTCTGATATGCAGAACCGGCGACATCTTGATTTTCGTGAGGTTTCCAGCTGAAATATGCATTTTCTGCGATAATCTTGGAGCGACTTCTGTCAGAAGTATGCAGAATCATCGATATCGCTCTTTTGGGGCTATTTAATGCGAGCAGCACGTTATCTGGTGTTTTGGCCACTCCACAGTGCGTTTGATATGCAGAACCGGAGATATCTTGGTTTCGGTCGGGTTTCAAGCTGAGATATGCATTTTCTGCGATAATCTTGGTGAGACTTCAGTCAGAAGTATGATGAATAATCGAGATCGCTCTTTTCGAGCTATTTAATGCGAGAAACACGTTTTCTGGTGTATTCACCACTCCACAGTAGGATTGACATGCAGAACCGGAGATATCTTGGTTTCGGTCGGGTTTCAGGCTGAGATATGCATTTTCTGCGATAAAATTGGTGAGACGTCAGTCAGAAGTATGCAGAATCATCTAGATCGCTCGTTTCGAGCTATTTAATGCGAAAAGCAAGTTTTCTGGTGTATTCACCACTCCACAGTGCGTTTGATATGCAGAACCAGCGATATCTTGGCTTTCGTGGGGTTTCCATCTGAGATATGCATTTCCTGCGATAATCTTGGTGAGACTTCAGTCAGAAGTATGCAGAATCATCTAGATCGGTCTTCTCGAGCTATTTAATTCGAGAAACACGTTTTCTGCTGTATTGACCACTCCACAGTACGTTTGACTTGCAGAAACGGAGATATCTTGGTTTCGGCCGGGTTTCAAGCTGAGATATGCATTTTCTGCGAAAAAATTGGTGAGACGTCAGTCAGAAGTATGCAGAATCATCTAGATCGCTCGTTTCGAGCTATTTAATGCGAAAAGCAAGTTTTCTGGTGTTTTGACCACTCCACAGAGCGTTTGATATGTAGAGCCGCCGATAGCTTGGTTTTAGTGGGGTTTCCAGCTGAAATATGCATTTTCTGCGATGACCTTTGTGTTTCATCTATGAGAAGTATGCAGAATCATCGAGAACGCTCTTTTCGACTTAGTTAATGTGAGTAACACGTTTTCTTGTGATTTCACAACTCCACAGTGCGTCTGATATGCAGAACCGGCGACATCTTGATTTTCGTGAGGTTTCCAGCTGAAATATGCATTTTCTGCGATAATCTTGGTGCGACTTCTGTCAGAAGTATGCAGATTCATCGACATCGCTCTTTTCGAGCTATTTAATGCGAGTAACACGTTTTCTGGTGTTTTCACCACCCCATAGTGCGTTTGATATGCAGAACCGGCGACATCTCGGTTTTCGTCGGGTTTCAAACTGAGATATGCATTTTCTGCGATAATCTTGGTGAGACTTCAGTCAGAAGTATGATGAATAATCGAGATCGCTCTTTTCGATCTATTTAATGCGAGATACACGTTTTCTGGTGTATTCACCACTCCACAGTACGTTTGACATGCAGAACCGGAGATATCTTGGTTTCGGCCGGGTTTCAAGCTGAGATATGCATTTTCTGCGATAAAATTGGTGAGACGTCAGTCAGAAGTATGCAGAATCATCTAGATCGCTCGTTTCGAGCTATTTAATGCGAAAAGCAAGTTTTCTGGTGTTTTGACCACTCCACAGAGCGTTTGATATGTAGAGCCGCCGATAACTTGGTTTTCGTGGGGTTTCCATCTGAGATATGCATTTCCTGCGATAATCTTGGTGAGACTTCAGTCAGAAGTATGCAGAATCATCTAGATCGCTCTTTTCGAGCTATTTAATGCGAGAAACACGTTTTCTGGTGTATTCACCACTCCACAGTGCGTTTGATATGCAGAACCGGCGACATCTTGGTTTTCGTCGGGTTTCAAGCTGAGATATGCATTTTCTGCGACAATCTTGGTGAGACTTCAGTCAGAAGTATGATGAATAATCGAGATCGCTCTTTTCGAGCTATTTAATGCGAGGAACACGTTTTCTGGTGTATTCACCACTCCACAGTACGTTTGACATGCAGAACCGGAGATATCTTGGTTTCTGTCGGGTTTCAGGCTGAGATATGCATTTTCTACGATAATCTTGGTGAGAATCTGTCAGAAGTATGCAGAATCTTCGAGGACGCTCTTTTCGAGCTATTTAATGCGAGGAACACGTTTTCTGGGGCTCTCACCACACCACAGTTCGTTGGATATGCAGAACAGGTGATATCTTGGGTTTCGAGGGGTTTCAAGCTCAGATATGCATTTTCTGCGATAAACTTGGTGAGACTTCTGTCCGAAGTATGCAGAATCATCGACATCGCTTTTTTCGAGCTATTTAATGCGAGAAACACGTTATCTAGTGTTTTCACCACTCCACAGTGCGTTTGATATGCAGAACCGGCGACATCTTGATTTTCGTGAGGTTTCTAACTGAGATATGCGTTTTCTGCGATAATATTGGTGAGACTTCTGTTAGAAGTATGCAGAATGATCGAGATCGCTCTTTTCGAGCTATTTAATGGAGAAACACGTTATCTGGTGTATTGACCACTCCACAGTGCGTTTGATATGCGGAACCGGCGCCATCTTGATTTTCGTGAGGTTTCAAGCTGAGATATGCATTTTCTGCGATAATATTGGTGATAGTTCAGTCAGAAGTATGCAGGATCATCTAGATCGCTCGGTTCGAGCTATTTAATGCGAGAAACACGTTGTCTGGTTGTTTTCACCACTCCACGGTGCGTTTGATATGCAGAACCGGCGATATCTTGATTTTCGTGGTGTTTCCAGCTGAGATATGCATTTTCTTCGATAATCTTGGTGAGTCTTCTGTCAGCAGTATGCAGAATCATCGAGATCGCTCTATTCGAGCTATTTAATGCGAGAAACACGTTATCTGGTGTATTGACCACTCGACAGTGCCTTTGATATGCGGAACCGGCGCCATCTTGATTTTCGTGAGGTTTCAAGCTGAGATATGCATTTTCTGCGATAATATTGGTGAGAGTTCAGTCAGAAGTATGCAGGATCATCTAGATCGCTCGCTTCGAGCTATTTAATGCGAGCAACACGTTTTCTGGTGTTTTCACCACTCCACAGTACGTTTGACATGCAGAACCGGCGATGTTTGGTTTTCGTCGGGTTTCAAGCTGAGATATGCATTTTCTACGATAATCTTGGTGAGACTTCTGTCCGAAGTAAGCAGAATCATCGAGATCGCTCTTTTCGAGCTACTTAATGCGAGAAACACGTTTTCTGGTGTATTCACCACTCCACAGTACGTTTGACATGCAGAACCGGAGATATCCTGGTTTCGGTCGGGTTTCAAGCTGAGATATGCTTTTCTACGATAATCTTGGTGAGACTTCTGTCAGAAGTATGCAGAATCTTCGAGAACGCTTTTTTCGAGCTACTTAATGCGAGAAACACGTTATCTGGTTGTTTTCACCACTCCACAGTGCGTTTGACATGCAGAACCGGAGATATCTTGGTTTCGGTCGGGTTTCAGGCTGAGATATGCATTTTCTACGATAATCTTGGTGAGAATCTGTCAGAAGTATGCAGAATCTTCGAGGACGCTCTTTTCGAGCTATTTAATGCGAGAAACACGTTTTCTGGTGTATTCACCACTCCACAGTGCGTTTGATATGCAGAACCAGCGATATCTTGGCTTTCGTGGGGTTTCAAGCAGAGATATGCATTTTCTGCGATAACCTTGGTGAGACTTCTGTCCGAAGTATGCAGAATCATCGACATCGCTTTTTTCGAGCTATTTAATGCGAGAAACACGTTATCTGGTGTTTTCACCACTCCACAGTGCGTTTGATATGCAGAACCGGCGACATCTTGATTTTCGTGAGGTTTCTAACTGAGATATGCGTTTTCTGCGATAATATTGGTGAGACTTCAGTCAGAAGAATGCAGAATCATCTAGATCGCTCGTTTCGAGCTATTTAATGCGAGAAACACGTTATCTGGTGTTTTCACCACTCCACAGTGCGTTTGATATGCAGAACCGGCGACACCTTGATTTTCGTGAGGTTTCTAACTGAGATATGCGTTTTCTGCGATAATATTGGTGAGACTTCAGTCAGAAGAATGCAGAATCATCTAGATCGCTCGTTTCGAGCTATTTAATGCGAGAAACACGTTATCTGGTGTTTTCACCACTCCACAGTGCGTTTGATATGCAGTACCAGCGATATCTTGGTTTTCGTGGGGTTTCAAGCTGAGATATGAATTTTTAAGGATAATCTTATGAGACTTCTGTCCGAAGTATGCAGAATCATCGAGATCGCTCTGCTCGAGCTATTTAATGCGACAAAACGTTATCCGGTGTTTTCACCACTCCACAGTGCGTATGATATGCAGAACCGACGATATCTTGGTTTCGGTCGGGTTTCAAGCTGAGATATGCATTTTCTGCGATAATCTTGGTGAGACTTCAGTCAGAAGTATGATGAATAATCGAGATCGCTCTTTTCGAGCTATTTAATGCGAGCAGCACGTTATCTGGTGTTTTGGCCACTCCACAGTGCGTTTGATATGCAGAACCGGAGATATCTTGGTTTCGGTCGGGTTTCAAGCTGAGATATGCATTTTCTACGATAATCTTGGAGAGAATCTGTCAGAAGTATGCAGAATCGTCGAGGACGCTCTTTTCGAGCTATTTAATGCGAGAAACACGTTTTCTGGTGTATTCACCACTCCACAGTGCGTTTGATATGCAGAACCTGCGATATCTTGGCTTTTGTGGGGTTTCAAGCTGAGATATGCATTTTCTGCGATAAGCTTGGTGAGACATTTGTCCGAAGTATTCAGCAACATCGGGAGCGCTCTTTTCGAGCTATTTAATGCGAGAAACACGTTTTCTGGTGTATTCACCACTCCACAGTACGTTTGACATGCAGAACCGGAGATATCTTGATTTTCGTGGTTTTTCCAGCTGAGATATGCATTTTCAGCGATAATCTTGGTGAGACTTCTGTCCGAAGTGTGCAGAATCATCTAGATCGCTCTTTTCAAGCTATTTAATGCGAGGAACACGTTTTCTGGGGCTCTCACCACACCACAGTTCGTTGGATACGCAGAACAGGTGATATCTTGGGTTTCGTGTGGTTTCAAGCTGAGATATGCATTTTCTGCGATAAACTTGGTGAGACTTCTGTCCGAAGTATACAGAATCATCGACATTGCTTTTCTCGAGATATTTAATGCGAGAAACACGTTATCTGGTGTTTTCACCACTCCACAGTGCGTTTGATACGCAGAACCGGCGACATCTTGATTTTCGTGAGGTTTCTAACTGAGATATGCGTTTTCTGCGATAATATTGGTGAGACTTCAGTCAGAAGAATGCAGAACCATCTAGATCGCTCTTTTCGAGCTATTTAATGCGAGCAGCACGTTATCTGGTGTTTTGGCCACTCCACAGTGCGTTTGATATGCAGAACCGGAGATATCTTGGTTTCGGTCGGGTTTCAAGCTGAGATATGCATTTTCTACGATAATCTTGGAGAGAATCTGTCAGAAGTATGCAGAATCTTCGAGGACGCTCTTTTCGAGCTATTTAATGCGAGAAACACGTTTTTGGGGGTTTTCACTACTCCACAGTTCTTTGAATATGCAGAACAGGAGATATCTTGGTTTGCGTGGGGTTGCAAGCAGAGATATGCATTTTCTACGATAATCTTGGTGAGACTTCTGTCCGAAGTAAGCAGAATCATCGAGATCGCTCTTTTCGAGCTACTTAATGCGAGAAACACGTTTTCTGGTGTATTCACCACTCCACAGTACGTTTGACATGCAGAACCGGAGATATCCTGGTTTCGGTCGGGTTTCAAGCTGAGATATGCTTTTCTACGATAATCTTGGTGAGTCTTCTGTCAGCAGTATGCAGAATCATCGAGATCGCTCTTTTCGAGCTATTTAATGGAGAAACACGTTATCAGGTGTATTGACCACTCCACAGTGCGTTTGATATGCGGAACCGGCGCCATCTTGATTTTCGTGAGGTTTCAAGATGAGATATGCATTTTCTGCGGTAATCTTGATGAGACATCAGTCAGAAGTATGCAGAATCATCGAGATCGCTCTTTTCGATCTATTTAATGGAGAAACACGTTATCTGGTGTATTGACCACTCCACAGTGCGTTTGATATGCGGAACCGGCGCCATCTTGATTTTCGTGAGGTTTCAAGCTGAGATATGCATTTTCTGCGATAATATTGGTGAGAGTTCAGTCAGAAGTATGCAGGATCATCTAGATCGCTCGGTTCGAGCTATTTAATGCGAGAAACACGTTGTCTGGTTGTTTTCACCACTCCACGGTGCGTTTGATATGCAGAACCGGCGATATCTTGATTTTCGTGGTGTTTCCAGCTGAGATATGCATTTTCTTCGATAATCTTGGTGAGTCTTCTGTCAGCAGTATGCAGAATCATCGAGATCGCTCTTTTCGAGCTATTTAATGGAGAAACACGTTATCAGGTGTATTGACCACTCCACAGTGCGTTTGATATGCGGAACCGGCGCCATCTTGATTTTCGTGAGGTTTCAAGCTGAGATATGCATTTTCTGCGATAATCTTGATGAGACATCAGTCAGAAGTATGCAGGATCATCTAGATCGCTCGTTTCGAGCTATTTAATGCGAGAAACACGTTTTCTGGTGTTTTCACCACTCCACAGTACGTTTGACATGCAGAACCGGCGATGTTTGGTTTTCGTCGGGTTTCAAGCTGATATATGCATTTTCTACGATAATCTTGGTGAGACTTCTGTCCGAAGTAAGCAGAATCATCGAGATCGCTCTTTTCGAGCTACTTAATGCGAGAAACACGTTTTCTGGTGTATTCACCACTCCACAGTACGTTTGACATGCAGAACCGGAGATATCCTGGTTTCGGTCGGGTTTCAAGCTGAGATATGCTTTTCTACGATAATCTTGGTGAGACTTCTGTCAGAAGTATGCAGAATCTTCGAGAACGCTTTTTTCGAGCTACTTAATGCGAGAAACACGATATCTGGTTGTTTTCACCACTCCACAGTGCGTTTGATATGCAGAACCGGCGACATCTTGATTTTCGTGACGTTTCTAGCTGAGATATGCATTTTCTGCGATAATATTGGTGAGACTTCATTCAGAAGTATGCAGAATCATCTAGATCGCTCTTGTCGAGCTATTTAATGCAAAAAAACAAGTTTCCCGGTGTTTTCAACATTCCACAGTGCGTTTGATATGCAGAACTGGCGATATCTTGATTTTCGTGGTGTTTCCAGCTGAGATTTGCATTTTCTGCGATAATCTTGGTGAGTCTTCTGTCAGAAGTATGCAGAATCATCAAGATTGCACTTTTCGAGCCATTTAATGCGAGAAACACGTTTTCTGGTGTATTCACCACTCCACAGAGCGTTTGATATGCAGAACCGGCGATATCTTGATATTCGTGGTGTTTCCAGCTGAGATATGCATTTTCTGCGATAATAGTGGTGAGACTTCTGCCCGAAGTATGCTTAATCATCGTGATCGCTCGTTTCTAGCTATTTAATGCGAGAAACACGTTATCTGGTGTTTTCACCACTCCACAGTGCGTTTGATATGCAGAACCGGCGACATCATGGCTGTCGTCGGGCATCAAGCTGAGATATGCATTTTCTGCGATAATCTTGGTGAGACATCAGTCAGAAGTATGCAGAATCATCGAGATCGCTCTTTTCGAGCTATTTAATGGAGAAACACGTTATCTGGTGTATTGACCACTCCACAGTGCGTTTGATACGCGGAACCGGCGCCATCTTGATTTTCGTGAGGTTTCAAGCTGAAATATGCATTTTCTGCGATAATATTGGTGAGAGTTCAGTCAGAAGTATGCAGGATCATCTAGATCGCTCGTTTCGAGCTATTTAATGCGAGAAACACGTTGTCTGGTTGTTTTCACCACTCCACGGTGCGTTTGATATGCAGAACCGGCGACATCTTGGGTTTCTTCGGGGTTCGAGCTGAGAAATGCATTTTCTGCGATAATATTGGTGAGTCTTCTGTCAGAAGTATGCAGAATCATCTAGATCGCTCGTTTCGAGCTGCTTAATGCGAGAAACACGTTTTCTGGTGTTTTCACCGCTCCTCAGTGCGTTTGATATGCAGAACCGGCGACATCTTGGGTTTCGTCGGGGTTCAAGCTGAGATATGCATTTTCTGCGATAATATTGGCGAGACTTCAGCCAGAAGTATGCAGATTCATCTAGATCGCTCGTTTCTAGCTATTTAATGCGAGAAACACGTTATCTGGTGTTTTCACCACTCCACAGTGCGTTTGATATGCAGAACCGGCGACATCATGGCTGTCGTCGGGCATCAAGCTGAGATATGCATTTTCTGCGATAATCTTGGTGAGACATCAGTCAGAAGTATGCAGAATCATCGAGATCGCTCTTTTCGAGTTATTTAATGCGAGAAACACATTTTCTGGTGTATTCACCACTCCACAGAGCGTCTGATATGCAGAACTGGCGATATCTTGATATTCGTGGTGTTTCCAGCTGAGATATGCATTTTCTGCGATTATCATGGTGAGTCTTCTGTCAGCAGTATGCAGAATCATCTAGATTGCACTTTTCGAGCTATTTAATGCGAGAAACACGTTATCTGGTGTTTTCACCACTCCACAGTGCGTTTGATATGCAGAACCGGCGACATCTTGGCTTTCGTCGGGTTTCAAGCTGAGATATGCATTTTCTGCATTAATCTTGGTGAGACATCAGTCAGAAGTATGCAGAATCATCTAGATCGCTCGTTTCGAGCTGCTTAATGCGAGAAACACGTTTTCTGGTGTTTTCACCGCTCCTCAGTGCGTTTGATATGCAGAACCGGCGACATCTTGGGTTTCGTCGGGGTTCAAGCTGAGATATGCATTTTCTGCGATAATATTGGTGAGACTTCAGTCAGAAGTATGCAGAATCATCTAGATCGCTCGTTTCTAGCTATTGAATGCGAGAAACACGTTATCTGGTGTTTTCACCACTCCACAGTGCGTTTGATATGCAGAACCGGCGACATCATGGCTGTCGTCGGGCATCAAGCTGAGATATGCATTTTCTGCGATAATCTTGGTGAGACATCAGTCAGAAGTATGCAGAATCATCGAGTTCGCTCTTTTCGAGCTATTTAATGGAGAAACACGTTATCTGGTGTATTGACCACTCCACAGTGCGTTTGATATGCGGAACCGGCGCCATCTTGATTTTCGTGAGGTTTCAAGCTGAGATATGCATTTTCTGCGATAATATTGGTGAGAGTTCAGTCAGAAGTATGCAGGATCATCTAGATCGCTCGTTTCTAGCTATTTAATGCGAGAAACACGTTATCTGGTGTTTTCACCACTCCACAGTGCGTTTAATATGCAGAACCGGCGATATCTTGATTTTCGTGGTGTTTCCAGCTGAGATATGCATTTTCTGCGATAATCTTGGTGAGACTTCTGTCCGAAGTATGCAGAATCATCGAGATCGCTCTTTTCGAGCTATTTAATGCGAGAAACACGTTTTCTGGTGTATTCATCACTCCACAGAGCGTTTGATATGCAGAACCGGCGATATCTTGATATTCGTGGTGTTTCCAGCTGAGATATGCATTTTCTGCGATAATCTTGGTGAGTCTTCTGTCAGAAGTATGCAGAATCATCTAGATTGCACTTTTCGAGCTATTTAATGCGAGAAACACGTTATCTGGTGTTTTCACCACTCCACAGTGCGTTTGATATGCAGAACCGGCGACATCTTGGCTTTCGTCGGGTTTCAAGCTGAGATATGCATTTTCTGCATTAATCTTGGTGAGACATCAGTCAGAAGTATGCAGAATCATCTAGATCGCTCGTTTCGAGCTGCTTAATGCGAGAAACACGTTTTCTGCTGTTTTCACCGCTCCTCAGTGCGTTTGATATGCAGAACCGGCGACATCTTTGGTTTCGTCGGGGTTCAAGCTGAGATATGCATTTTCTGCGATAATATTGGTGAGACTTCAGTCAGAAGTATGCAGAATCATCTAGATCGCTCGTTTCTAGCTATTGAATGCGAGAAACACGTTATCTGGTGTTTTCACCACTCCACAGTGCGATTGATATGCAGAACCGGCGACATCATGGCTGTCGTCGGGCATCAAGCTGAGATATGCATTTTCTGCGGTAATCTTGATGAGACATCAGTCAGAAGTATGCAGAATCATCGAGATCGCTCTTTTCGAGCTATTTAATGGAGAAACACGTTATCTGGTGTATTGACCACTCCACAGTGCGTTTGATATGCGGAACCGGCGCCATCTTGATTTTCGTGAGGTTTCAAGCTGAGATATGCATTTTCTGCGATAATATTGGTGAGAGTTCAGTCAGAAGTATGCAGGATCATCTAGATCGCTCGGTTCGAGCTATTTAATGCGAGAAACACGTTGTCTGGTGTATTGACCACTCGACAGTGCCTTTGATATGCGGAACCGGCGCCATCTTGATTTTCGTGAGGTTTCAAGCTGAGATATGCATTTTCTGCGATAATATTGGTGAGAGTTCAGTCAGAAGTATGCAGGATCATCTAGATCGCTCGTTTCGAGCTATTTAATGCGAGAAACACGTTTTCTGGTGTTTTCACCACTCCACAGTACGTTTGACATGCAGAACCGGCGATGTTTGGTTTTCGTCGGGTTTCAAGCTGAGATATGCATTTTCTACGATAATCTTGGTGAGACTTCTGTCCGAAGTAAGCAGAATCATCGAGATCGCTCTTTTCGAGCTACTTAATGCGAGAAACACGTTTTCTGGTGTATTCACCACTCCACAGTACGTTTGACATGCAGAACCGGAGATATCCTGGTTTCGGTCGGGTTTCAAGCTGAGATATGCTTTTCTACGATAATCTTGTTGAGACATCAGTCAGAAGTATGCAGAATCATCGAGATCGCACTTTTCGAGTTATTTAATGCGAGAAACACATTTTCTGGTGTATTCACCACTCCACAGAGCGTCTGATATGCAGAACTGGCGATATCTTGATATTCGTGGTGTTTCCAGCTGAGATATGCATTTTCTGCGATTATCATGGTGAGTCTTCTGTCAGCAGTATGCAGAATCATCTAGATTGCACTTTTCGAGCTATTTAATGCGAGAAACACGTTATCTGGTGTTTTCACCACTCCACAGTGCGTTTGATATGCAGAACCGGCGACATCTTGGATTTCGTCGGGTTTCAAGCTGAGATATGCATTTTCTGCATTAATCTTGGTGAGACATCAGTCAGAAGTATGCAGAATCATCTAGATCGCTCGTTTCGAGCTGCTTAATGCGAGAAACACGTTTTCTGGTGTTTTCACCGCTCCTCAGTGCGTTTGATATGCAGAACCGGCGACATCTTGGGTTTCGTCGGGGTTCAAGCTGAGATATGCATTTTCTGCGATAATATTGGTGAGACTTCAGTCAGAAGTATGCAGAATCATCTAGATCGCTCGTTTCTAGCTATTGAATGCGAGAAACACGTTATCTGGTGTTTTCACCACTCCACAGTGCGTTTGATATGCAGAACCGGCGACATCATGGCTGTCGTCGGGCATCAAGCTGAGATATGCATTTTCTGCGATAATCTTGGTGAGACATCAGTCAGAAGTATGCAGAATCATCGAGATCGCTCTTTTCGAGCTATTTAATGGAGAAACACGTTATCTGGTGTATTGACCACTCCACAGTGCGTTTGATATGCGGAACTGGCGCCATCTTGATTTTCGTGAGGTTTCAAGCTGAGATATGCATTTTCTGCGATAATATTGGTGAGAGTTCAGTCAGAAGTATGCAGGATCATCTAGATCGCTCGTTTCTAGCTATTTAATGCGAGAAACACGTTATCTGGTGTTTTCACCACTCCACAGTGCGTTTAATATGCAGAACCGGCGATATCTTGATTTTCGTGGTGTTTCCAGCTGAGATATGCATTTTCTGCGATAATCTTGGTGAGACTTCTGTCCGAAGTAAGCAGAATCATCGAGATCGCTCTTTTCGAGCTACTTAATGCGAGAAACACGTTTTCTGGTGTATTCACCACTCTACAGTACGTTTGACATGCAGAACCGGAGATATCCTGGTTTCGGTCGGGTTTCAAGCTGAGATATGCTTTTCTACGATAATCTTGTTGAGACATCAGTCAGAAGTATGCAGAATCATCGAGATCGCACTTTTCGAGTTATTTAATGCGAGAAACACATTTTCTGGTGTATTCACCACTCCACAGAGCGTCTGATATGCAGAACTGGCGATATCTTGATATTCGTGGTGTTTCCAGCTGAGATATGCATTTTCTGCGATTATCATGGTGAGTCTTCTGTCAGCAGTATGCAGAATCATCTAGATTGCACTTTTCGAGCTATTTAATGCGAGAAACACGTTATCTGGTGTTTTCACCACTCCACAGTGCGTTTGATATGCAGAACCGGCGACATCTTGGCTTTCGTCGGGTTTCAAGCTGAGATATGCATTTTCTGCATTAATGTTGGTGAGACATCAGTCAGAAGTATGCAGAATCATCTAGATCGCTCGTTTCGAGCTGCTTAATGCGAGAAACACGTTTTCTGGTGCTTTCACCGCTCCTCAGTGCGTTTGATATGCAGAACCGGCGACATCTTGGGTTTCGTCGGGGTTCAAGCTGAGATATGCATTTTCTGCGATAATATTGGTGAGACTTCAGTCAGAAGTATGCAGAATCATCTAGATCGCTCGTTTCTAGCTATTGAATGCGAGAAACACGTTATCTGGTGTTTTCACCACTCCACAGTGCGTTTGATATGCAGAACCGGCGACATCATGGCTGTCGCCGGGCATCAAGCTGAGATATGCATTTTCTGCGATAATCTTGGTGAGACATCAGTCAGAAGTATGCAGAATCATCGAGATCGCTCTTTTCGAGCTATTTAATGGAGAAACACGTTATCTGGTGTATTGACCACTCCACAGTGCGTTTGATATGCGGAACTGGCGCCATCTTGATTTTCGTGAGGTTTCAAGCTGAGATATGCATTTTCTGCGATAATATTGGTGAGAGTTCAGTCAGAAGTATGCAGGATCATCTAGATCGCTCGTTTCTAGCTATTTAATGCGAGAAACACGTTATCTGGTGTTTTCACCACTCCACAGTGCGTTTAATATGCAGAACCGGCGATATCTTGATTTTCGTGGTGTTTCCAGCTGAGATATGCATTTTCTGCGATAATCTTGGTGAGACTTCTGTCCGAAGTATGCAGAATCATCGAGATCGCTCTTTTCGAGCTATTTAATGCGAGAAACACGTTTTCTGGTGTATTCATCACTCCACAGAGCGTTTGATATGCAGAACCGGCGATATCTTGATATTCGTGGTGTTTCCAGCTGAGATATGCATTTTCTGCGATAATCTTGGTGAGACATCAGTCAGAAGTATGCAGAATCATCGAGATCGCTCTTTTCGAGCTATTTAATGGAGAAACACGTTATCTGGTGTATTGACCACTCCACAGTGCGTTTGATACGCGGAACCGGCGCCATCTTGATTTTCGTGAGGTTTCAAGCTGAAATATGCATTTTCTGCGATAATATTGGTGAGAGTTCAGTCAGAAGTATGCAGGATCATCTAGATCGCTCGTTTCGAGCTATTTAATGCGAGAAACACGTTGTCTGGTTGTTTTCACCACTCCACGGTGCGTTTGATATGCAGAACCGGCGACATCTTGGGTTTCTTCGGGGTTCGAGCTGAGAAATGCATTTTCTGCGATAATATTGGTGAGTCTTCTGTCAGAAGTATGCAGAATCATCTAGATCGCTCGTTTCGAGCTGCTTAATGCGAGAAACACGTTTTCTGGTGTTTTCACCGCTCCTCAGTGCGTTTGATATGCAGAACCGGCGACATCTTGGGTTTCGTCGGGGTTCAAGCTGAGATATGCATTTTCTGCGATAATATTGGCGAGACTTCAGCCAGAAGTATGCAGATTCATCTAGATCGCTCGTTTCTAGCTATTTAATGCGAGAAACACGTTATCTGGTGTTTTCACCACTCCACAGTGCGTTTGATATGCAGAACCGGCGACATCATGGCTGTCGTCGGGCATCAAGCTGAGATATGCATTTTCTGCGATAATCTTGGTGAGACATCAGTCAGAAGTATGCAGAATCATCGAGATCGCTCTTTTCGAGTTATTTAATGCGAGAAACACATTTTCTGGTGTATTCACCACTCCACAGAGCGTCTGATATGCAGAACTGGCGATATCTTGATATTCGTGGTGTTTCCAGCTGAGATATGCATTTTCTGCGATTATCATGGTGAGTCTTCTGTCAGCAGTATGCAGAATCATCTAGATTGCACTTTTCGAGCTATTTAATGCGAGAAACACGTTATCTGGTGTTTTCACCACTCCACAGTGCGTTTGATATGCAGAACCGGCGACATCTTGGCTTTCGTCGGGTTTCAAGCTGAGATATGCATTTTCTGCATTAATCTTGGTGAGACATCAGTCAGAAGTATGCAGAATCATCTAGATCGCTCGTTTCGAGCTGCTTAATGCGAGAAACACGTTTTCTGGTGTTTTCACCGCTCCTCAGTGCGTTTGATATGCAGAACCGGCGACATCTTGGGTTTCGTCGGGGTTCAAGCTGAGATATGCATTTTCTGCGATAATATTGGTGAGACTTCAGTCAGAAGTATGCAGAATCATCTAGATCGCTCGTTTCTAGCTATTGAATGCGAGAAACACGTTATCTGGTGTTTTCACCACTCCACAGTGCGTTTGATATGCAGAACCGGCGACATCATGGCTGTCGTCGGGCATCAAGCTGAGATATGCATTTTCTGCGATAATCTTGGTGAGACATCAGTCAGAAGTATGCAGAATCATCGAGTTCGCTCTTTTCGAGCTATTTAATGGAGAAACACGTTATCTGGTGTATTGACCACTCCACAGTGCGTTTGATATGCGGAACCGGCGCCATCTTGATTTTCGTGAGGTTTCAAGCTGAGATATGCATTTTCTGCGATAATATTGGTGAGAGTTCAGTCAGAAGTATGCAGGATCATCTAGATCGCTCGTTTCTAGCTATTTAATGCGAGAAACACGTTATCTGGTGTTTTCACCACTCCACAGTGCGTTTAATATGCAGAACCGGCGATATCTTGATTTTCGTGGTGTTTCCAGCTGAGATATGCATTTTCTGCGATAATCTTGGTGAGACTTCTGTCCGAAGTATGCAGAATCATCGAGATCGCTCTTTTCGAGCTATTTAATGCGAGAAACACGTTTTCTGGTGTATTCATCACTCCACAGAGCGTTTGATATGCAGAACCGGCGATATCTTGATATTCGTGGTGTTTCCAGCTGAGATATGCATTTTCTGCGATAATCTTGGTGAGTCTTCTGTCAGAAGTATGCAGAATCATCTAGATTGCACTTTTCGAGCTATTTAATGCGAGAAACACGTTATCTGGTGTTTTCACCACTCCACAGTGCGTTTGATATGCAGAACCGGCGACATCTTGGCTTTCGTCGGGTTTCAAGCTGAGATATGCATTTTCTGCATTAATCTTGGTGAGACATCAGTCAGAAGTATGCAGAATCATCTAGATCGCTCGTTTCGAGCTGCTTAATGCGAGAAACACGTTTTCTGCTGTTTTCACCGCTCCTCAGTGCGTTTGATATGCAGAACCGGCGACATCTTTGGTTTCGTCGGGGTTCAAGCTGAGATATGCATTTTCTGCGATAATATTGGTGAGACTTCAGTCAGAAGTATGCAGAATCATCTAGATCGCTCGTTTCTAGCTATTGAATGCGAGAAACACGTTATCTGGTGTTTTCACCACTCCACAGTGCGTTTGATATGCAGAACCGGCGACATCATGGCTGTCGTCGGGCATCAAGCTGAGATATGCATTTTCTGCGATAATCTTGGTGAGACATCAGTCAGAAGTATGCAGAATCATCGAGATCGCTCTTTTCGAGCTATTTAATGGAGAAACACGTTATCTGGTGTATTGACCACTCCACAGTGCGTTTGATATGCGAAACCGGCGCCAGCTTGATTTTCGTGATATTTCAAGCTGAGATATGCATTTTCTGCGATAATATTGGTGAGAGTTCAGTCAGAAGTATGCAGGATCATCTAGATCGCTCGTTTCGAGCTATTTAATTCGAGAAACACGTTATCTGGTGTTTTCACCACTCCACAGTGCGATTGATATGCAGAACCGGCGACATCATGGCTGTCGTCGGGCATCAAGCTGAGATATGCATTTTCTGCGGTAATCTTGATGAGACATCAGTCAGAAGTATGCAGAATCATCGAGATCGCTCTTTTCGAGCTATTTAATGGAGAAACACGTTATCTGGTGTATTGACCACTCCACAGTGCGTTTGATATGCGGAACCGGCGCCATCTTGATTTTCGTGAGGTTTCAAGCTGAGATATGCATTTTCTGCGATAATATTGGTGAGAGTTCAGTCAGAAGTATGCAGGATCATCTAGATCGCTCGGTTCGAGCTATTTAATGCGAGAAACACGTTGTCTGGTGTATTGACCACTCGACAGTGCCTTTGATATGCGGAACCGGCGCCATCTTGATTTTCGTGAGGTTTCAAGCTGAGATATGCATTTTCTGCGATAATATTGGTGAGAGTTCAGTCAGAAGTATGCAGGATCATCTAGATCGCTCGTTTCGAGCTATTTAATGCGAGAAACACGTTTTCTGGTGTTTTCACCACTCCACAGTACGTTTGACATGCAGAACCGGCGATGTTTGGTTTTCGTCGGGTTTCAAGCTGAGATATGCATTTTCTACGATAATCTTGGTGAGACTTCTGTCCGAAGTAAGCAGAATCATCGAGATCGCTCTTTTCGAGCTACTTAATGCGAGAAACACGTTTTCTGGTGTATTCACCACTCCACAGTACGTTTGACATGCAGAACCGGAGATATCCTGGTTTCGGTCGGGTTTCAAGCTGAGATATGCTTTTCTACGATAATCTTGTTGAGACATCAGTCAGAAGTATGCAGAATCATCGAGATCGCACTTTTCGAGTTATTTAATGCGAGAAACACATTTTCTGGTGTATTCACCACTCCACAGAGCGTCTGATATGCAGAACTGGCGATATCTTGATATTCGTGGTGTTTCCAGCTGAGATATGCATTTTCTGCGATTATCATGGTGAGTCTTCTGTCAGCAGTATGCAGAATCATCTAGATTGCACTTTTCGAGCTATTTAATGCGAGAAACACGTTATCTGGTGTTTTCACCACTCCACAGTGCGTTTGATATGCAGAACCGGCGACATCTTGGATTTCGTCGGGTTTCAAGCTGAGATATGCATTTTCTGCATTAATCTTGGTGAGACATCAGTCAGAAGTATGCAGAATCATCTAGATCGCTCGTTTCGAGCTGCTTAATGCGAGAAACACGTTTTCTGGTGTTTTCACCGCTCCTCAGTGCGTTTGATATGCAGAACCGGCGACATCTTGGGTTTCGTCGGGGTTCAAGCTGAGATATGCATTTTCTGCGATAATATTGGTGAGACTTCAGTCAGAAGTATGCAGAATCATCTAGATCGCTCGTTTCTAGCTATTGAATTAGAGAAACACGTTATCTGGTGTTTTCACCACTCCACAGTGCGTTTGATATGCAGAACCGGCGACATCATGGCTGTCGTCGGGCATCAAGCTGAGATATGCATTTTCTGCGATAATCTTGGTGAGACATCAGTCAGAAGTATGCAGAATCATCGAGATCGCTCTTTTCGAGCTATTTAATGGAGAAACACGTTATCTGGTGTATTGACCACTCCACAGTGCGTTTGATATGCGGAACTGGCGCCATCTTGATTTTCGTGAGGTTTCAAGCTGAGATATGCATTTTCTGCGATAATATTGGTGAGAGTTCAGTCAGAAGTATGCAGGATCATCTAGATCGCTCGTTTCTAGCTATTTAATGCGAGAAACACGTTATCTGGTGTTTTCACCACTCCACAGTGCGTTTAATATGCAGAACCGGCGATATCTTGATTTTCGTGGTGTTTCCAGCTGAGATATGCATTTTCTGCGATAATCTTGGTGAGACTTCTGTCCGAAGTAAGCAGAATCATCGAGATCGCTCTTTTCGAGCTACTTAATGCGAGAAACACGTTTTCTGGTGTATTCACCACTCTACAGTACGTTTGACATGCAGAACCGGAGATATCCTGGTTTCGGTCGGGTTTCAAGCTGAGATATGCTTTTCTACGATAATCTTGTTGAGACATCAGTCAGAAGTATGCAGAATCATCGAGATCGCACTTTTCGAGTTATTTAATGCGAGAAACACATTTTCTGGTGTATTCACCACTCCACAGAGCGTCTGATATGCAGAACTGGCGATATCTTGATATTCGTGGTGTTTCCAGCTGAGATATGCATTTTCTGCGATTATCATGGTGAGTCTTCTGTCAGCAGTATGCAGAATCATCTAGATTGCACTTTTCGAGCTATTTAATGCGAGAAACACGTTATCTGGTGTTTTCACCACTCCACAGTGCGTTTGATATGCAGAACCGGCGACATCTTGGCTTTCGTCGGGTTTCAAGCTGAGATATGCATTTTCTGCATTAATGTTGGTGAGACATCAGTCAGAAGTATGCAGAATCATCTAGATCGCTCGTTTCGAGCTGCTTAATGCGAGAAACACGTTTTCTGGTGCTTTCACCGCTCCTCAGTGCGTTTGATATGCAGAACCGGCGACATCTTGGGTTTCGTCGGGGTTCAAGCTGAGATATGCATTTTCTGCGATAATATTGGTGAGACTTCAGTCAGAAGTATGCAGAATCATCTAGATCGCTCGTTTCTAGCTATTGAATGCGAGAAACACGTTATCTGGTGTTTTCACCACTCCACAGTGCGTTTGATATGCAGAACCGGCGACATCATGGCTGTCGCCGGGCATCAAGCTGAGATATGCATTTTCTGCGATAATCTTGGTGAGACATCAGTCAGAAGTATGCAGAATCATCGAGATCGCTCTTTTCGAGCTATTTAATGGAGAAACACGTTATCTGGTGTATTGACCACTCCACAGTGCGTTTGATATGCGGAACTGGCGCCATCTTGATTTTCGTGAGGTTTCAAGCTGAGATATGCATTTTCTGCGATAATATTGGTGAGAGTTCAGTCAGAAGTATGCAGGATCATCTAGATCGCTCGTTTCTAGCTATTTAATGCGAGAAACACGTTATCTGGTGTTTTCACCACTCCACAGTGCGTTTAATATGCAGAACCGGCGATATCTTGATTTTCGTGGTGTTTCCAGCTGAGATATGCATTTTCTGCGATAATCTTGGTGAGACTTCTGTCCGAAGTATGCAGAATCATCGAGATCGCTCTTTTCGAGCTATTTAATGCGAGAAACACGTTTTCTGGTGTATTCATCACTCCACAGAGCGTTTGATATGCAGAACCGGCGATATCTTGATATTCGTGGTGTTTCCAGCTGAGATATGCATTTTCTGCGATAATCTTGGTGAGTCTTCTGTCAGAAGTATGCAGAATCATCTAGATTGCACTTTTCGAGCTATTTAATGCGAGAAACACGTTATCTGGTGTTTTCACCACTCCACAGTGCGTTTGATATGCAGAACCAGCGACATCTTGGCTTTCGTCGGGTTTCAAGCTGAGATATGCATTTTCTGCATTAATCTTGGTGAGACATCAGTCAGAAGTATGCAGAATCATCTAGATCGCTCGTTTCGAGCTGCTTAATGCGAGAAACACGTTTTCTGGTGTTTTCACCGCTCCTCAGTGCGTTTGATATGCAGAACCGGCGACATCTTGGGTTTCGTCGGGGTTCAAGCTGAGATATGCATTTTCTGCGATAATATTGGTGAGACTTCAGTCAGAAGTATGCAGAATCATCGAGATCGCTCTTTTCGAGCTATTTAATGGAGAAACACGTTATCTGGTGTATTGAACACTCCACAGTGCGTTTGATATGCGGAACCGGCGCCAGCTTGATTTTCGTGATATTTCAAGCTGAGATATGCATTTTCTGCGATAATATTGGTGAGAGTTCAGTCAGAAGTATGCAGGATCATCTAGATCGCTCGTTTCGAGCTATTTAATTCGAGAAACACGTTATCTGGTGTTTTCACCACTCCACAGTGCGTTTGATATGCAGAACCGGCGACATCATGGCTGTCGTCGGGCATCAAGCTGAGATATGCATTTTCTGCGGTAATCTTGATGAGACATCAGTCAGAAGTATGCAGAATCATCGAGATCGCTCTTTTCGAGCTATTTAATGGAGAAACACGTTATCTGGTGTATTGACCACTCCACAGTGCGTTTGATATGTAGAGCCGCCGATAACTTGGTTTTCGTGGGGTTTCCAGCTGAAATATGCATTTTCTGCGATATTCTTGGTGTTTCATCTATGAGAAGTATGCAGAATCATCGAGAACGCTCTTTTCGAGCTAGTTAATGCGAGATACACGTTTTCTGATGTTTTCACCACTCCATAGTGCGTCTGATATGCAGAACCGGCGTTATCTTGGTTTTCGTGGGGTTTCCAGCTGAGATATGCAATTTCTGTGATAATCTTGGTGAGTCTTCTGTCAGAAGTATGCAGAATCATCGAGATCCCTCTTTTCGAGATCTTTAATGCGAGAAACACGTTATCTGGTGTTTTCACCACTCCACAGTGCGTTTGATATGCAGAACCGGCGACATCTTTATTTTCGTGAGATTTCAACCTGAGATATGCATTTTCGTCGATAATCTTGGTGAGTCTTCTGTCAGTACTATGCAGAATCATCGAGACCCCTCATTTCGAGCTATTTAATGCGAGAGACACGTTATCTGGTGTTTTCACCACTCCACAGTGCGTTTGATATGCAGAACAGGCGACATCTTAATTTTCGTGAGATTTCAAGCTGCGATATGCATTTTCTACGATAACCATGGTGAGTCTTCTGTCAGAAGTATGCAGAATCATCTAGATCGCTCTCTTCGAGCTATTTAATGTGAGAAACACGTTTTCTGGTGTATTCACCACCCCACAGTACGTTTGACATGCAGAACCGGATATATCTTGGTTTCGGTCGGGTTTCAAGCTGAGATATGCATTTTCTACGATAATCTTCGTGAGACTTCTGTCAGAAGTATGCAGAATCATCGGGATCGCTCTTTTCGAGCTATTTAATGCGAGAAACACGTTTTCTGGTGTATTCACCACTCCACAGTACGTTTGACATGCAGAACAGGAGATATCTTGGTTTAGGTCGGGTATCAAGCTGAGATATGCATTTTCAACGATAATCTTGGTGAGACTTCTGTCAGAAGTATGCAGAATCATCGGGATCGCTCTTTTCGAGCTATTTAATGCGAGAAACACGTTGTCTGGTTGGTTTCCCGACTCCACAGTGCGTTTGATATGCAGAACCGGCGACATCTTGATTTTCGTGAGGTTTCAAGCTGAGATATGCATTTTCTGCTATAATATTGGTGAGACTTCTATCAGAAGTAAGCGGAAACATCGAGATCCCTCTTTTCCAGCTCTTTAATGCGAGAAACACGTTATCTGGTGTTTTCACCTCTCCACAGTGCGTTTGATATGCAGAACCGGCGACATCTTGGCTTTCGTCGGGTATCAACCTGAGATATGCATTTTCTGCGATAATCTTGGTGAGAATTCATTTAGAAGTATGCAGAATCATCGAGATCGCTCTTTTAGAGCTATATAATGCGAGAAACACGTTATCTGGTGTTTTGACCACTCCACAGTGCGTATGATGTGCAGAACCGACGATATCCTGGTTTTCGTGGGGTTTCAAGCTCAGATATGCATTTTGTGCGATAATATTGGAGAGACTTCAGACAGAAGTATGCAGAATCATCAAGATCGAACTTTTCGAGCTATTTTATGCGAGAAACACGTTAACTGGTGTTTTCACCACTCCACAGTGCGTTTGATATGCAGATCCGGCGACATCTTGGATTTCGTCGGGGTTCAAGCTGAGATTTGCAATTCCTGCGATAATCTTGGTGAGACTTCTGTCCGAAGTATGCTTAATCATCGAGAACGCTCTTTTCGAGCTAGTTAATGCGAGAAACACGTTATCTGGTGTTTTCAGCACTCCACAGTGCGTTTGATATGCTGAACCGGCGATATCTTGGTTTTCGTGGGGTTTCCAGCTGAGATATGCATTTTCTGCGATAATCTTGGTGAGTCTTCTGTCAGAAGTATGCAGAATCATCTAGATCGCTCTTTTCGAGCTATTTGATGCGAGAAACACGTTTTCTGGTGTTTTCACCACGCCACAGTGCGTTTGATATGCAGAACCGGCGACATCGTGGTTTTCGTCGGGTTTCAAGCTGAGATATGCATTTTCTGCGATCATATTGGTGAGACTTCAGTCAGAAGTATGTAGAATCATCTAGATCGCTCGTTTCGAGCTATTTAAAGCGAGAAACCCGTTATCTGGTTGTTTTGACCACTCCACAGTGCGTTTGATATGTAGAGCCGCCGATAACTTGGTTTTCGTGGGGTTTCCAGCTGAAATATGCATTTTCTGCGATAATCTTGGCGTTTCATCTATGAGAAGTATGCAGAATCATCGAGAACGCTCTTTTCGAGCTTGTTAATGCGAGATACACGTTTTCTGATGTTTTCACCACTCCATAGTGCGTCTGATATGCAGAACCGGCGATATCTTGGTTTTCGTGGGGTTTCCAGCTGAGATATGCAATTTCTGTGATAATCTTGGTGAGTCTTCTGTCAGGAGTATGCAGAATCATCGAGATCCCTCTTTTCGAGCTCTTTAATGCGAGAAACACGTTATCTGGTGTTTTCACCACTCCACAGTGCGTTTGATATGCAGAACCGGCGACATCTTGATTTTCGTGAGATTTCAACATGAGATATGCATTTTCGTCGATAATCTTGGTGAGTCTTCTGTCAGAAGTATGCAGAATCATCTAGATCGCTCTCTTCGAGCTATTTAATGTGAGAAACACGTTTTCTGGTGTATTCACCACCCCACAGTACGTTTGACATGCAGAACCGGATATATCTTGGTTTCGGTCGGGTTTCAAGCTGAGATATGCATTTTCTACGATAATCTTGGTGAGACTTCTGTCAGACGTATGCAGAATCATCGGGATCGCTCTTTTCGTGCTATTTAAAGCGAGAAACACGTTTTCTGGTGTATTCACCACTCCACAGTACGTTTGACATGCAGAACAGGAGATATCTTGGTTTAGGTCGGGTATCAAGCTGAGATATGCATTTTCAACGATAATCTTGGTGAGACTTCTGTCAGAAGTATGCAGAATCTTCGGGATCGCTCTTTTCGAGCTATTTAATGCGAGAAACACGTTGTCTGGTTGGTTTCACGACTCCACAGTGCGTTTGATATGCAGAACCGGCGACATCTTGATTTTCGTGAGGTTTCAAGCTGAGATATGCATTTTCTGCTATAATATTGGTGAGTCTTCTGTCAGTAGGATGCAGAATCATCGAGACCCCTCTTTTCGAGCTATTTAATGCGAGAAACACGTTATCTGGTGTTTTCACCACTCCACAGTGCGTTTGATATGCAGAACAGGCGACATCTTGATTTTCGTGAGATTTCAAGCTGAGATATGCATTTTCTACGATAACCATGGTGAGTCTTCTGTCAGGAGTATGCAGAATCATCTAGATCGCTCTTTTCGAGCTATTTAATGCAAGAAACACGTTATATGGTTGTTTTCACCACTCCACAGTGCGTTTGATATGCAGAACCAGCGATATCTTGGTTTTCGTGGGGTTTCAAGCTGAGATATGCATTTTTTACGATAATCTTGGTGAGACTTCTGTTCGAAGTATGCTTAATCATCGAGATCGCTCGTTTCGAGCTATTTAATGCGCGAAACACGTTATCTGGTGTTTTCACCACTCCACAGTGCGTATGATATGCAGAACCGGCGATATCTTGGTTTTCGTGGGGTTTCAAGCTGAGATATACATTTTCTGCGGTAATCTTGGTGAGACTTCTGTCCGAAGTATGCTGAAACATCGAGATCGCTCTGTTCGAGCTAGTTAATGCGAGAAAAACCTTATCCGGTGTTTTCACCACTCCACAGTTCGTTTGATATGCAGAACCAGCGATATCTTGGCTTTCGTGGGGTTTCAAGCTGAGATATGCATTTTTTACGATAATCTTGGTGAGACTTCTGTCAGAAGTATGCCGAATCATCTAGATCGCTCTTTTCGAGCTATTTGATGCGAGAAACACGTTTTCTGGTGTTTTCACCACGCCACAGTGCGTTTGATATGCAGAACCGGCGACATCGTGGTTTTCGTCGGGTTTCAAGCTGAGATATGCATTTTCTGCGATCATATTGGTGAGACTTCAGTCAGAAGTATGCAGAATCATCGAGATCGCTCTATTCGAGCTATTTAATGCGAGAAACACGTTATCTGGTTGTTTTCACCACTCCACAGTGCGTTTGATATGCAGATCCGGCGACATCTTGGATTTCGTCGGGGTTCAAGCTGAGATTTGCAATTTCTGCGATAATCTTGGTGAGACTTCTGTCCGAAGTATGCTTAATCATCGAGAACGCTCTTTTCGAGCTGGTTAATGCGAGAAACACGTTATCTGGTGTTTTCAGCACTCCACAGTGCGTTTGATATGCAGAACCGGCGATATCTTGGTTTAGGTCGGGTATCAAGCTGAGATATGCATTTTCAACGATAATCTTGGTGAGACTTCTGTCAGAAGTGTGCAGAATCATCGGGATCGCTCTTTTCGAGCTATTTAATGCGAGAAACACGATGTCTGGTTGGTTTCACGACTCCACAGTGCGTTTGATATGCAGAACCGGCGACATCTTGATTTTCGTGAGGTTTCAAGCTGAGATATGCATTTTCTGCTATAATATTGGTGAGTCTTCTGTCAGTAGGATGCAGAATCATCGAGACCCCTCTTTTCGAGCTATTTAATGCGAGAAACACGTTATCTGGTGTTTTCACCACTCCACAGTGCGTATGATATGCAGAACCGGCGATATCTTGGTTTTCGTGGGGTTTCAAGCTGAGATATACATTTTCTGCGGTAATCTTGGTGAGACTTCTGTCCGAAGTATGCTGAAACATCGAGATCGCTCTTTTCGAGCTAGTTAATGCGAGAAAAACCTTATCCGGTGTTTTCACCACTCCACAGTTCGTTTGATATGCAGAACCAGCGATATCTTGGCTTTCGTGGGGTTTCAAGCTGAGATATGCATTTTTTACGATAATCTTGGTGAGACTTCTGTCCGAAGTATGCTGAATCATCGAGATCGCTCTTTTCGAGCTAGTTAGTGCGAGAAATACGTTATCTGGTGTTTTCACCACACCACAGTGCGTTTGATATGCAGAACAGTAGATATCTTGGTTTTCGTGGGGTTTCAAGCTGAAATATGCATTTTCTGCGATAATCTTGTTGAGACTTCTGTTCGAAGTATGCAGAATCATCGAGATCGCACTTTTCGAGCTATTTAATGCGAGAAACACGTTATCTGGTGTTTTCACCACTCCACAGTGCGTTTGATATGCAGAACAGGCGACATCTTGATTGTCGTGAGATTTCAAGCTGAGATATGCATTTTCTACGATAACCATGGTGAGTCTTCTGTCAGGAGTATGCAGAATCATCTAGATCGCTCTTTTCGAGCTATTTAATGCGAGAAACACGTTATATGGTTGTTTTCACCACTCCACAGTGCGTTTGATATGCAGAACCAGCGATATCTTGGTTTTCGTGGGGTTTCAAGCTGAGATATGCATTTTTTACGATAATCTTGGTGAGACTTCTGTTCGAAGTATGCTTAATCATCGAGATCGCTCGTTTCGAGCTATTTAATGCGCGAAACACTTTATCTGGTGTTTTCACCACTCCACAGTGCGTATGATATGCAGAACCGGCGATATCTTGGTTTTCGTGGGGTTTCAAGCTGAGATATACATTTTCTGCGGTAATCTTGGTGAGACTTCTGTCCGAAGTATGCAGAATCATCGAGATCGCACTTTTCGAGCTATTTAATGCGAGAAACACGTTATCTGGGGTTTTCACCACTCCACAGTTGGTTTGATATGCATAACCGGCGATATCTTGGTTTTCGTGGGGTTTCAAGCTGAGATATGCGTTTTCTGCGATAATCTTGGTGAGACTTCTATCAGAAGTAAGCGGAAACATCGAGATCCCTCTTTTCCAGCTCTTTAATGCGAGAAACACGTTATCTGGTGTTTTCACCTCTCCACAGTGCGTTTGATATGCAGAACCGGCGACATCTTGGCTTTCGTCGGGTATCAACCTGAGATATGCATTTTCTGCGATAAACTTGGTGAGAATTCATTTAGAAGTATGCAGAATCATCGAGATCGCTCTTTTAGAGCTATATAATGCGAGAAACACGTTATCTGGTGTTTTGACCACTCCACAGTGCGTATGATGTGCAGAACCGACGATATCCTGGTTTTCGTGGGGTTTCAAGCTCAGATATGCATTTTGTGCGATAATATTGGAGAGACTTCAGACAGAAGTATGCAGAATCATCAAGATCGAACTTTTCGAGCTATTTTATGCGAGAAACACGTTAACTGGTGTTTTCACCACTCCACAGTGCGTTTGATATGCAGATCCGGCGACATCTTGGATTTCGTCGGGGTTCAAGCTGAGATTTGCAATTCCTGCGATAATCTTGGTGAGACTTCTGTCCGAAGTATGCTTAATCATCGAGAACGCTCTTTTCGAGCTAGTTAATGCGAGAAACACGTTATCTGGTGTTTTCAGCACTCCACAGTGCGTTTGATATGCAGAACCGGCGATATCTTGGTTTTCGTGGGGTTTCCAGCTGAGATATGCATTTTCTGCGATAATCTTGGTGAGTCTTCTGTCAGAAGTATGCAGAATCATCTAGATCGCTCTTTTCGAGCTATTTGATGCGAGAAACACGTTTTCTGGTGTTTTCACCACGCCACAGTGCGTTTGATATGCAGAACCGGCGACATCGTGGTTTTCGTCGGGTTTCAAGCTGAGATATGCATTTTCTGCGATCATATTGGTGAGACTTCAGTCAGAAGTATGCAGAATCATCTAGATCGCTCGTTTCGAGCTATTTAAAGCGAGAAACCCGTTATCTTGTTGTTTTGACCACTCCACAGTGCGTTTGATATGTAGAGCCGCCGATAACTTGGTTTTCGTGGGGTTTCCAGATGAAATATGCATTTTCTGCGATAATCTTGGTGTTTCATCTATGAGAAGTATGCAGAATCATCGAGAACGCTCTTTTCGAGCTCTTTAATGCGAGAAACACGTTATCTGGTGTTTTCACCACTCCACAGTGCGTTTGATATGCAGAACCGGCGACATCTTGATTTTCGTGAGATTTCAACCTGAGATATGCATTTTCGTCGATAATCTTGGTGAGTCTTCTGTCAGTACTATGCAGAATCATCGAGACCCCTCTTTTCGAGCTATTTAATGCGAGAGACACGTTATCTGGTGTTTTCACCACTCCACAGTACGTTTGACATGCAGAACCGGATATATCTTGGTTTCGGTCGGGTTTCAAGCTGAGATATGCATTTTCTACGATAATCTTCGTGAGACTTCTGTCAGAAGTATGCAGAATCATCGGGATCTCTCTTTTCGAGCTATTTAATGCGAGAAACACGTTTTCTGGTGTATTCACCACTCCACAGTACGTTTGACATGCAGAACAGGAGATATCTTGGTTTAGGTCGGGTATCAAGCTGAGATATGCATTTTCAACGATAATCTTGGTGAGACTTCTGTCAGAAGTATGCAGAATCATCGGGATCGCTCTTTTCGAGCTATTTAATGCGAGAAACACGTTGTCTGGTTGGTTTCACGACTCCACAGTGCGTTTGATATGCAGAACCGGCGACATCTTGATTTTCGTGAGGTTTCAAGCTGAGATATGCATTTTCTGCTATAATATTGGTGAGTCTTCTGTCAGTAGGATGCAGAATCATCGAGACCCCTCTTTTCGAGCTATTTAATGCGAGAAACACGTTATCTGGTGTTTTCACCACTCCACAGTGCGTTTGATATGCAGAACAGGCGACATCTTGATTGTCGTGAGATTTCAAGCTGAGATATGCATTTTCTACGATAACCATGGTGAGTCTTCTGTCAGGAGTATGCAGAATCATCTAGATCGCTCTTTTCGAGCTATTTAATGCGAGAAACACGTTATATGGTTGTTTTCACCACTCCACAGTGCGTTTGATATGCAGAACCAGCGATATCTTGGTTTTCGTGGGGTTTCAAGCTGAGATATGCATTTTTTACGATAATCTTGGTGAGACTTCTGTTCGAAGTATGCTTAATCATCGAGATCGCTCGTTTCGAGCTATTTAATGCGCGAAACACTTTATCTGGTGTTTTCACCACTCCACAGTGCGTATGATATGCAGAACCGGCGATATCTTGGTTTTCGTGGGGTTTCAAGCTGAGATATACATTTTCTGCGGTAATCTTGGTGAGACTTCTGTCTGAAGTATGCTGAAACATCGAGATCGCTCTGTTCGAGCTAGTTAATGCGAGAAAAACCTTATCCGGTGTTTTCACCACTCCACAGTTCGTTTGATATGCAGAACCAGCGATATCTTGGCTTTCGTGGGGTTTCAAGCTGAGATATGCATTTTTTACGATAATCTTGGTGAGACTTCAGTCAGAAGTATGCAGAATCATCTAGATCGCTCGTTTCGAGCTATTTCAAACGAGAAACACGTTATCTGGTTGTTTTGACCACTCCACAGTGCGTTTGATATGTAGAGCCGCCGATAACTTGGTTTTCGTGGGGTTTCCAGCTGAAATATGCATTTTCTGCGATAATCTTGGTGTTTCATCTATGAGAAGTATGCAGAATCATTGAGATCGCTCTGTTCGAGCTAGTTAATGCGAGAAAAACCTTATCCGGTGTTTTCACCACTCCACAGTTCGTTTGATATGCAGAACCAGCGATATCTTGGCTTTCGTGGGGTTTCAAGCTGAGATATGCATTTTCAACGATAATCTTGGTGAGACTTCTGTCAGAAGTATGCAGAATCATCGGGATCGCTCTTTTCGAGCTATTTAATGCGAGAAACACGTTGTCTGGTTGGTTTCACCACTCCACAGTGCGTTTGATATGCAGATCCGGCGACATCTTGGATTTCGTCGGGGTTCAAGCTGAGATTTGCAATTCCTGCGATAATCTTGGTGAGACTTCTGTCCGAAGTATGCTTAATCATCGAGATCCCTCTTTTCGAGCTCTTTAATGCGAGAAACACGTTATCTGGTGTTTTCAGCACTCCACAGTGCGTTTGATATGCAGAACCGGCGATAACTTGGTTTTCGTGGGGTTTCCAGCTGAGATATGCATTTTCTGCGATAATCTTGGTGAGTCTTCTGTCAGAGGTATGCAGATTCATCTAGATCGCTCTTTTCGAGCTATTTGATGCGAGAAACACGTTTTCTGGTGTTTTCACCACGCCACAGTGCGTTTAATATGCAGAACCGGCGACATCGTGGTTTTCGTCGGGTTTCAAGCTGAGATATGCATTTTCTGCGATCATATTGGTGAGACTTCAGTCAGAAGTATGCAGAATCATCTAGATCGCTCGTTTCGAGCTATTTCAAACGAGAAACACGTTATCTGGTTGTTTTGACCACTCCACAGTGCGTTTGATATGTAGAGCCGCCGATAACTTGGTTTTCGTGGGGTTTCCAGCTGAAATATGCATTTTCTGCGATAATCTTGGTGTTTCATCTATGAGAAGTATGCAGAATCATCGAGAACGCTCTTTTCGAGCTAGTTAATGCGAGATACACGTTTTCTTATGTTTTCACCACTCCATAGTGCGTTGTGATATGCAGAACCGGCGATATCTTGGTTTTCGTGGGGTTTCCAGCTGAGATATGCAATTTCTGTGATAATCTTGGTGAGTCTTCTGTCAGAAGTATGCAGAATCATCGAGATCCCTCTTTTCGAGCTCTTTAATGCGAGAAACACGTTATCTGGTGTTTTCACCACTCCACAGTGCGTTTGATATGCAGAACCGGCGACATCTTTATTTTCGTGAGATTTCAACCTGAGATATGCATTTTCGTCGATAATCTTGGTGAGTCTTCTGTCAGTACTATGCAGAATCATCGAGACCCCTCTTTTCGAGCTATTTAATGCGAGAGACACGTTATCTGGTGTTTTCACCACTCCACAGTGCGTTTCATATGCAGAGCAGGCGACATCTTAATTTTCGTGAGATTTCAAGCTGCGATATGCATTTTCTACGATAACCATGGTGAGTCTTCTGTCAGAAGTATGCAGAATCATCTAGATCGCTCTCTTCGAGCTATTTAATGTGAGAAACACGTTTTCTGGTGTATTCACCACCCCACAGTACGTTTGACATGCAGAACCGGATATATCTTGGTTTCGGTCGGGTTTCAAGCTGAGATATGCATTTTCTACGATAATCTTCGTGAGACTTCTGTCAGAAGTATGCAGAATCATCGGGATCTCTCTTTTCGAGCTATTTAATGCGAGAAGCACGTTTTCTGGTGTATTCACCACTCCACAGTACGTTTGACATGCAGAACAGGAGATATCTTGGTTTAGGTCGGGTATCAAGCTGAGATATGCATTTTCAACGATAATCTTGGTGAGACTTCTGTCAGAAGTATGCAGAATCATCGGGATCGCTCTTTTCGAGCTATTTAATGCGAGAAACACGTTGTCTGGTTGGTTTCACGACTCCACAGTGCGTTTGATATGCAGAACCGGCGACATCTTGATTTTCGTGAGGTTTCAAGCTGAGATATGCATTTTCTGCTATAATATTGGTGAGTCTTCTGTCAGTAGGATGCAGAATCATCGAGACCCCTCTTTTCGAGCTATTTAATGCGAGAAACACGTTATCTGGTGTTTTCACCACTCCACAGTGCGTTTGATATGCAGAACAGGCGACATCTTGATTGTCGTGAGATTTCAAGCTGAGATATGCATTTTCTACGATAACCATGGTGAGTCTTCTGTCAGGAGTATGCAGAATCATCTAGATCGCTCTTTTCGAGCTATTTAATGCGAGAAACACGTTATATGGTTGTTTTCACCACTCCACAGTGCGTTTGATATGCAGAACCAGCGATATCTTGGTTTTCGTGGGGTTTCAAGCTGAGATATGCATTTTTTACGATAATCTTGGTGAGACTTCTGTTCGAAGTATGCTTAATCATCGAGATCGCTCGTTTCGAGCTATTTAATGCGCGAAACACTTTATCTGGTGTTTTCACCACTCCACAGTGCGTATGATATGCAGAACCGGCGATATCTTGGTTTTCGTGGGGTTTCAAGCTGAGATATACATTTTCTGCGGTAATCTTGGTGAGACTTCTGTCTGAAGTATGCTGAAACATCGAGATCGCTCTGTTCGAGCTAGTTAATGCGAGAAAAACCTTATCCGGTGTTTTCACCACTCCACAGTTCGTTTGATATGCAGAACCAGCGATATCTTGGCTTTCGTGGGGTTTCAAGCTGAGATATGCATTTTTTACGATAATCTTGGTGAGACTTCAGTCAGAAGTATGCAGAATCATCTAGATCGCTCTTTTCGAGCTATTTGATGCGAGAAACACGTTTTCTGGTGTTTTCACCACGCCACAGTGCGTTTGATATGCAGAACCGGCGACATCGTGGTTTTCGTCGGGTTTCAAGCTGAGATATGCATTTTCTGCGATCATATTGGTGAGACTTCAGTTAGAAGTATGCAGAATCATCGAGATCGCTCTATTCGAGCTATTTAATGCGAGAAACACGTTATCTGGTTGTTTTCACCACTCCACAGTGCGTTTGATATGCAGATCCGGCGACATCTTGGATTTCGTCGGGGTTCAAGCTGAGATTTGCAATTCCTGCGATAATCTTGGTGAGACTTCTGTCCGAAGTATGCTTAATCATCGAGAACGCTCTTTTCGAGCTGGTTAATGCGAGAAACACGTTATCTGGTGTTTTCAGCACTCCACAGTGCGTTTGATATGCAGAACCGGCGATATCTTGGTTTTCGTGGGGTTTCCAGCTGAGATATGCATTTTCTGCGATAATCTTGGTGAGTCTTCTGTCAGAAGTATGCAGAATCATCTAGATCGCTCTTTTCGAGCTATTTGATGCGAGAAACACGTTTTCTGGTGTTTTCACCACGCCACAGTGCGTTTGATATGCAGAACCGGCGACATCGTGGTTTTCGCCGGGTTTCAAGCTGAGATATGCATTTTCTGCGATCATATTGGTGAGACTTCAGTCAGAAGTATGCAGAATCATCTAGATCGCTCGTTTCGAGCTATTTAAAGCGAGAAACACTTTATCTGGTTGTTTTGACCACTCCACAGTGCATTTGATATGTAGAGCCGCCGATAACTTGGTTTTCGTGGGGTTTCCAGCTGAAATATGCATTTTCTGCGATAATCTTGGTGTTTCATCTATGAGAAGTATGCAGAATCATCGAGAAAGCTCTTTTCGAGCTAGTTAATGCGAGATACACGTTTTCTGATGTTTTCACCACTCCATAGTGCGTCTGATATGCAGAACCGGCGATATCTTGGTTTTCGTGGGGTTTCCAGCTGAGATATGCAATTTCTGTGATAATCTTGGTGAGTCTTCTGTCAGAAGTATGCAGAATCATCTAGATCGCTCTTGTCGAGCTATTTAATGCGAGAAACACTTTTTCTGGTGTTTTCACCACGCCACAGTGCGTTTGATATGCAGAACCGGCGACATCGTTGTTTTCGTCGGGTTTCAAGCTGAGATATAGCATTTTCTGCGATAATATTGGTGAGACTTCAGTCAGAAGTATGCAGAATCATCTAGATCGCTCGTTTCGAGCTATTTAAAGCGAGAAACACGTTATCTGCTTGTTTTCCCCACTCCACAGTGCGTTTGATATGCAGAACCGGCGATATCTTGGTTTTCGTGGGGTTTCCAGCTGAGATATGCATTTTCTGCGATAATCTTGGTGAGTCTTCTGTCAGAAGTATGCAGAATCATCGAGATCGCTCTATTCGAGCTATTTAATGCGAGAAACACGTTATCTGGTTGTTTTCACCACTCCACAGTGCGTTTGATATGCAGAACCGGCGATATCTTGGTTTTCGTGGGGTTTCCAGCTGAGATATGCATTTTCTGCGATAATCTTGGTGAGTCTTCTGTCAGAAGTATGCAGAATCATTGAGATCGCTCTATTCGAGCTATTTAATGCGAGAAACACGTTATCTGGTTGTTTTCACTTATCCACAGTGCGTTTGATATGCAGAAACGGAGATATCTTGGTTTCGGTCGGGTTTCAAGCTGAGATATGCATTTTCTGCGATAATCTTGGTGAGTCTTCTGTCAGAAGTATGCAGAATCATCTAGATCGCTCGTTTCGAGCTACTTAATGCGAGAAACACGTTATCTGGTGTTTTCACCACTCCACAGTGCGTTTAACTTGCAGAACCGGCGACATCTTGGATTTCGTCGGGGTTCAAGCTGGGATATGCATTTTCAACGATAATCTTGGTAAGAATTCTGTCAGAAGTTTGCAGTATCATCTAGATCGCTCTTTTCGAGCTACTAAATGCGAGAAACACGTTTTCTGGTGCTTTGACCACTCCACAGTGCGTTTGATATGTAGAACCGCCGATAACTTGGTTTTCGTGGGGATTCCAGCTGAAATATGCATTTTCTGCGATAATATTGGTGAGACTTCAGTCAGAAGTATGCAGAATCATCTAGATCGCTCGTTTCGAGTTATTTAATGCGAGAAACACGTTATCTGGTTGTTTTCACCACTCCACAGTGCGTTTGATACGCAGAACCGGCGACATCTTGATTTTCGTGAGGTTTCAAGCTGAGATATGCATTTTCTGCGATAATCTTGGTGAGTCTTCTGTCAGAAGTATGCAGAATCATCTAGATCGCTCTTTTCGAGCTATTTGATGCGAGAAACACGTTTTCTGGTGTTTTCACCACGCCACTGTGCGTTTGATATGCAGAACCGGCGACATCGTGGTTTTCGTCGGGTTTCAAGCTGAGATATGCATTTTCTGCGATCATATTGGTGAGACTTCAGTCAGAAGTATGCAGAATCATCGAGATCGCTCTATTCGAGCTATTTAATGCGAGAAACACGTTATCTGGTTGTTTTCACCACTCCACAGTGCGTTTGATATGCAGATCCGGCGACATCTTGGATTTCGTCGGGGTTCAAGCTGAGATTTGCAATTCCTGCGATAATCTTGGTGAGACTTCTGTCCGAAGTATGCTTAACCATCGAGAACGCTCTTTTCGTGCTGGTTAATGCGAGAAACACGTTATCTGGTGTTTTCAGCACTCCACAGTGCGTTTGATATGCAGAACCGGCGACATCTTGATTTTCGTGAGGTTTCAAGCTGAGATATGCATTTTCTGCTATAATATTGGTGAGTCTTCTGTCAGTAGGATGCAGAATCATCGAGACCCCTCTTTTCGAGCTAGTTAATGCAAGAAAAACCTTATCCGGTGTTTTCACCACTCCACAGTTCGTTTGATATGCAGAACCAGCGATATCTTGGCTTTCGTGGGGTTTCAAGCTGAGATATGCATTTTTTACGATAATCTTGGTGAGACTTCTGTCAGAAGTATGCAGAATCATCTAGATCGCTCTTTTCGAGCTATTTAATGCGCGAAACACGTTATCTGGTGTTTTCACCACTCCACAGTGCGTATGATATGCAGAACCGGCGATATCTTGGTTTTCGTGGGGTTTCAAGCTGAGATATACATTTTCTGCGGTAATCTTGGTGAGACTTCTGTCCGAAGTATGCTGAAACATCGAGATCGCTCTGTTCGAGCTAGTTAATGCGAGAAAAACCTTATCCGGTGTTTTCACCACTCCACAGTTCGTTTGATATGCAGAACCAGCGATATCTTGGCTTTCGTGGGGTTTCAAGCTGAGATATGCATTTTTTACGATAATCTTGGTGAGACTTCTGTCAGAAGTATGCAGAATCATCGGGATCGCTCTTTTCGAGCTATTTAATGCGAGAAACACGTTGTCTGGTTGGTTTCACGACTCCACAGTGCGTTTGATATGCAGAACCGGCGACATCTTGATTTTCGTGAGGTTTCAAGCTGAGATATGCATTTTCTGCTATAATATTGGTGAGTCTTCTGTCAGTAGGATGCAGAATCATCGAGACCCCTCTTTTCGAGCTATTTAATGCGAGAAACACGTTATCTGGTGTTTTCACCACTCCACAGTGCGTTTGATATGCAGAACAGGCGACATCTTGATTGTCGTGAGATTTCAAGCTGAGATATGCATTTTCTACGATCATATTGGTGAGACTTCAGTCAGAAGTATGCAGAATCATCTAGATCGCTCGTTTCGAGCTATTTAAAGCGAGAAACCCGTTATCTGGTTGTTTTGACCACTCCACAGTGCGTTTGATATGTAGAGCCGCCGATAACTTGGTTTTCGTGGGGTTTCCAGATGAAATATGCATTTTCTGCGATAATCTTGGTGTTTCATCTATGAGAAGTATGCAGAATCATCGAGAACGCTCTTTTCGAGCTAGTTAATGCGAGATACACGTTTTCTGATGTTTTCACCACTCCATAGTGCGTCTGATATGCAGAACCGGCAGTATCTTGGTTTTCGTGGAGTTTCCAGCTGAGATATGCAATTTCTGTGATAATCTTGGTGAGTCTTCTGTCAGAAGTATGCAGAATCATCGAGATCCCTCTTTTCGAGCTCTTTAATGCGAGAAACACGTTATCTGGTGTTTTCACCACTCCACAGTGCGTTTGATATGCAGAACCGGCGACATCTTGATTTTCGTGAGATTTCAACCTGAGATATGCATTTTCGTCGATAATCTTGGTGAGTCTTCTGTCAGTACTATGCAGAATCATCGAGACCCCTCTTTTCGAGCTATTTAATGCGAGAGACACGTTATCTGGTGTTTTCACCACTCCACAGTGCGTTTGATATGCAGAACAGGCGACATCTTAATTTTCGTGAGATTTCAAGCTGCGATATGCATTTTCTACGATAACCATGGTGAGTCTTCTGTCAGAAGTATGCAGAATCATCTAGATCGCTCTCTTCGAGCTATTTAATGTGAGAAACACGTTTTCTGGTGTATTCACCACTCCACAGTACGTTTGACATGCAGAACAGGAGATATCTTGGTTTAGGTCGGGTATCAAGCTGAGATATGCATTTTCAACGATAATCTTGGTGAGACTTCTGTCAGAAGTATGCAGAATCATCGGGATCGCTCTTTTCGAGCTATTTAATGCGAGAAACACGTTGTCTGGTGTTTTCACCACTCCACAGTGCGTTTGATATGCAGAACAGGCGACATCTTGATTGTCGTGAGATTTCAAGCTGAGATATGCATTTTCTACGATAACCATGGTGAGTCTTCTGTCAGGAGTATGCAGAATCATCTAGATCGCTCTTTTCGAGCTATTTAATGCGAGAAACACGTTATATGGTTGTTTTCACCACTCCACAGTGCGTTTGATATGCAGAACCAGCGATATCTTGGTTTTCGTGGGGTTTCAAGCTGAGATATGCATTTTTTACGATAATCTTGGTGAGACTTCTGTTCGAAGTATGCTTAATCATCGAGATCGCTCGTTTCGAGCTATTTAATGCGCGAAACACTTTATCTGGTGTTTTCACCACTCCACAGTGCGTATGATATGCAGAACCGGCGATATCTTGGTTTTCGTGGGGTTTCAAGCTGAGATATACATTTTCTGCGGTAATCTTGGTGAGACTTCTGTCTGAAGTATGCTGAAACATCGAGATCGCTCTGTTCGAGCTAGTTAATGCGAGAAAAACCTTATCCGGTGTTTTCACCACTCCACAGTTCGTTTGATATGCAGAACCAGCGATATCTTGGCTTTCGTGGGGTTTCAAGCTGAGATATGCATTTTTTACGATAATCTTGGTGAGACTTCTGTCAGAAGTATGCAGAATCATCTAGATCGCTCTTTTCGAGCTATTTGATGCGAGAAACACGTTTTCTGGTGTTTTCACCACGCCACAGTGCGTTTGATATGCAGAACCGGCGACATCGTGGTTTTCGTCGGGTTTCAAGCTGAGATATGCATTTTCTGCGATCATATTGGTGAGACTTCAGTTAGAAGTATGCAGAATCATCGAGATCGCTCTATTCGAGCTATTTAATGCGAGAAACACGTTATCTGGTTGTTTTCACCACTCCACAGTGCGTTTGATATGCAGATCCGGCGACATCTTGGATTTCGTCGGGGTTCAAGCTGAGATTTGCAATTCCTGCGATAATCTTGGTGAGACTTCTGTCCGAAGTATGCTTAATCATCGAGAACGCTCTTTTCGAGCTGGTTAATGCGAGAAACACGTTATCTGGTGTTTTCAGCACTCCACAGTGCGTTTGATATGCAGAACCGGCGATATCTTGGTTTTCGTGGGGTTTCCAGCTGAGATATGCATTTTCTGCGATAATCTTGGTGAGTCTTCTGTCAGAAGTATGCAGAATCATCTAGATCGCTCTTTTCGAGCTATTTGATGCGAGAAACACGTTTTCTGGTGTTTTCACCACGCCACAGTGCGTTTGATATGCAGAACCGGCGACATCGTGGTTTTCGCCGGGTTTCAAGCTGAGATATGCATTTTCTGCGATCATATTGGTGAGACTTCAGTCAGAAGTATGCAGAATCATCTAGATCGCTCGTTTCGAGCTATTTAAAGCGAGAAACACTTTATCTGGTTGTTTTGACCACTCCACAGTGCATTTGATATGTAGAGCCGCCGATAACTTGGTTTTCGTGGGGTTTCCAGCTGAAATATGCATTTTCTGCGATAATCTTGGTGTTTCATCTATGAGAAGTATGCAGAATCATCGAGTAAGCTCTTTTCGAGCTAGTTAATGCGAGATACACGTTTTCTGATGTTTTCACCACTCCATAGTGCGTCTGATATGCAGAACCGGCGATATCTTGGTTTTCGTGGGGTTTCCAGCTGAGATATGCAATTTCTGTGATAATCTTGGTGAGTCTTCTGTCAGAAGTATGCAGAATCATCTAGATCGCTCTTGTCGAGCTATTTAATGCGAGAAACACTTTTTCTGGTGTTTTCACCACGCCACAGTGCGTTTGATATGCAGAACCGGCGACATCGTTGTTTTCGTCGGGTTTCAAGCTGAGATATAGCATTTTCTGCGATAATATTGGTGAGACTTCAGTCAGAAGTATGCAGAATCATCTAGATCGCTCGTTTCGAGCTATTTAAAGCGAGAAACACGTTATCTGCTTGTTTTCCCCACTCCACTGTGCGTTTGATATGCAGAACCGGCGATATCTTGGTTTTCGTGGGGTTTCCAGCTGAGATATGCATTTTCTGCGATAATCTTGGTGAGTCTTCTGTCAGAAGTATGCAGAATCATCGAGATCGCTCTATTCGAGCTATTTAATGCGAGAAACACGTTATCTGGTTGTTTTCACCACTCCACAGTGCGTTTGATATGCAGAACCGGCGATATCTTGGTTTTCGTGGGGTTTCCAGCTGAGATATGCATTTTCTGCGATAATCTTGGTGAGTCTTCTGTCAGAAGTATGCAGAATCATCGAGATCGCTCTATTCGAGCTATTTAATGCGAGAAACTCGTTATCTGGTTGTTTTCACCTATCCACAGTGCGTTTGATATGCAGAAACGGAGATATCTTGGTTTCGGTCGGGTTTCAAGCTGAGATATGCATTTTCTGCGATAATCTTGGTGAGTCTTCTGTCAGAAGTATGCAGAATCATCTAGATCGCTCGTTTCGAGCTACTTAATGCGAGAAACACGTTATCTGGTGTTTTCACCACTCCACAGTGCGTTTAACTTGCAGAACCGGCGACATCTTGGATTTCGTCGGGGTTCAAGCTGGGATATGCATTTTCAACGATAATCTTGGTAAGAATTCTGTCAGAAGTTTGCAGTATCATCTAGATCGCTCTTTTCGAGCTACTTAATGCGAGAAACACGTTTTCTGGTGCTTTGACCACTCCACAGTGCGTTTGATATGTAGAACCGCCGATAACTTGGTTTTCGTGGGGATTCCAGCTGAAATATGCATTTTCTGCGATAATATTGGTGAGACTTCAGTCAGAAGTATGCAGAATCATCTAGATCGCTCGTTTCGAGTTATTTAATGCGAGAAACACGTTATCTGGTTGTTTTCACCACTCCACAGTGCGTTTGATACGCAGAACCGGCGACATCTTGGATTTCGTCGGGGTTCAAGCTGAGATTTGCAATTCCTGCGATAATCTTGGTGAGACTTCTGTCCGAAGTATGCTTAACCATCGAGAACGCTCTTTTCGTGCTGGTTAATGCGAGAAACACGTTATCTGGTGTTTTCAGCACTCCACAGTGCGTTTGATATGCAGAACCGGCGACATCTTGATTTTCGTGAGGTTTCAAGCTGAGATATGCATTTTCTGCTATAATATTGGTGAGTCTTCTGTCAGTAGGATGCAGAATCATCGAGACCCCTCTTTTCGAGCTAGTTAATGCAAGAAAAACCTTATCCGGTGTTTTCACCACTCCACAGTTCGTTTGATATGCAGAACCAGCGATATCTTGGCTTTCGTGGGGTTTCAAGCTGAGATATGCATTTTTTACGATAATCTTGGTGAGACTTCTGTCAGAAGTATGCAGAATCATCTAGATCGCTCTTTTCGAGCTATTTAATGCGCGAAACACGTTATCTGGTGTTTTCACCACTCCACAGTGCGTATGATATGCAGAACCGGCGATATCTTGGTTTTCGTGGGGTTTCAAGCTGAGATATACATTTTCTGCGGTAATCTTGGTGAGACTTCTGTCCGAAGTATGCTGAAACATCGAGATCGCTCTGTTCGAGCTAGTTAATGCGAGAAAAACCTTATCCGGTGTTTTCACCACTCCACAGTTCGTTTGATATGCAGAACCAGCGATATCTTGGCTTTCGTGGGGTTTCAAGCTGAGATATGCATTTTTTACGATAATCTTGGTGAGACTTCTGTCAGAAGTATGCAGAATCATCTAGATCGCTCTTTTCGAGCTATTTAATGCGCGAAACACGTTATCTGGTGTTTTCACCACTCCACAGTGCGTATGATATGCAGAACCGGCGATATCTTGGTTTTCGTGGGGTTTCAAGCTGAGATATACATTTTCTGCGGTAATCTTGGTGAGACTTCTGTCCGAAGTATGCTGAAACATCGAGATCGCTCTGTTCGAGCTAGTTAATGCGAGAAAAACCTTATCCGGTGTTTTCACCACTCCACAGTTCGTTTGATATGCAGATCCGGCGACATCTTGGATTTCGTCGGGGTTCAAGCTGAGATTTGCAATTCCTGCGATAATCTTGGTGAGACTTCTGTCAGAAGTATGCAGAATCATCTAGATCGCTCGTTTCGAGCTATTTAAAGCGAGAAACACTTTATCTGGTTGTTTTGACCACTCCACAGTGCGTTTGATATGTAGAGCCGCCGATAACTTGGTTTTCGTGGGGTTTCCAGCTGAAATATGCATTTTCTGCGATAATCTTGGTGTTTCATCTATGAGAAGTATGCAGAATCATCGAGAACGCTCTTTTCGAGCTAGTTATTGCGAGATACACGTTTTCTGATGTTTTCACCACTCCATAGTGCGTCTGATATGCAGAACCGGCGATATCTTGGTTTTCGTGGGGTTTCCAGCTGAGATATGCATTTTCTGCGATAATCTTGGTGAGTCTTCTGTCAGAAGTATGCAGAATCATCTAGATCGCTCTTTTCGAGCTATTTGATGCGAGAAACACGTTTTCTGGTGTTTTCACCACGCCACAGTGCGTTTGATATGCAGAACCGGCGACATCGTGGTTTTCGTCGGGTTTCAAGCTGAGATATGCATTTTCTGCGATCATATTGGTGAGACTTCAGTCAGAAGTATGCAGAATCATCTAGATCGCTCGTTTCGAGCTATTTAAAGCGAGAAACACGTTATCTGGTTGTTTTCCCCACTCCACAGTGCGTTTGATATGCAGAACCGGCGATATCTTGGTTTTCGTGGGGTTTCCAGCTGAGATATGCATTTTCTGCGATAATCTTGGTGAGTCTTCTGTCAGAAGTATGCAGAATCATCGAGATCGCTCTATTCGAGCTATTTAATGCGAGAAACACGTTATCTGGTTGTTTTCACCACTCCACAGTGCGTTTGATATGCAGAACCGGCGATATCTTGGTTTTTGTGGGGTTTCCAGCTGAGATATGCATTTTCTGCGATAATCTTGGTGAGTCTTCTGTCAGAAGTATGCAGAATCATCTAGATCGCTCTTTTCGAGCTATTTGATGCGAGAAACACGTTTTCTGGTGTTTTCACCACGCCACAGTGCGTTTGATATGCAGAACCGGCGACATCGTGGTTTTCGTCGGGTTTCAAGCTGAGATATGCATTTTCTGCGATCATATTGGTGAGACTTCAGTCAGAAGTATGCAGAATCATCTAGATCGCTCGTTTCGAGCTATTTAAAGCGAGAAACACTTTATCTGGTTGTTTTGACCACTCCACAGTGCGTTTGATATGTAGAGCCGCCGATAACTTGGTTTTCGTGGGGTTTCCAGCTGAAATATGCATTTTCTGCGATAATCTTGGTGTTTCATCTATGAGAAGTATGCAGAATCATCGAGAACGCTCTTTTCGAGCTAGTTATTGCGAGATACACGTTTTCTGATGTTTTCACCACTCCATAGTGCGTCTGATATGCAGAACCGGCGATATCTTGGTTTTCGTGGGGTTTCCAGCTGAGATATGCAATTTCTGTGATAATCTTGGTGAGTCTTCTGTCAGAAGTATGCAGAATCATCTAGATCGCTCTTTTCGAGCTATTTAATGCGAGAAACACTTTTTCTGGTGTTTTCACCACGCCACAGTGCGTTTGATATGCAGAACCGGCGACATCGTTGTTTTTGTCGGGTTTCAAGCTGAGATATAGCATTTTCTGCGATAATATTGGTGAGACTTCAGTCAGAAGTATGCAGAATCATCTAGATCGCTCGTTTCGAGCTATTTAAAGCGAGAAACACGTTATCTGGTTGTTTTCCCCACTCCACAGTGCGTTCGATATGCAGAACCGGCGATATCTTGGTTTTCGTGGGGTTTCCAGCTGAGATATGCATTTTCTGCGATAATCTTGGTGAGTCTTCTGTCAGAAGTATGCAGAATCATCGAGATCGCTCTATTCGAGCTATTTATTGCGAGAAACACGTTATCTGGTTGTTTTCACCACTCCACAGTGCGTTTGATATGCAGAACCGGCGATATCTTGGTTTTCGTGGGGTTTCCAGCTGAGATATGCATTTTCTGCGATAATCTTGGTGAGTCTTCTGTCAGAAGTATGCAGAATCATCTAGATCGCTCTTTTCGAGCTATTTGATGCGAGAAACACGTTTTCTGGTGTTTACACCACTCCACAGTGCGTTTGATATGCAGAACCGGCGACATCGTGGTTTTCGTCGGGTTTCAAGCTGAGATATGCATTTTCTGCGATCATATTGGTGAGACTTCAGTCAGAAGTATGCAGAATCACCTAGATCGCTCGTTTCGAGCTATTTAATGCGAAAAAACAAGTTTTCTGGTGTTTTGACCACTCCACAGTGCGTTTGATATGTAGAGCCGCCGATAACTTGGTTTTCGTGGGGCTTCCAGCTGAAATATGCATTTTCTGCGATAATCTTGGTGAGTCTTCAGTCAGAAGTATGCAGAATCATCTAGATCGCTCGTTTCGAGCTATTTAAAGCGAGAAACACGTTATCTGGTTGTTTTCCCCACTCCACAGTGCGTTTGATATGCAGAACCGGCGATATCTTGGTTTTCGTGGGGTTTCCAGCTGAGATATGCATTTTCTGCGATAATCTTGGTGAGTCTTCTGTCAGAAGTATGCAGAATCATCGAGATCGCTCTATTCGAGCTATTTAATGCGAGAAACACGTTATCTGGTTGTTTTCACCACTCCACAGTGCGTTTGATATGCAGAACCGGCGATATCTTGGTTTTCGTGGGGTTTCCAGCTGAGATATGCATTTTCTGCGATAATCTTGGTGAGTCTTCTGTCAGAAGTATGCAGAATCATCTAGATCGCTCTTTTCGAGCTATTTGATGCGAGAAACACGTTTTCTGGTGTTTTCACCACGCCACAGTGCGTTTGATATGCAGAACCGGCGACATCGTGGTTTTCGTCGGGTTTCAAGCTGAGATATGCATTTTCTGCGATCATATTGGTGAGACTTCAGTCAGAAGTATGCAGAATCATCTAGATCGCTCGTTTCGAGCTATTTAAAGCGAGAAACACTTTATCTGGTTGTTTTGACCACTCCACAGTGCGTTTGATATGTAGAGCCGCCGATAACTTGGTTTTCGTGGGGTTTCCAGCTGAAATATGCATTTTCTGCGATAATCTTGGTGTTTCATCTATGAGAAGTATGCAGAATCATCGAGAACGCTCTTTTCGAGCTAGTTATTGCGAGATACACGTTTTCTGATGTTTTCACCACTCCATAGTGCGTCTGATATGCAGAACCGGCGATATCTTGGTTTTCGTGGGGTTTCCAGCTGAGATATGCATTTTCTGCGATAATCTTGGTGAGTCTTCTGTCAGAAGTATGCAGAATCATCTAGATCTCTCTTTTCGAGCTATTTGATGCGAGAAACACGTTTTCTGGTGTTTACACCACTCCACAGTGCGTTTGATATGCAGAACCGGCGACATCGTGGTTTTCGTCGGGTTTCAAGCTGAGATATGCATTTTCTGCGATCATATTGGTGAGACTTCAGTCAGAAGTATGCAGAATCACCTAGATCGCTCGTTTCGAGCTATTTAATGCGAGATACACGTTTTCTGGTGTTTTCACCACTCCATAGTGCGTCTGATATGCAGAACCGGCGATATCTTGGTTTTCGTGGGGTTTCCAGCTGAGATATGCATTTTCTGCGATAATCTTGGTGAGACTTTAGTCAGAACTATGCAGAATCATCTAGATCGCTCGTTTCGAGCTATTTAATGCGAAAAAACAAGTTTTCTGGTGTTTTGACCACTCCACAGTGCGTTTGATATGTAGAGCCGCCGATAACTTGGTTTTCGTGGGGCTTCCAGCTGAAATATGCATTTTCTGCGATAATCTTGGTGAGTCTTCTGTCAGAAGTATGCAGAATCATCGAGATCGCTCTATTCGAGCTATTTAATGCGAGAAACACGTTATCTGGTTGTTTTCACCACTCCACAGTGCGTTTGATATGCAGAACCGGCGATATCTTGGTTTTCGTGGGGTTTCCAGCTGAGATATGCATTTTCTGCGATAATCTTGGTGAGTCTTCTGTCAGAAGTATGCAGAATCATCGAGATCGCACTATTCGAGCTATTTAATGCGAGAAACACGTTATCTGGTTGTTTTCACCTATCCACAGTGCGTTTGATATGCAGAAACGGAGATATCTTGGTTTCGGTCGGGTTTCAAGCTGAGATATGCATTTTCTGCGATAATCTTGGTGAGTCTTCTGTCGGAAGTATGCAGAATCATCTAGATCGCTCGTTTCGAGCTACTTAATGCGAGAAACACGTTATCTGGTGTTTTCACCACTCCACAGTGCGTTTAACTTGCAGAACCGGCGACATCTTGGATTTCGTCGGGGTTCAAGCTGGGATATGCATTTTCAACGATAATCTTGGTAAGAATTCTGTCAGAAGTATGCAGTATCATCTAGATCGCTCTTTTCGAGCTACTTAATGCGAGAAACACGTTTTCTGGTGCTTTGACCCCTCCACAGTGCGTTTGATATGTAGAACCGCCGATAACTTGGTTTTCGTGGGGATTCCAGCTGAAATATGCATTTTCTGCGATAATATTGGTGAGACTTCAGTCAGAAGTATGCAGAATCATCTAGATCGCTCGTTTCGAGTTATTTAATGCGAGAAACACGTTATCTGGTTGTTTTCACCACTCCACAGTGCGTTTGATATGCAGAACCGGCGACATCTTGATTTTCGTGAGGTTTCAAGCTGAGATATGCATTTTCTGCGATAATCTTGGTGAGTCTTCTGTCAGAAGTATGCAGAATCATCTAGATCGCTCTTTTCGAGCTATTTGATGCGAGAAACACGTTTTCTGGTGTTTACACCACTCCACAGTGCGTTTGATATGCAGAACCGGCGACATCGTGGTTTTCGTCGGGTTTCAAGCTGAGATATGCATTTTCTGCGATCATATTGGTGAGACTTCAGTCAGAAGTATGCAGAATCACCTAGATCGCTCGTTTCGAGCTATTTAATGCGAGATACACGTTTTCTGGTGTTTTCACCACTCCATAGTGCGTCTGATATGCAGAACCGGCGATATCTTGGTTTTCGTGGGGTTTCCAGCTGAGATATGCATTTTCTGCGATAATCTTGGTGAGACTTTAGTCAGAACTATGCAGAATCATCTAGATCGCTCGTTTCGAGCTATTTAATGCGAAAAAACAAGTCTTCTGGTGTTTTGACCACTCCACAGTGCGTTTGATATGTAGAGCCGCCGATAACTTGGTTTTCGTGGGGCTTCCAGCTGAAATATGCATTTTCTGCGATAATCTTTGTGTTTCATCTATGAGAAGTATGCAGAATCATCTAGATCGCTCTTTTCGAGCTATTTAAATCGAGAAACACGTTATCTGGTGTTTTCACCACCCCACAGTGCGTTTGATATGCAGAACCGGCGACATCGTGGTTTTGGTCGGGTTTCAAGCTGAGACATGCATTTTCTGCGATAATCTTGGTGAGACTTTAGTCAGAAGTATGCAGAATCATCTAGATCGCTCGTTTCGAGCTACTTAATGCGAGAAACACGTTATCTGGTGTTTTCACCACTCCACAGTGCGTTTAACTTGCAGAACCGGCGACATCTTGGATTTCGTCGGGGTTCAAGCTGGGATATGCATTTTCAACGATAATCTTGGTAAGAATTCTGTCAGAAGTATGCAGAATCATCGAGATCGCTCTATTCGAGCTATTTAATGCGAGAAACACGTTATCTGGTTGTTTTCACCACTCCACAGTGCGTTTGATATATAGAAACGGAGATATCTTGGTTTCGGTCGGGTTTCAAGCTGAGATATGCATTTTCTGCGATAATCTTGGTGAGTCTTCTGTCAGAAGTATGCAGAATCATCGCGATCGCTCTATTCGAGCTATCTAATGCGAGAAACACGTTATCTGGTGTTTTCATCACTCCACAGGGCGTTTGATATGCAGAACCGGCGATATCTTGGTTTTCGTGGGGTTTCCAGCTGAGATATGCATTTTCTGCGATAATATTGGTGAGACTTCAGTCAGAAGTATGCAGAATCATCTAGATCGCTCGTTTCGAGCTATTTAATGCGAAAAAACAAGTCTTCTGGTGTTTTGACCACTCCACAGTGCGTTTGATATGTATAGCCGCCGATAACTTGGTTTTCGTGGGGCTTCCAGCTGAAATATGCATTTTCTGCGATAATCTTTGTGTTTCATCTATGAGAAGTATGCAGAATCTTCTAGATCGCTCTTTTCGAGCTATTTAAATCGAGAAACACGTTATCTGGTGTTTTCACCACCCCACAGTGCGTTTGATATGCAGAACCGGCGACATCGTGGTTTTGGTCGGGTTTCAAGCTGAGACATGCATTTTCTGCGATAATCTTGGTGAGACTTTAGTCAGAAGTATGCAGAATCATCTAGATCGCTCGTTTCGAGCTACTTAATGCGAGAAACACGTTATCTGGTGTTTTCACCACTCCACAGTGCGTTTAACTTGCAGAACCGGCGACATCTTGGATTTCGTCGGGGTTCAAGCTGGGATATGCATTTTCAACGATAATCTTGGTAAGAATTCTGTCAGAAGTATGCAGAATCATCGAGATCGCTCTATTCGAGCTATTTAATGCGAGAAACACGTTATCTGGTTGTTTTCACCACTCCACAGTGCGTTTGATATATAGAAACGGAGATATCTTGGTTTCGGTCGGGTTTCAAGCTGAGATATGCATTTTCTGCGATAATCTTGGTGAGTCTTCTGTCAGAAGTATGCAGAATCATCGCGATCGCTCTATTCGAGCTATCTAATGCGAGAAACACGTTATCTGGTGTTTTCATCACTCCACAGGGCGTTTGATATGCAGAACCGGCGATATCTTGGTTTTCGTGGGGTTTCCAGCTGAGATATGCATTTTCTGCGATAATCTTGGTGTTTCATCTATGAGAAGTATGCAGAATCATCGAGAACGCTCTTTTCGAGCTAGTTAATGCGAGATACACGTTTTCTGGTGTTTTCACCACTCCATAGTGCGTCTGATATGCAGAACCGGCGATATCTTGGTTTTCGTGGGGTTTCCAGCTGAGATATGCATTTTCTGCGATAATCTTGGTGAGACTTTAGTCAGAACTATGCAGAATCATCTAGATCGCTCGTTTCAAGCTATTTAATGCGAAAAAACAAGTTTTCTGGTGTTTTGACCACTCCACAGTGCGTTTGATATGCAGAACCGGCGACATCGTGTTTTTCGTCGGGTTTCAAGCTGAGATATGCATTTTCTGCGATCATATTGGTGAGACTTCAGTCAGAAGTATGCAGAATCACCTAGATCGCTCGTTTCGAGCTACTTAATGCGAGAAACACGTTATCTGGTGTTTTCACCACTCCACAGTGCGTTTAACTTGCAGAACCTGCGACATCTTGAATTTCGTCGGGGTTCAAGCTGGGATATGCATTTTCAACGATAATCTTGGTAAGAATTCTGTCAGAAGTATGCAGTATCATCTAGATCGCTCTTTTCGAGCTACTTAATGCGAGAAACACGTTTTCTGGTGTTTTGACCACTCCACAGTGCGTTTGATATGTAGAACCGCCGATAACTTGGTTTTCGTGGGGATTCCAGCTGAAATATGCATTTTCTGCGATAATATTGGTGAGACTTCAGTCAGAAGTATGCAGAATCATCTAGATCGCTCGTTTCGAGTTATTTAATGCGAGAAACACGTTATCTGGTTGTTTTCACCACTCCACAGTGCTTTTGATATGCAGAACCGGCGACATCTTGATTTTCGTGAGGTTTCAAGCTGAGATATGCATTTTCTGCGATAATCTTGGTGAGTCTTCTGTCAGAAGTATGCAGAATCATCTAGATCGCTCTTTTCGAGCTATTTGATGCGAGAAACACGTTTTCTGGTGTTTTCACCACTCCACAGTGCGTTTGATATGCAGAACAGTCGACATCGTGGTTTTCGTCGGGTTTCAAGCTGAGATATGCATTTTCTGCGATCATATTGGTGAGACTTCAGTCAGAAGTATGCAGAATCACCTAGATCGCTCGTTTCGAGCTACTTAATGCGAGAAACACGTTATCTGGTGTTTTCACCACTCCACAGTGCGTTTAACTTGCAGAACCGGCGACATCTTGAATTTCGTCGGGGTTCAAGCTGGGATATGCATTTTCAACGATAATCTTGGTAAGAATTCTGTCAGAAGTATGCAGTATCATCTAGATCGCTCTTTTCGAGCTACTTAATGCGAGAAACACGTTTTCTGGTGTTTTGACCACTCCACAGTGCGTTTGATATGTAGAACCGCCGATAACTTGGTTTTCGTGGGGATTCCAGCTGAAATATGCATTTTCTGCGATAATATTGGTGAGACTTCAGTCAGAAGTATGCATAATCATCTAGATCGCTCGTTTCGAGTTATTTAATGCGAGAAACACGTTATCTGGTTGTTTTCACCACTCCACAGTGCTTTTGATATGCAGAACCGGCGACATCTTGATTTTCGTGAGGTTTCAAGCTGAGATATGCATTTTCTGCGATAATCTTGGTGAGTCTTCTGTCAGAAGTATGCAGAATCATCTAGATCGCTCTTTTCGAGCTATTTGATGCGAGAAACACGTTTTCTGGTGTTTTCACCACTCCACAGTGCGTTTGATATGCAGAACAGTCGACATCGTGGTTTTCGTCGGGTTTCAAGCTGAGATATGCATTTTCTGCGATCATATTGGTGAGTCTTCTGTCAGAAGTATGCAGAATCATCTAGATCGCTCTTTTCGAGCTACTTGATGCGAGAAACACGTTTTCTGGTGTTTTCACCACTCCACAGTGCGTTTGATATGCAGAACCGGCGACATCTTGATTTTCGTGAGGTTTCAAGCTGGGATATGCATTTTCAACGATAATCTTGGTAAGAATTCTGTCAGAAGTATGCAGTATCATCTAGATCGCTCTTTTCGAGCTACTTAATGCGAGAAACACGTTTTCTGGTGTTTTGACCACTCCACAGTGCGTTTGATATGTAGAACCGCCGATAACTTGGTTTTCGTGGGGATTCCAGCTGAAATATGCATTTTCTGCGATAATATTGGTGAGACTTCAGTCAGAAGTATGCAGAATCATCTAGATCGCTCGATTCGAGTTATTTAATGCGAGAAACACGTTATCTGGTTGTTTTCACCACTCCACAGTGCGTTTGATATGCAGAACCGGCGACATCTTGATTTTCGTGAGGTTTCAAGCTGAGATATGCATTTTCTGCGATAATCTTGGTGAGTCTTCTGTCAGAAGTATGCAGAATCATCTAGATCGCTCTTTTCGAGCTATTTGATGCGAGAAACACGTTTTCTGGTGTTTTCACCACTCCACAGTGCGTTTGATATGCAGAACAGTCGACATCGTGGTTTTCGTCGGGTTTCAAGCTGAGATATGCATTTTCTGCGATCATATTGGTGAGTCTTCTGTCAGAAGTATGCAGAATCATCTAGATCGCTCTTTTCGAGCTATTTGATGCGAGAAACACGTTTTCTGGTGTTTTCACCACGCCACAGTGCGTTTGATATGCAGAACCGGCGACATCGTGGTTTTCGTCGGGTTTCAAGCTGAGATATGCATTTTCTGCGATCATATTGGTGAGACTTCAGTCAGAAGTATGCAGAATCATCTAGATCGCTCGTTGCGAGCTATTTAAAGCGCGAAACACGTTATCTGGTTGTTTTGACCACTCCACAGTGCGTTTGATATGTAGAGCCGCCGATAACTTGGTTTTCGTAGGGTTTCCAGCTGAAATATGCATTTTCTGCGATAATCTTGGTGTTTCATCTATGAGAAGTATGCAGAATCATCGAGAACGCTCTTTTCGAGCTGGTTAATACGAGATACACGTTTTCTGATGTTTTCACCACTCCATAGTGCGTCTGATATGCAGAACCGGCGATATCTTGGTTTTCGTGGGGTTTCCAGCTGAGATATGCAATTTCTGTGATAATCTTGGTGAGTCTTCTGTCAGAAGTATGCAGAATCATCTAGATCGCTCTTTTCGAGCTATTTGATGCGAGAAACACGTTTTCTGGTGTTTTCACCACTCCACAGTGCTTTTGATATGCAGAACCGGCGACATCTTGATTTTCGTGAGGTTTCAAGCTGAGATATGCATTTTCTGCGATAATCTTGGTGAGTCTTCTGTCAGAAGTATGCAGAATCATCTAGATCGCTCTTTTCGAGCTATTTGATGCGAGAAACACGTTTTCTGGTGTTTTCACCACTCCACAGTGCGTTTGATATGCAGAACAGTCGACATCGTGGTTTTCGTCGGGTTTCAAGCTGAGATATGCATTTTCTGCGATCATATTGGTGAGACTTCAGTCAGAAGTATGCAGAATCACCTAGATCGCACGTTTCGAGCTACTTAATGCGAGAAACACGTTATCTGGTGTTTTCACCACTCCACAGTGCGTTTAACTTGCAGAACCGGCGACATCTTGAATTTCGTCGGGGTTCAAGCTGGGATATGCATTTTCAACGATAATCTTGGTAAGAATTCTGTCAGAAGTATGCAGTATCATCTAGATCGCTCTTTTCGAGCTACTTAATGCGAGAAACACGTTTTCTGGTGTTTTGACCACTCCACAGTGCGTTTGATATGTAGAACCGCCGATAACTTGGTTTTCGTGGGGATTCCAGCTGAAATATGCATTTTCTGCGATAATATTGGTGAGACTTCAGTCAGAAGTATGCAGAATCATCTAGATCGCTCGATTCGAGTTATTTAATGCGAGAAACACGTTATCTGGTTGTTTTCACCACTCCACAGTGCGTTTGATATGCAGAACCGGCGACATCTTGATTTTCGTGAGGTTTCAAGCTGAGATATGCATTTTCTGCGATAATCTTGGTGAGTCTTCTGTCAGAAGTATGCAGGATCATCTAGATCGCTCTTTTCGAGCTATTTGATGCGAGAAACACGTTTTCTGGTGTTTTCACCACTCCACAGTGCGTTTGATATGCAGAACAGTCGACATCGTGGTTTTCGTCGGGTTTCAAGCTGAGATATGCATTTTCTGCGATCATATTGGTGAGTCTTCTGTCAGAAGTATGCAGAATCATCTAGATCGCTCTTTTCGAGCTATTTGATGCGAGAAACACGTTTTCTGGTGTTTTCACCACTCCACAGTGCGTTTGATATGCAGAACCGGCGACATCTTGATTTTCGTGAGGTTTCAAGCTGAGATATGCATTTTCTGCGATAATCTTGGTGAGTCTTCTGTCAGAAGTATGCAGAATCATCTGGATCGCTCTTTTCGAGCTATTTGATGCGAGAAACACGTTTTCTGGTGTTTTCACCACGCCACAGTGCGTTTGATATGCAGAACCGGCGACATCGTGGTTTTCGTCGGGTTTCAAGCTGAGATATGCATTTTCTGCGATCATATTGGTGAGACTTCAGTCAGAAGTATGCAGAATCATCTAGATCGCTCGTTGCGAGCTATTTAAAGCGCGAAACACGTTATCTGGTTGTTTTGACCACTCCACAGTGCGTTTGATATGTAGAGCCGCCGATAACTTGGTTTTCGTAGGGTTTCCAGCTGAAATATGCATTTTCTGCGATAATCTTGGTGTTTCATCTATGAGAAGTATGCAGAATCATCGAGAACGCTCTTTTCGAGCTGGTTAATACGAGATACACGTTTTCTGATGTTTTCACCACTCCATAGTGCGTCTGATATGCAGAACCGGCGATATCTTGGTTTTCGTGGGGTTTCCAGCTGAGATATGCAATTTCTGTGATAATCTTGGTGAGTCTTCTGTCAGAAGTATGCAGAATCATCTAGATCGCTCTTTTCGAGCTATTTAATGCGAGAAACACGTTTTCTGGTGTTTTCACCACGCCACAGTGCGTTTGATATGCAGAACAGTCGACATCGTGGTTTTCGTCGGGTTTCAAGCTGAGATATGCATTTTCTGCGATCATATTGGTGAGTCTTCTGTCAGAAGTATGCAGAATCATCTAGATCGCTCTTTTCGAGCTATTTGATGCGAGAAACACGTTTTCTGGTGTTTTCACCACTCCACAGTGCGTTTGATATGCAGAACCGGCGACATCTTGATTTTCGTGAGGTTTCAAGCTGAGATATGCATTTTCTGCGATAATCTTGGTGAGTCTTCTGTCAGAAGTATGCAGAATCATCTAGATCGCTCTTTTCGAGCTATTTGATGCGAGAAACACGTTTTCTGGTGTTTTCACCACTCCACAGTTCGTTTGATATGCAGAACCGGCGACATCGTGTTTTTCTTCGGGTTTCAAGCTGAGATATGCATTTTCTGCGATCATATTGGTGAGACTTCAGTCAGAAGTATGCAGAATCACCTAGATCGCTCGTTTCGAGCTATTTAATGCGAGAAACACGTTATCTGGTTGTTTTCACCACTCCACAGTGCGTTTGATATGCAGAACCGGCGACATCTTGATTTTCGTGAGGTTTCAAGCTGAGATATGCATTTTCTGCGATAATCTTGGTGAGACTTCTGTCAGAAGTATGCAGAATCATCGCGATCGCTCTATTCGAGCTATTTAATGCGAGAAACACGTTATCTGGTGTTTTCATCACTCCACAGGGCGTTTGATATGCACAACCGGCGATATCTTGGTTTTCCTGGGGTTTCCAGCTGAGATATGCATTTTCTGTGATAATCTTGGTGAGTCTTCTGTCAGAAGTATGCAGAATCATCTAGATGACTTTTCGAGCTATTTGATGCGAGAAACACGTTTTCTGGTGTTTTCACCACGCCACAGTGCGTTTGATATGCAGAACCGGCGACATCGTGGTTTTCGTCGGGTTTCAAGCTGAGATATGCATTTTCTGCGATCATATTGGTGAGACTTCAGTCAGAAGTATGCAGAATCATCTAGATCGCTCGTTTCGAGCTATTTAAAGCGCGAAACACGTTATCTGGTTGTTTTGACCACTCCACAGTGCGTTTGATATGTAGAGCCGCCGATAACTTGGTTTTCGTGGGGTTTCCAGCTGAAATATGCATTTTCTGCGATAATCTTGGTGTTTCATCTATGAGAAGTATGCAGAATCATCGAGAACGCTCTTTTCGAGCTGGTTAATGCGAGATACACGTTTTCTGATGTTTTCACCACTCCATAGTGCGTCTGATATGCAGAACCGGCGATATCTTGGTTTTCGTGGGGTTTCCAGCTGAGATATGCAATTTCTGTGATAATCTTGGTGAGTCTTCTGTCAGAAGTATGCAGAATCATCTAGATCGCTCTTTTCGAGCTATTTAATGCGAGAAACACGTTTTCTGGTGTTTTCACCACGCCACAGTGCGTTTGATATGCAGAACCGGCGACATCGTGGTTTTCGTCGGGTTTCAAGCTGAGATATAGCATTTTCTGCGATAATATTGGTGAGACTTCAGTCAGAAGTATGCAGAATCATCTAGATCGCTCGTTTCGAGCTATTTAAAGCGAGAAACACGTTATCTGGTTGTTTTCACCACTCCACAGTGCGTTTGATATGCAGAACCGGCGATATCTTGGTGTTCGTGGGGTTTCCAGCTGAGATATGCATTTTCTGCGATAATCTTGGTGAGACTTTAGTCAGAACTATGCAGAATCATCTAGATCGCTCGTTTCGAGCTATTTAATGCGAAAAAACAAGTTTTCTGGTGTTTTGACCACTCCTCAGTGCGTTTGATATGTAGAGCCGCCGATAACTTGGTTTTCGTGGGGCTTCCAGCTGAAATATGCATTTTCTGCGATAATCTTTGTGTTTCATCTATGAGAAGTATGCAGAGTCATCTAGATCGCTCTTTTCGAGCTATTTAAATCGAGAAACACGTTTTCTGGTGTATTCACCACCCCACAGTGCGCTTGATATGCAGAACCGGCGACATCGTGGTTTTGGTCGGAGTTCAAGCTGGGATATGCATTTTCAACGATAATCTTGGTAAGAATTCTGTCAGAAGTATGCAGTATCATCTAGATCGCTCTTTTCGAGCTACTTAATGCGAGAAACACGTTTTCTGGTGTTTTGACCACTCCGCAGTGCGTTTGATATGTAGAACCGCCGATAACTTGGTTTTCGTGGGGATTCCAGCTGAAATATGCATTTTCTGCGATAATATTGGTGAGACTTCAGTCAGAAGTATGCAGAATCATCTAGATCGCTCGATTCGAGTTATTTAATGCGAGAAACACGTTATCTGGTTGTTTTCACCACTCCACAGTGCGTTTGATATGCAGAACCGGCGACATCTTGATTTTCGTGAGGTTTCAAGCTGAGATATGCAGTTTCTGCGATAATCTTGGTGAGTCTTCTGTCAGAAGTATGCAGAATCATCTAGATCGCTCTTTTCGAGCTATTTGATGCGAGAAACACGTTTTCTGGTGTTTTCACCACTCCACAGTTCGTTTGATATGCAGAACCGGCGACATCGTGGTTTTGGTCGGAGTTCAAGCTGGGATATGCATTTTCAACGATAATCTTGGTAAGAATTCTGTCAGAAGTATGCAGTATCATCTAGATCGCTCTTTTCGAGCTACTTAATGCGAGAAACACGTTTTCTGGTGTTTTGACCACTCCACAGTGCGTTTGATATGTAGAACCGCCGATAACTTGGTTTTCGTGGGGATTCCAGCTGAAATATGCATTTTCTGCGATAATATTGGTGAGACTTCAGTCAGAAGTATGCAGAATCATCTAGATCGCTCGATTCGAGTTATTTAATGCGAGAAACACGTTATCTGGTTGTTTTCACCACTCCACAGTGCGTTTGATATGCAGAACCGGCGACATCTTGATTTTCGTGAGGTTTCAAGCTGAGATATGCATTTTCTGCGATAATCTTGGTGAGTCTTCTGTCAGAAGTATGCAGAATCATCTAGATCGCTCTTTTCGAGCTATTTGATGCGAGAAACACGTTTTCTGGTGTTTTCACCACTCCACAGTGCGTTTGATATGCAGAACAGTCGACATCGTGGTTTTCGTCGGGTTTCAAGCTGAGATATGCATTTTCTGCGATCATATTGGTGAGTCTTCTGTCAGAAGTATGCAGAATCATCTAGATCGCTCTTTTCGAGCTATTTGATGCGAGAAACACGTTTTCTGGTGTTTTCACCACTCCACAGTGCGTTTGATATGCAGAACCGGCGACATCTTGATTTTCGTGAGGTTTCAAGCTGAGATATGCATTTTCTGCGATAATCTTGGTGAGTCTTCTGTCAGAAGTATGCAGAATCATCTAGATCGCTCTTTTCGAGCTATTTGATGCGAGAAACACGTTTTCTGGTGTTTTCACCACGCCACAGTGCGTTTGATATGCAGAACCGGCGACATCGTGGTTTTCGTCGGGTTTCAAGCTGAGATATGCATTTTCTGCGATCATATTGGTGAGACTTCAGTCAGAGGTATGCAGAATCATCTAGATCGCTCGTTTCGAGCTATTTAAAGCGCGAAACACGTTATCTGGTTGTTTTGACCACTCCACAGTGCGTTTGATATGTAGAGCCGCCGATAACTTGGCTTTCGTAGGGTTTCCAGCTGAAATATGCATTTTCTGCGATAATCTTGGTGTTTCATCTATGAGAAGTATGCAGAATCATCGAGAACGCTCTTTTCGAGCTGGTTAATGCGAGATACACGTTTTCTGATGTTTTCACCACTCCATAGTGCGTCTGATATGGAGAACCGGCGATATCTTGGTTTTCGTGGGGTTTCCAGCTGAGATATGCAATTTCTGTGATAATCTTGGTGAGTCTTCTGTCAGAAGTATGCAGAATCATCTAGATCGCTCTTTTCGAGCTATTTGATGCGAGAAACACGTTTTCTGGTGTTTTCACCACGCCACAGTGCGTTTGATATGCAGAACCGGCGACATCTTGATTTTCGTGAGGTTTCAAGCTGAGATATGCATTTTCTGCGATAATCTTGGTGAGACTTCTGTCAGAAGTATGCAGAATCATCGCGATCGCTCTATTCGAGCTATTTAATGCGAGAAACACGTTATCTGGTGTTTTCATCACTCCACAGGGCGTTTGATATGCACAACCGGCGATATCTTGGTTTTCCTGGGGTTTCCAGCTGAGATATGCATTTTCTGTGATAATCTTGGTGAGTCTTCTGTCAGAAGTATGCAGAATCATCTAGATGACTTTTCGAGCTATTTGATGCGAGAAACACGTTTTCTGGTGTTTTCACCACGCCACAGTGCGTTTGATATGCAGAACCGGCGACATCGTGGTTTTCTTCGGGTTTCAAGCTGAGATATGCATTTTCTGCGATCATATTGGTGAGACTTCAGTCAGAAGTATGCAGAATCACCTAGATCGCTCGTTTCGAGCTATTTAATGCGAGAAACACGTTATCTGGTTGTTTTCACCACTCCACAGTGCGTTTGATATGCAGAACCGGCGACATCTTGATTTTCGTGAGGTTTCAAGCTGAGATATGCATTTTCTGCGATAATCTTGGTGAGACTTCTGTCAGAAGTATGCAGAATCATCGCGATCGCTCTATTCGAGCTATTTAATGCGAGAAACACGTTATCTGGTGTTTTCATCACTCCACAGGGCGTTTGATATGCACAACCGGCGATATCTTGGTTTTCCTGGGGTTTCCAGCTGAGATATGCATTTTCTGTGATAATCTTGGTGAGTCTTCTGTCAGAAGTATGCAGAATCATCTAGATGACTTTTCGAGCTATTTGATGCGAGAAACACGTTTTCTGGTGTTTTCACCACGCCACAGTGCGTTTGATATGCAGAACCGGCGACATCGTGGTTTTCGTCGGGTTTCAAGCTGAGATATGCATTTTCTGCGATCATATTGGTGAGACTTCAGTCAGAAGTATGCAGAATCATCTAGATCGCTCGTTTCGAGCTATTTAAAGCGCGAAACACGTTATCTGGTTGTTTTGACCACTCCACAGTGCGTTTGATATGTAGAGCCGCCGATAACTTGGTTTTCGTGGGGTTTCCAGCTGAAATATGCATTTTCTGCGATAATCTTGGTGTTTCATCTATGAGAAGTATGCAGAATCATCGAGAACGCTCTTTTCGAGCTGGTTAATGCGAGATACACGTTTTCTGATGTTTTCACCACTCCATAGTGCGTCTGATATGCAGAACCGGCGATATCTTGGTTTTCGTGGGGTTTCCAGCTGAGATATGCAATTTCTGTGATAATCTTGGTGAGTCTTCTGTCAGAAGTATGCAGAATCATCTAGATCGCTCTTTTCGAGCTATTTAATGCGAGAAACACGTTTTCTGGTGTTTTCACCACGCCACAGTGCGTTTGATATGCAGAACCGGCGACATCGTGGTTTTCGTCGGGTTTCAAGCTGAGATATAGCATTTTCTGCGATAATATTGGTGAGACTTCAGTCAGAAGTATGCAGAATCATCTAGATCGCTCGTTTCGAGCTATTTAAAGCGAGAAACACGTTATCTGGTTGTTTTCACCACTCCACAGTGCGTTTGATATGCAGAACTGGCGATATCTTTGTGTTCGTGGGGTTTCCAGCTGAGATATGCATTTTCTGCGATAATCTTGGTGAGACTTTAGTCAGAACTATGCAGAATCATCTAGATCGCTCGTTTCGAGCTATTTAATGCGAAAAAACAAGTTTTCTGGTGTTTTGACCACTCCTCAGTGCGTTTGATATGTAGAGCCGCCGATAACTTGGTTTTCGTGGGGCTTCCAGCTGAAATATGCATTTTCTGCGATAATCTTTGTGTTTCATCTATGAGAAGTATGCAGAGTCATCTAGATCGCTCTTTTCGAGCTATTTAAATCGAGAAACACGTTTTCTGGTGTATTCACCACCCCACAGTGCGTTTGATATGCAGAACCGGCGACATCGTGGTTTTGGTCGGAGTTCAAGCTGGGATATGCATTTTCAACGATAATCTTGGTAAGAATTCTGTCAGAAGTATGCAGTATCATCTAGATCGCTCTTTTCGAGCTACTTAATGCGAGAAACACGTTTTCTGGTGTTTTGACCACTCCGCAGTGCGTTTGATATGTAGAACCGCCGATAACTTGGTTTTCGTGGGGATTCCAGCTGAAATATGCATTTTCTGCGATAATATTGGTGAGACTTCAGTCAGAAGTATGCAGAATCATCTAGATCGCTCGATTCGAGTTATTTAATGCGAGAAACACGTTATCTGGTTGTTTTCACCACTCCACAGTGCGTTTGATATGCAGAACCGGCGACATCTTGATTTTCGTGAGGTTTCAAGCTGAGATATGCAGTTTCTGCGATAATCTTGGTGAGTCTTCTGTCAGAAGTATGCAGAATCATCTAGATCGCTCTTTTCGAGCTATTTGATGCGAGAAACACGTTTTCTGGTGTTTTCACCACTCCACAGTTCGTTTGATATGCAGAACCGGCGACATCGTGGTTTTGGTCGGAGTTCAAGCTGGGATATGCATTTTCAACGATAATCTTGGTAAGAATTCTGTCAGAAGTATGCAGTATCATCTAGATCGCTCTTTTCGAGCTACTTAATGCGAGAAACACGTTTTCTGGTGTTTTGACCACTCCACAGTGCGTTTGATATGTAGAACCGCCGATAACTTGGTTTTCGTGGGGATTCCAGCTGAAATATGCATTTTCTGCGATAATATTGGTGAGACTTCAGTCAGAAGTATGCAGAATCATCTAGATCGCTCGATTCGAGTTATTTAATGCGAGAAACACGTTATCTGGTTGTTTTCACCACTCCACAGTGCGTTTGATATGCAGAACCGGCGACATCTTGATTTTCGTGAGGTTTCAAGCTGAGATATGCATTTTCTGCGATAATCTTGGTGAGTCTTCTGTCAGAAGTATGCAGAATCATCTAGATCGCTCTTTTCGAGCTATTTGATGCGAGAAACACGTTTTCTGGTGTTTTCACCACTCCACAGTGCGTTTGATATGCAGAACAGTCGACATCGTGGTTTTCGTCGGGTTTCAAGCTGAGATATGCATTTTCTGCGATCATATTGGTGAGTCTTCTGTCAGAAGTATGCAGAATCATCTAGATCGCTCTTTTCGAGCTATTTGATGCGAGAATCACGTTTTCTGGTGTTTTCACCACTCCACAGTGCGTTTGATATGCAGAACCGGCGACATCTTGATTTTCGTGAGGTTTCAAGCTGAGATATGCATTTTCTGCGATAATCTTGGTGAGTCTTCTGTCAGAAGTATGCAGAATCATCTAGATCGCTCTTTTCGAGCTATTTGATGCGAGAAACACGTTTTCTGGTGTTTTCACCACGCCACAGTGCGTTTGATATGCAGAACCGGCGACATCGTGGTTTTCGTCGGGTTTCAAGCTGAGATATGCATTTTCTGCGATCATATTGGTGAGACTTCAGTCAGAGGTATGCAGAATCATCTAGATCGCTCGTTTCGAGCTATTTAAAGCGCGAAACACGTTATCTGGTTGTTTTGACCACTCCACAGTGCGTTTGATATGTAGAGCCGCCGATAACTTGGCTTTCGTAGGGTTTCCAGCTGAAATATGCATTTTCTGCGATAATCTTGGTGTTTCATCTATGAGAAGTATGCAGAATCATCGAGAACGCTCTTTTCGAGCTGGTTAATGCGAGATACACGTTTTCTGATGTTTTCACCACTCCATAGTGCGTCTGATATGGAGAACCGGCGATATCTTGGTTTTCGTGGGGTTTCCAGCTGAGATATGCAATTTCTGTGATAATCTTGGTGAGTCTTCTGTCAGAAGTATGCAGAATCATCTAGATCGCTCTTTTCGAGCTATTTGATGCGAGAAACACGTTTTCTGGTGTTTTCACCACGCCACAGTGCGTTTGATATGCAGAACCGGCGACATCTTGATTTTCGTGAGGTTTCAAGCTGAGATATGCATTTTCTGCGATAATCTTGGTGAGACTTCTGTCAGAAGTATGCAGAATCATCGCGATCGCTCTATTCGAGCTATTTAATGCGAGAAACACGTTATCTGGTGTTTTCATCACTCCACAGGGCGTTTGATATGCACAACCGGCGATATCTTGGTTTTCCTGGGGTTTCCAGCTGAGATATGCATTTTCTGTGATAATCTTGGTGAGTCTTCTGTCAGAAGTATGCAGAATCATCTAGATCGCTCTTTTCGAGCTATTTGATGCGAGAAACACGTTTTCTGGTTGTTTTCACCACTCCACAGTGCGTTTGATATGCAGAACCGGCGACATCGTGTTTTTCTTCGGGTTTCAAGCTGAGATATGCATTTTCTGCGATCATATTGGTGAGACTTCAGTCAGAAGTATGCAGAATCACCTAGATCGCTCGTTTCGAGCTATTTAATGCGAGAAACACGTTATCTGGTTGTTTTCACCACTCCACAGTGCGTTTGATATGCAGAACCGGCGACATCTTGATTTTCGTGAGGTTTCAAGCTGAGATATGCATTTTCTGCGATAATCTTGGTGAGACTTCTGTCAGAAGTATGCAGAATCATCGCGATCGCTCTATTCGAGCTATTTAATGCGAGAAACACGTTATCTGGTGTTTTCATCACTCCACAGGGCGTTTGATATGCACAACCGGCGATATCTTGGTTTTCCTGGGGTTTCCAGCTGAGATATGCATTTTCTGTGATAATCTTGGTGAGTCTTCTGTCAGAAGTATGCAGAATCATCTAGATGACTTTTCGAGCTATTTGATGCGAGAAACACGTTTTCTGGTGTTTTCACCACGCCACAGTGCGTTTGATATGCAGAACCGGCGACATCGTGGTTTTCGTCGGGTTTCAAGCTGAGATATGCATTTTCTGCGATCATATTGGTGAGACTTCAGTCAGAAGTATGCAGAATCATCTAGATCGCTCGTTTCGAGCTATTTAAAGCGCGAAACACGTTATCTGGTTGTTTTGACCACTCCACAGTGCGTTTGATATGTAGAGCCGCCGATAACTTGGTTTTCGTGGGGTTTCCAGCTGAAATATGCATTTTCTGCGATAATCTTGGTGTTTCATCTATGAGAAGTATGCAGAATCATCGAGAACGCTCTTTTCGAGCTGGTTAATGCGAGATACACGTTTTCTGATGTTTTCACCACTCCATAGTGCGTCTGATATGCAGAACCGGCGATATCTTGGTTTTCGTGGGGTTTCCAGCTGAGATATGCAATTTCTGTGATAATCTTGGTGAGTCTTCTGTCAGAAGTATGCAGAATCATCTAGATCGCTCTTTTCGAGCTATTTAATGCGAGAAACACGTTTTCTGGTGTTTTCACCACGCCACAGTGCGTTTGATATGCAGAACCGGCGACATCGTGGTTTTCGTCGGGTTTCAAGCTGAGATATAGCATTTTCTGCGATAATATTGGTGAGACTTCAGTCAGAAGTATGCAGAATCATCTAGATCGCTCGTTTCGAGCTATTTAAAGCGAGAAACACGTTATCTGGTTGTTTTCACCACTCCACAGTGCGTTTGATATGCAGAACCGGCGATATCTTGGTGTTCGTGGGGTTTCCAGCTGAGATATGCATTTTCTGCGATAATCTTGGTGAGACTTTAGTCAGAACTATGCAGAATCATCTAGATCGCTCGTTTCGAGCTATTTAATGCGAAAAAACAAGTTTTCTGGTGTTTTGACCACTCCTCAGTGCGTTTGATATGTAGAGCCGCCGATAACTTGGTTTTCGTGGGGCTTCCAGCTGAAATATGCATTTTCTGCGATAATCTTTGTGTTTCATCTATGAGAAGTATGCAGAGTCATCTAGATCGCTCTTTTCGAGCTATTTAAATCGAGAAACACGTTTTCTGGTGTATTCACCACCCCACAGTGCGTTTGATATGCAGAACCGGCGACATCGTGGTTTTGGTCGGAGTTCAAGCTGGGATATGCATTTTCAACGATAATCTTGGTAAGAATTCTGTCAGAAGTATGCAGTATCATCTAGATCGCTCTTTTCGAGCTACTTAATGCGAGAAACACGTTTTCTGGTGTTTTGACCACTCCGCAGTGCGTTTGATATGTAGAACCGCCGATAACTTGGTTTTCGTGGGGATTCCAGCTGAAATATGCATTTTCTGCGATAATATTGGTGAGACTTCAGTCAGAAGTATGCAGAATCATCTAGATCGCTCGATTCGAGTTATTTAATGCGAGAAACACGTTATCTGGTTGTTTTCACCACTCCACAGTGCGTTTGATATGCAGAACCGGCGACATCTTGATTTTCGTGAGGTTTCAAGCTGAGATATGCAGTTTCTGCGATAATCTTGGTGAGTCTTCTGTCAGAAGTATGCAGAATCATCTAGATCGCTCTTTTCGAGCTATTTGATGCGAGAAACACGTTTTCTGGTGTTTTCACCACTCCACAGTTCGTTTGATATGCAGAACCGGCGACATCGTGGTTTTGGTCGGAGTTCAAGCTGGGATATGCATTTTCAACGATAATCTTGGTAAGAATTCTGTCAGAAGTATGCAGTATCATCTAGATCGCTCTTTTCGAGCTACTTAATGCGAGAAACACGTTTTCTGGTGTTTTGACCACTCCACAGTGCGTTTGATATGTAGAACCGCCGATAACTTGGTTTTCGTGGGGATTCCAGCTGAAATATGCATTTTCTGCGATAATATTGGTGAGACTTCAGTCAGAAGTATGCAGAATCATCTAGATCGCTCGATTCGAGTTATTTAATGCGAGAAACACGTTATCTGGTTGTTTTCACCACTCCACAGTGCGTTTGATATGCAGAACCGGCGACATCTTGATTTTCGTGAGGTTTCAAGCTGAGATATGCATTTTCTGCGATAATCTTGGTGAGTCTTCTGTCAGAAGTATGCAGAATCATCTAGATCGCTCTTTTCGAGCTATTTGATGCGAGAAACACGTTTTCTGGTGTTTTCACCACTCCACAGTGCGTTTGATATGCAGAACAGTCGACATCGTGGTTTTCGTCGGGTTTCAAGCTGAGATATGCATTTTCTGCGATCATATTGGTGAGTCTTCTGTCAGAAGTATGCAGAATCATCTAGATCGCTCTTTTCGAGCTATTTGATGCGAGAAACACGTTTTCTGGTGTTTTCACCACTCCACAGTGCGTTTGATATGCAGAACCGGCGACATCTTGATTTTCGTGAGGTTTCAAGCTGAGATATGCATTTTCTGCGATAATCTTGGTGAGTCTTCTGTCAGAAGTATGCAGAATCATCTAGATCGCTCTTTTCGAGCTATTTGATGCGAGAAACACGTTTTCTGGTGTTTTCACCACGCCACAGTGCGTTTGATATGCAGAACCGGCGACATCGTGGTTTTCGTCGGGTTTCAAGCTGAGATATGCATTTTCTGCGATCATATTGGTGAGACTTCAGTCAGAGGTATGCAGAATCATCTAGATCGCTCGTTTCGAGCTATTTAAAGCGCGAAACACGTTATCTGGTTGTTTTGACCACTCCACAGTGCGTTTGATATGTAGAGCCGCCGATAACTTGGCTTTCGTAGGGTTTCCAGCTGAAATATGCATTTTCTGCGATAATCTTGGTGTTTCATCTATGAGAAGTATGCAGAATCATCGAGAACGCTCTTTTCGAGCTGGTTAATGCGAGATACACGTTTTCTGATGTTTTCACCACTCCATAGTGCGTCTGATATGGAGAACCGGCGATATCTTGGTTTTCGTGGGGTTTCCAGCTGAGATATGCAATTTCTGTGATAATCTTGGTGAGTCTTCTGTCAGAAGTATGCAGAATCATCTAGATCGCTCTTTTCGAGCTATTTGATGCGAGAAACACGTTTTCTGGTGTTTTCACCACGCCACAGTGCGTTCGATATGCAGAACCGGCGACATCTTGATTTTCGTGAGGTTTCAAGCTGAGATATGCATTTTCTGCGATAATCTTGGTGAGACTTCTGTCAGAAGTATGCAGAATCATCGCGATCGCTCTATTCGAGCTATTTAATGCGAGAAACACGTTATCTGGTGTTTTCATCACTCCACAGGGCGTTTGATATGCACAACCGGCGATATCTTGGTTTTCCTGGGGTTTCCAGCTGAGATATGCATTTTCTGTGATAATCTTGGTGAGTCTTCTGTCAGAAGTATGCAGAATCATCTAGATCGCTCTTTTCGAGCTATTTGATGCGAGAAACACGTTTTCTGGTGTTTTCACCACGCCACAGTGCGTTTGATATGCAGAACCGGCGACATCGTGGTTTTCGTCGGGTTTCAAGCTGAGATATGCATTTTCTGCGATCATATTGGTGAGACTTCAGTCAGAAGTATGCAGAATCATCTAGATCGCTCTTTTCGAGCTACTTAATGCGAGAAACACGTTTTCTGGTGTTTTGACCACTCCACAGTGCGTTTGATATGTAGAACCGCCGATAACTTGGTTTTCGTGGGGATTCCAGCTGAAATATGCATTTTCTGCGATAATATTGGTGAGACTTCAGTCAGAAGTATGCAGAATCATCTAGATCGCTCGATTCGAGTTATTTAATGCGAGAAACACGTTATCTGGTTGTTTTCACCACTCCACAGTGCGTTTGATATGCAGAACCGGCGACATCTTGATTTTCGTGAGGTTTCAAGCTGAGATATGCATTTTCTGCGATAATCTTGGTGAGTCTTCTGTCAGAAGTATGCAGAATCATCTAGATCGCTCTTTTCGAGCTATTTGATGCGAGAAACACGTTTTCTGGTGTTTTCACCACTCCACAGTGCGTTTGATATGCAGAACAGTCGACATCGTGGTTTTCGTCGGGTTTCAAGCTGAGATATGCATTTTCTGCGATCATATTGGTGAGTCTTCTGTCAGAAGTATGCAGAATCATCTAGATCGCTCTTTTCGAGCTATTTGATGCGAGAAACACGTTTTCTGGTGTTTTCACCACTCCACAGTGCGTTTGATATGCAGAACCGGCGACATCTTGATTTTCGTGAGGTTTCAAGCTGAGATATGCATTTTCTGCGATAATCTTGGTGAGTCTTCTGTCAGAAGTATGCAGAATCATCTAGATCGCTCTTTTCGAGCTATTTGATGCGAGAAACACGTTTTCTGGTGTTTTCACCACGCCACAGTGCGTTTGATATGCAGAACCGGCGACATCGTGGTTTTCGTCGGGTTTCAAGCTGAGATATGCATTTTCTGCGATCATATTGGTGAGACTTCAGTCAGAGGTATGCAGAATCATCTAGATCGCTCGTTTCGAGCTATTTAAAGCGCGAAACACGTTATCTGGTTGTTTTGACCACTCCACAGTGCGTTTGATATGTAGAGCCGCCGATAACTTGGCTTTCGTAGGGTTTCCAGCTGAAATATGCATTTTCTGCGATAATCTTGGTGTTTCATCTATGAGAAGTATGCAGAATCATCGAGAACGCTCTTTTCGAGCTGGTTAATGCGAGATACACGTTTTCTGATGTTTTCACCACTCCATAGTGCGTCTGATATGCAGAACCGGCGATATCTTGGTTTTCGTGGGGTTTCCAGCTGAGATATGCAATTTCTGTGATAATCTTGGTGAGTCTTCTGTCAGAAGTATGCAGAATCATCTAGATCGCTCTTTTCGAGCTATTTGATGCGAGAAACACGTTTTCTGGTGTTTTCACCACGCCACAGTGCGTTTGATATGCAGAACCGGCGACATCTTGATTTTCGTGAGGTTTCAAGCTGAGATATGCATTTTCTGCGATAATCTTGGTGAGACTTCTGTCAGAAGTATGCAGAATCATCGCGATCGCTCTATTCGAGCTATTTAATGCGAGAAACACGTTATCTGGTGTTTTCATCACTCCACAGGGCGTTTGATATGCACAACCGGCGATATCTTGGTTTTCCTGGGGTTTCCAGCTGAGATATGCATTTTCTGTGATAATCTTGGTGAGTCTTCTGTCAGAAGTATGCAGAATCATCTAGATCGCTCTTTTCGAGCTATTTGATGCGAGAAACACGTTTTCTGGTGTTTTCACCACGCCACAGTGCGTTTGATATGCAGAACCGGCGACATCGTGGTTTTCGTCGGGTTTCAAGCTGAGATATGCATTTTCTGCGATCATATTGGTGAGACTTCAGTCAGAAGTATGCAGAATCATCTAGATCGCTCGTTTCGAGCTATTTAAAGCGCGAAACACGTTATCTGGTTGTTTTGACCACTCCACAGTGCGTTTGATATGTAGAGCCGCCGATAACTTGGTTTTCGTGGGGTTTCCAGCTGAAATATGCATTTTCTGCGATAATCTTGGTGTTTCATCTATGAGAAGTATGCAGAATCATCGAGAACGCTCTTTTCGAGCTGGTTAATGCGAGATACACGTTTTCTGATGTTTTCACCACTCCATAGTGCGTCTGATATGCAGAACCGGCGATATCTTGGTTTTCGTGGGGTTTCCAGCTGAGATATGCAATTTCTGTGATAATCTTGGTGAGTCTTCTGTCAGAAGTATGCAGAATCATCTAGATCGCTCTTTTCGAGCTATTTAATGCGAGAAACACGTTTTCTGGTGTTTTCACCACGCCACAGTGCGTTTGATATGCAGAACCGGCGACATCGTGGTTTTCGTCGGGTTTCAAGCTGAGATATAGCATTTTCTGCGATAATATTGGTGAGACTTCAGTCAGAAGTATGCAGAATCATCTAGATCGCTCGTTTCGAGCTATTTAAAGCGAGAAACACGTTATCTGGTTGTTTTCACCACTCCACAGTGCGTTTGATATGCAGAACCGGCGATATCTTGGTGTTCGTGGGGTTTCCAGCTGAGATATGCATTTTCTGCGATAATCTTGGTGAATCTTCTGTCAGAAGTATGCAGAATCATCTAGATCGCTCTTTTCGAGCTATTTGATGCGAGATACACGTTTTCTGGTGTTTTCACCACTCCACAGTTCGTTTGATATGCAGAACCGGCGACATCGTGTTTTTCGTCGGGTTTCAAGCTGAGATATGCATTTTCTGCGATCATATTGGTGAGACTTCAGTCAGAAGTATGCAGAATCACCTAGATCGCTCGTTTCGAGCTGTTTAATCCGAGAAACACGTTATCTGGTTGTTTTCACCACTCCACAGTGCGTTTGATATGCAGAACCGGCGACATCTTGATTTTCGTGAGGTTTCAAGCTGAGATATGCATTTTCTGCGATAATCTTGGTGAGACTTCTGTCAGAAGTATGCAGAATCATCGCGATCGCTCTATTCGAGCTATTTAATGCGAGAAACACGTTATCTGGTGTTTTCATCACTCCACAGGGCGTTTGATATGCAGAACCGGCGATATCTTGGTTTTCCTGGGGTTTCCAGCTGAGATATGCATTTTCTGTGATAATCTTGGTGAGTCTTCTGTCAGAAGTATGCAGAATCATCTAGATCGCTCTTTTCGAGCTATTTAATGCGAGAAACAGGTTTTCTGGTGTTTTCACCACGCCACAGTGCGATTGATATGCAGAACCGGCGATATCTTGGTTTTCGTGGGGTTTCCAGCTGAAATATGCATTTTCTGCGATAATCTTGGTGTTTCATCTATGAGAAGTATGCAGAATCATCGAGAACGCTCTTTTCGAGCTAGTTAATGCGAGATACACGTTTTCTGGTGTTTTCACCACTCCATAGTGCGTGTGATATGCAGAACCGGCGATATCTTGGTTTTCGTGGGGTTTCCAGCTGAGATATGCATTTTCCGCGATAATCTTGGTGAGTCTTCTGTCAGAAGTATGCAGAATCATCTAGATCGCTCTTTTCGAGCTATTTGATGCGAGAAACACGTTTTCTGGTGTTTTCACCACGCCACAGTGCGTTTGATATGCAGAACCGGCGACATCGTGGTTTTCGTCGGGTTTCAAGCTGAGATATGCATTTTCTGCGATCATATTGGTGAGACTTCAGTCAGAAGTATGCAGAATCATCTAGATCGCTCGTTTCGAGCTATTTAAAGCGAGAAACACGTTATCTGGTTGTTTTGACCACTCCACAGTGCGTTTGATATGTAGAGCCGCCGATAACTTGGTTTTCGTGGGGTTTCCAGCTGAAATATGCATTTTCTGCGATAATCTTGGTGTTTCATCTATGAGAAGTATGCAGAATCATCGAGAACGCTCTTTTCGAGCTAGTTAATGCGAGATACACGTTTTCTGATGTTTTCACCACTCCATAGTGCGTCTGATATGCAGAACCGGCGATATCTTGGTTTTCGTGGGGTTTCCAGCTGAGATATGCAATTTCTGTGATAATCTTGGTGAGTCTTCTGTCAGAAGTATGCAGAATCATCTAGATCGCTCTTTTCGAGCTATTTAATGCGAGAAACACGTTTTCTGGTGTTTTCACCACGCCACAGTGCGTTTGATATGCAGAACCGGCGACATCGTGGTTTTCGTCGGGTTTCAAGCTGAGATATAGCATTTTCTGCGATAATATTGGTGAGACTTCAGTCAGAAGTATGCAGAATCATCTAGATCGCTCGTTTCGAGCTATTTAAAGCTAGAAACACGTTATCTGGTTGTTTTCACCACTCCACAGTGCGTTTGATATGCAGAACCGGCGATATCTTGGTTTTCGTGGGGTTTCCAGCTGAGATATGCATTTTCTGCGATAATCTTGGTGAGTCTTCTGTCAGAAGTATGCAGAATCATCGAGATCGCTCTATTCGAGCTATTTAATGCGAGAAACACGTTATCTGGTTGTTTTCACCACTCCACAGTCCGATTGATATGCAGAACCGGCGATATCTTGGTTTTCGTGGGGTTTCCAGCTGAGATATGCATTTTCTGCGATAATCTTGGTGAGACTTCAGTCAGAAGTATGCAGAAGCATCTAGATCGCTCGTTTCGAGCTACTTAAAGCGAGAAACACGTTATCTGGTTGTTTTGACCACTCCACAGTGCGTTTGATATGTAGAGCCGCCGATAACTTGGTTTTCGTGGGGCTTCCAGCTGAAATATGCATTTTCTGCGATAATCTTTGTGTTTCATCTATGAGAAGTATGCAGAATCATCTAGATCGCTCTTTTCGAGCTATTTAATTCGAGAAACACGTTATCTGGTGTTTTCACCACTCCACAGTGCGTTTAACTTGCAGAACCGGCGACATCTTGGAATTCGTCGGGGTTCAAGCTGGGATATGCATTTTCAACGATAATCTTGGTAAGAATTCTGTCAGAAGTATGCAGAATCATCGAGATCGCTCTATTCGAGCTATTTAATGCGAGAAACACGTTATCTGGTTGTTTTCGCCACTCCACAGTGCGTTTGATATGCAGAAACGGAGATATCTTGGTTTCGGTCGGGTTTCAAGCTGAGATATGCATTTTCTGCGATAATCTTGGTGAGTCTTCCGTCAGAAGTATGCAGAATGATCGCGATCGCTCTATTCGAGCTATCTAATGCGAGAAACACGTTATCTGGTGTTTTCATCACTCCACAGGGCGTTTGATATGCAGAACCGGCGATATCTTGGTTTCCGTGGGGTTTCCAGCTGAGATATGCATTTTCTGCGATAATCTTGGTGAGACTTTAGTCAGAACTATGCAGAATCATCTAGATCGCTCGTTTCGAGCTATTTAATGCGAAAAAACAAGTTTTCTGGTGTTTTGACCACTCCACAGTGCGTTTGATATGTAGAGCTGCCGATAACTTGGTTTTCGTGGGGCTTCCAGCTGAAATATGCATTTTCTGCGATAATCTTTGTGTTTCATCTATGAGAAGTATGCAGAATCATCTAGATCGCTCTTTTCGAGCTATTTAAATCGAGAAACACGTTTTCTGGTGTATTCACCACCCCACAGTGCGTTTGATATGCAGAACCGGCAACATCGTGGTTTTGGTCGGGTTTCAAGCTGAGATATGCATTTTCTGCGATAATCTTGGTGAGACTTTAGTCAGAAGTATGCAGAATCATCTAGATCGCTCGTTTCGAACTACTTAATGCGAGAAACACGTTATCTGGTGTTTTCACCACTCCACAGTGCGTTTAACTTGCAGAACCGGCGACATCTTGGATTTCGTCGGAGTTCAAGCTGCGATATGCATTTTCAACGATAATCTTGGTAAGAATTCTGTCAGAAGTATGCAGTATCATCAAGATCGCTCTTTTCGAGCTACTTAATGCGAGAAACACGTTTTCTGGTGTTTTGACCACTCCACAGTGCGTTTGATATGTAGAACCGCCGATAACTTGGTTTTCGTGGGGATTCCAGCTGAAATATGCATTTTCTGCGATAATATTGGTGAGACTTCAGTCAGAAGTATGCAGAATCATCTAGATCGCTCGTTTCGAGTTATTTAATGCGAGAAACACGTTATCTGGTTGTTTTCACCACTCCACAGTGCGTTTGATATGCAGAACCGGCGACATCTTGATTTTCGTGAGGTTTCAAGCTGAGATATGCATTTTCTGCGATAATCTTGGTGAGTCTTCTGTCAGAAGTATGCAGAATCATCTAGATCGCTCTTTTCGAGCTATTTGATGCGAGAAACACGTTTTCTGGTGTTTTCACCACTCCACAGTTCGTTTGATATGCAGAACCGGCGACATCGTGTTTTTCGTCGGGTTTCAAGCTGAGATATGCATTTTCTGCGATCATATTGGTGAGACTTCAGTCAGAAGTATGCAGAATCACCTAGATCGCTCGCTTCGAGCTATTTGATGCGAGAAACACGTTTTCTGGTGTTTACACCACTCCACAGTGCGTTTGATATGCAGAACCGGCGACATCGTGGCTTTCGTCGGGTTTCAAGCTGAGATATGCATTTTCTGCGATCATATTGGTGAGACTTCAGTCAGAAGTATGCAGAATCACCTAGATCGCTCTATTCGAGCTATTTAATGCGAGAAACACGTTATCTGGTTGTTTTCACCACTCCACAGTGCGTTTGATATGCAGAACCGGCGACATCTTGGTTTTCGACGGGTTTCCAGCTGAAATATTCATTTTCTGCGATAATATTGGTGAGACTTCAGTCAGAAGTATGCAGAATCATCTAGATCGCTCTTTTCGAGCTACTTAATGCAGGAAACACGTTTTCTGGTGTTTTCACCACTCCACAGTGCGTTTGATATGCAGAACCGGCGACATCTTGATTTTCGTGAGGTTTCTAGCTGAGATATGCATTTTCTGCGATAATATTGGTGAGACTTCAGTCAGAAGTATGCAGAATCATCCAGAACGCTCTTTTCGAGCTAGTTAATGCGAGTAACACGTTTTCTGGTATTTTCACCACTCAACGGAGCGTCTGATACGCAGAACCGGCGACATCTTGGTTTTCGTCGGGTTTCAAGCTGAGATATGCATTTTCGGCGATAATCTTGGTGAGTCTTCTGTCAGAAGTATGCAGAAGCATCTAGATCGCTCTTTTCGAGCTATTTAATGCGAGAAACACGTTTGCTGGTGTTTTCACCACTCCACAGTGCGTCTGATATGCAGAACTGGCGACACCTTGGTTTTCGTGGGGTTTCTAGCTGGGATATGCATTTTCTGCGATAATCTTGTTGAGACTTCTGTCCGAAGTATGCAGAATCATCGAGATCGCTCGTTTCGAGCTATTTAATGCGAGAAACACGTTATCTGGTGTTTTCACCACTCCACAGTTCTTTGGATATGCAGAACAGGAGATATCTTGGTTTGCGTGGGGTTTCAAGCAGAGATATGCATTTTCTGCGATAATCTTGGTAAGAATTCTGTCAGAAGTATGCAGTATCATCTAGATCGCTCTTTTCGAGCTACTTAATGCGAGAAACACGTTTTCTGGTGTTTTGACCACTCCACAGTGCGTTTGATATGTAGAACCGCCGATAGCTTGGTTTTCGTGGGGATTCCAGCTGAAATATGCATTTTCTGCGATAATATTGGTGAGACTTCAGTCAGAAGTATGCAGAATCATCTAGATCGCTCGTTTCGAGTTATTTAATGCGAGAAACACGTTATCTGGTTGTTTTCACCACTCCACAGTGCGTTTGATATGCAGAACCGGCGACATCTTGATTTTCGTGAGGTTTCAAGCTGAGATATGCATTTTCTGCGATAATCTTGGTGAGTCTTCTGTCAGAAGTATGCAGAATCATCTAGATCGCTCTTTTCGAGCTATTTGATGCGAGAAACACGTTTTCTGGTGTTTTCACCACTCCACAGTGCGTTTGATATGCAGAACCGCCGACATCGTGTTTTTCGTCGGGTTTCAAGCTGAGATATGCATTTTCTGCGATCATATTGGTGAGACTTCAGTCAGAAGTATGCAGAATCACCTAGATCGCTCGTTTCGAGCTATTTAATGCGAGAAACACGTTATCTGGTTGTTTTCACCACTCTACAGTGCGTTTGATATGCAGAACCGGCGACATCTTGATTTTCGTAAGGTTTCAAGCTGAGATATGCATTTTCTGCGATAATCTTGGTGAGTCTTCTGTCAGAAGTATGCAGAATCATCTAGATCGCTTGTTTCGAGCTACTTGATGCGAGAAACACGTTTTCTGGTGTTTTCACCACTCCACAGTGCGTTTGATATGCAGAACAGTCGACATCGTGGTTTTCGTCGGGTTTCAAGCTGAGATATGCATTTTCTGCGATCATATTGGTGAGACTTCAGTCAGAAGTATGCAGAATCACCTAGATCGCTCGTTTCGAGCTATTTAATGCGAGAAACACGTTATCTGGTGTTTTCACCACTCCACAGTGCGTTTGATATTCAGAACCGGCGACATCTTGATTTTCGTGAGGTTTCAAGCTGAGATATGCATTTTCTGCGATAATCTTGGTGAGTCTTCTGTCAGAAGTATGCAGAATCATCTAGATCGCTCTTTTCGAGCTATTTGTTGCGAGAAACACGTTTTCTGGTGTTTACACCACTCCACAGTGCGTTTGATATGCAGAACCGGCGACATCGTGGTTTTCGTCGGGTTTCAAGCTGAGATATGCATTTTCTGCGATCATATTGGTGAGACTTCAGTCAGAAGTATGCAGAATCACCTAGATCGCTCTATTCGAGCTATTTAATGCGAGAAACACGTTATCTGGTTGTTTTCACCACTCCACAGTGCGTTTGATATGCAGAACCGGCGACATCTTGATTTTCGTGAGGTTTCAAGCTGAGATATGCATTTTCTGCGATAATCTTGGTGAGTCTTCTGTCAGAAGTATGCAGAATCATCTAGATCGCTCTTTTCGAGCTATTTGATGCGAGAAACACGTTTTCTGGTGTTTACACCACTCCACAGTGCGTCTGATATGCAGAACTGGCGACACCTTGGTTTTCGTGGGGTTTCCAGCTGGGATATGCATTTTCTGCGATAATCTTGTTGAGACTTCTGTCCGAAGTATGCAGAATCATCGAGATCGCTCGTTTCGAGCTATTTAATGCGAGAAACACGTTATCTGGTTGTTTTCACCACTCCACAGTGCGTTTGATATGCAGAACCGGCGACATCGTGGTTTTCGTCGGGTTTCAAGCTGAGATATGCATTTTCTGCGATCATATTGGTGAGACTTCAGTCAGAAGTATGCAGAATCATCGAGATCGCTCGTTTCGAGCTATTTAATGCGAGAAACACGTTAACTGGTGTTTTCACCACTCCACAGTTCTTTGGATATGCAGAACAGGAGATATCTTGGTTTGCGTGGGGTTTCAAGCAGAGATATGCATGTTCTGCGATAATCTTGGTGAGACTTCTGTTAGAAGTATGCAGAATCATCGAGATCGCACTTTTCGAGCTATTTAATGCGAGAAACACGTAATAATTTTATTAAGTAGATTTATTTCTAAAATAGGATTGATTTTAATAATTTTGTTTGTTTTAATTCAAAATATTTCAGTAATTTTACAATTGTGTATATCATTTATTCAAGCTTATGTATTTTCAACTTTAAGAGTATTGTATTTTTCGGAATTTAAATAAATAAAATGATAATAAGAAATTTTCCTTTTCATTTAGTAACAGTTAGACCATGACCTTTTTTGATATCTATGAGATTAATAAATTCAATATTAGGTTTTATTAATTGATTTTATTTAAATGATTTTGAATTTATTTTTCTTAATTTATTTATTAATTTATTAAGTATATATCAATGATGACGAGATTTTATTCGAGAGAGTTTATATCAAGGATTTCATACTTTTATTGTTTATGGGTTTTTAAAGTTTAGGATAATTTTATTTATTATTTCAGAAATATTTTTTTTTATTTCTTTTTTTTGAACTTATTTTCATAGATGTATTTCTTTAAGAATTGAATTAGGATATATTTGACCTCCTAAAATAATTAGTCAATTTAATCCTTATGATATTCCTTTATCAAATTCTGTTATTTTAATTTCTTCAGGATTATCAGTTTCTTGAAGTCATTATAGATTGTTAAATAATAATTTTAATATAGTTAATTTAAGATTATTTTTTACAGTTATTTTAGGTATTTATTTTACTTTAATTCAATTTATTGAATATTTAGAATCTTCTTTTAGAATTAATGATGGAATTTTTGGTTCTATTTTTTATATAAGGACTGGATTTCATGGTCTTCATGTTATTGTAGGAACTTTAATATTGATATTTTCTTTATTTCGATTGAATATAAATCATTTTAGAAAAATTCATCATTTTAATTTTGAAGGTTCTTTATGATATTGACATTTTGTTGATGTTATTTGATTATTTTTATATATTTTTATTTATTGATGAATATATTATATATATAGTATAATTTAATACAGTTAACTTCCAATTAACAAATTTCTATTTTAGTAATATATATAGTGATGTTAATGGTGTTATCTTATATTAGATTAATTTTTTTAATTATAATTTTAATTTATTTATTAAATGTGTTTTCTTCTATTTTTAAGATTTCTGATAAGGAAAAGAAAAGTTCTTATGAATGTGGGTTTAATTCAATTACTAAGGCTTTTATTCCATTTTCAGTACCTTTTTATTTAATAGCTTTAATATTTTTAGTATTTGATATTGGAATTATTTTAATTGTTCCATTTATTTTATTAGTTAAGTATATAGGTTTTAGTTACATATTTATTATTTTTTTATTATTTTTTTTTATTATACTTTTTTCTTTAGTTTATGAATGATGTATAAATTATTTATTGTGAATATTTTAATTTGAATATATGGATTATTAGTTAATCAATATTTAAGTCGAAATTAAATTGTAATTTTTTACTTCATATATTATTTAATTTATATAATTTAATATAAATTTTAATTAAAGCCAAAGAGAGGCATTTTATTGTTAATAAGATTATTGAATAATTTATTCTAATTAAAGAAATAATTGAAAATAGAATTTCTAATTCTGTAGAGATATTAATTTATCATATTTCTTTTAATAGGTTTATATAGTTTAATTAAAACTTTATATTTTCAGTATAAAAATATTAATATACATATTTATTTATAAATAAATGTATAAAGATATATATATATATATTTAAAAATAATAAATTATTTCTTTAATATTTTCAATATTATGCTCTTATATAAGCTATTTAAATTTAATAGATAAATAATATTAATAATATAAATAGAAAAAAAGAGGAAATTATATAGTTGAAGTTAAATATACTAAATTTAATAATTGTTAAATAATATAGAATATTTTTTATTAATTTTCCTATAAGTATTTCAAATAATCTTTTTTCAATAAATTTTTCATAGTTTAAAATGATTTTTACTGGTATTTTATAAATATGGGTATAGTAGATATTTATAAGTATTATTCTTTCAGTTAAATTAATTAATAGATAATTTTTTTTATATGATTTAAAGATTTGATATCCAATAATTATACCAATAATTAATAATTTAATAATTATTAATTTATATACTTTAGGTAGATTAATATTTTAATCTAAGTAAATTATATTTAGATAAATTTTACTAAAAAATAGTGATATAATAAATATAATTAATATTCTAAAATTTATTATATTATTTTCTTTTAAATTTAAATTATTGTAGAAAGGTAAATTTTGGGGTAGTAAAGTTAAAATTAAACGAGTTGAATATGCAACTGTAAAGATAGTTCCAAGTATTAAATTTAATAATCTTATAAAATTTAATTTATTATAAAAAAAAAATTCTATAATTAAGTCTTTGGAGTAAAATCCACATAAAAATGGGAATCCACATAGAGATAAAATTGAAAATATTATAATTAATCTTTTAAATGGGTAGATTATAAATATTCCTTTATAATCACGTATATCTTGACTTCTATTTATATAATGAATAAATCTTCCTGAACATAGAAATATTAAAGATTTAAATATTGCATGAATGATTAAATGAAAAAAGGCTGTTTTCTAAACCTAGAAATAAAATTCTTATTATAAATCCTAGTTGTCTTAAGGTAGATAAAGCAATAATTTTTTTAAAATCTATTTCAAATATAGCTATTAATCCGGCAATTAGTATAGTTAATCTTGAAATAATTAATAAATATTTATTTAAATTTGTATTTATAATTAAAGTATTGTATCGAATTAAGATATATACTCCGGCAGTTACTAATGTAGATGAATGAACTAAAGAAGATACAGGAGTGGGAGCTATTATAGCAACAGGTAATCAATTTCTAAAAGGAATTTGTGCTCTTTTTGTAAAGGTTATAATTACAATAAGAATAAATATTGGTAAATTTAAATTATAAAGTATTAAGTTTCATGAATTAAATTTTATTATAAAGCAAATTAATATTAAAAGACAAATATCTCCAATTCGATTTAAAATAATAGTTAATAATCCTGCTCTATAAGCTTTATTGTTATTATAATAAATAATTAAACAATAAGAGATTAATCCTAAACCATCTCATCCTAATAAAATAGTTAATATATTAGGTCTTAAAATTATAAATACTATTGATAAATAAAATAATAAAGTTAAGTATAAAAATTTATTTATAAGATTGTTATTTAATTTTATATATTCAGTTCTATAAATTAGAACTATTGCTGTAATTAATCTGACTATTATAATAAAAAATAATGTTTTATTATCAATTAAAATAAATTTTAATTCAATAAAATTTAATTTATTTAAGATTAATCATTCAATAATAATAATTTTATTAATTATAATTAAATAACAAGCAGTTATAAAAGATAAGATTCTTCATATTGTTAAAATGATTCTAAAAATTATTATTTTGATAATAATTTAAAGTAATATATATATATACATTTTTGATATCACGAATCAATATTTTAGTTAAATTATTTAAATAAATAATATTTAAATTTATAATTATTAGATTGATTGGAATTCAATGTAATATTAAAGTAAGAAAATTAATTAAATTATTAATTTTGATAGTATAAAAATTTAATATATTAGTAAATCCATGTTGAATATATCTATATAAATATAAAGTATAAATAAATCTTATTAAACAATAGATAATTATAATATAAATTAAATATTTACATCAATTAAATAATCTCATTAGTAAAGTGATTTCACTAATTAAATTTAAAGATATAGGAGCAGCTATATTTGATGATCTTAATAAGAATCATATTAAAGCTATAGAAGGTATAAGAATTATTATACCTTTATTTAAAATTATTAATCGTCTATTAGTTTGTTTATAGATAATATTAATTAGATAAAAAAGTCCTGATGAACATAAACCATGAGCAATTATTATATAAATACCTCCTTTTATTCCAATATAAGATAGTGTTATTATTCCTCTAATTATTAAAGCTATATGAATAATTGAAGATATAGCAACAATGATTTTTATATCAATTTGTCGTAAACATGAAAGTCTTAAAATTAATCTTCCAATTATTCTTAAGTAAATTAAATAAATTCTTAATTTATTTAAATTTTTTAAAATTATAATTATTCGTAATAAGCCATATCTTCCAAGTTTTAATATGATAGAAGCTAAAATTATAGATCCAATATATGAGGCTTCTACATGGGCTTTTAATAATCAATTGTGAAGTGTAAATATAGGAATTTTTACTATAAAAGATATTAGTAAATAAATTAAAATATATATAGATAATTTAAGTTTTTTAATTTCTATACAAGGAAAAGATAAATTTTTTCTATATTTTAATATGTAAAATATAATTATTAATAAAGGTAATATAAAACTGTGGGCTGTTATGTTGACGGAGGATAGAAGGCGGAGGAATGATAGAGAGGATCGTAGGAAAAGGAAAGGTTGCGTTTCGTCCTGGGCCTCCTACTGGACTCGTCAGTAAGGCATTCTAGGAGACCCGTGCCTTAGACGCGGGGGACTGAAGGAGTTAGGTTGGAAGGTGTATATATACAAACAGGACCTCTCGGGAGCGCTAGCGAGAATGGTCTCCTGTGTCTCTGTCCCTCTAGCGGTGGTAGACAGAAGGGTCGCCACAAAACTAAAGTATAAAATATCAAATAATACCTTGCTAATATTCGAAATATACCATATCCTCAGAAAATGACTATAAAGAAAATTAATAATAAATTTATTTCAAATATTAAATAAAAAATAAAAAAATGTATAGCTATGAAATTTAAGATTAAGGATATTAATATTATTATAGTTAAATTGGTGTATATATTTATATTATTTTCGTACTTTATATTTATTATAATTATTCTGAAAATTCATAAAGTTAAAATAATTAAATTATAAGAATATATATTAAATCTTAAATTATTAGAAATTATTCATCAATTTATTAAATTTAGTTTAAATAATATAATAAATGTTAATATATAAGAATTATTTCTTAATAGATATAAACATTTATTTATATTAAATTGTATTATTATATAAGTAATAAATATAATTATTTCGAACATAAATTTATTAAATTAATGTTTTGATGACCATGTGTATAATTTATTCTAATTAGTAAAGCTAATCCTACAATAGATTCACATACTGCGAAAATAATATAAATAATAAAAATTCATCTATTTAAATTATTTAATAGAATAATAATAATTAAAGTTAAAATAAAATATTCTAAAGTAATTAAAAAATTAATAAATTGTTTTCTAGATTTTCAAAGAATTAAGGTGATAATAACTAATAAAATAATTATGTAAATAAATTTAAAATATTATATAATTTAAGTTAAAATAATAATTTTGTAAATTATTAATGAATTGTGAATATTCTATAATAAAGTTTAAATTTCAAAAAAAATTAATATAAATTTTTTATAATTCCCAGAATTATTGTTTTATGAATAAACTATTTTTTGTTTAAATTAATGTTTAATTAATTATTTTATTTTATTTATAATATGATAATATATATATATATATATATATATATATATATATAAAATTTTATGTTAGACGAGAATTAAGCCTCAAAAAAATATGTTTTTGGTTAGTTTTATTAAATAAATAAATCAAAAATTAAAAATTATATAAAATGTCCATAGAATTTCTAAATTATATATTAAAGTTTTTTTTAATATTTTTATATTTTTTATCTTTATATTTGATTTTTTTTATTTTAATTACTGGGGATAAAATTCATCCTATAAAGAATTTAATATATTTTTTATTATATATATTTATTTTATGTTTAATTTTATATTTATTTAAATTTAAATCTTTATTTATTTATATAATTATAATTATTTTTATTAGAGGATTAATAATTTTATTTGCTTATTTTGTTAGATTAATTAATCAATCTATGATGAATTATGTTAAATATATAAATTTTTTTATTATTGGTTTATTAATAATTAATATTATATATTTTTTGTCTAATTATTTAATTGAAAATTTTGATAGAATAATTTATTCAATAAATCTATATCGGGATAAAAATATTAATTTATCTTTTATTTATCAATATTCAAATTTGTTTTTATTATTTTTTATAATTTTATTTTTAGTTTTTGTTTTAATTATAAGATATAAAATAAGATATCCTAAAAAAAAAGCTTATCAATCTAAATCTAAATTTTTAGAAGAGTTAGATAAAAAATATAAGTTTTAAATTTTATCCTGTTAATTTATTTTACTTAATCTTATTCTTAATTTGTTTTATTTAATTTTAATGTCAATAAAATTTTTAAGTTTATTAAATAAAGATAAAATTCGTAATATATTTTTTTATTCATTATTGATATTACCTACTCCCTTTAATATTAATATTTGATGGAATTTTGGGTCAATATTAGGAGTATTTTTGATAATTCAAATTTTGTCTGGATTATTTTTATCAATACATTATTGTCCTAATATTGATTATGCTTTTAATAGAATTATTCATATTATAAAAGATGTTAATTCTGGTTGATTAATTCGTTTAATGCATATAAATGGAGCATCTTTTTATTTTATTATAATATATATTCATATTAGACGAAATATTTATTATCAATCTTTTAAATTAGTTCATGTATGATTAATTGGTGTTAGAATTTTATTTTTGTCAATAGCAACAGCTTTTATAGGATATGTTTTACCTTGAGGGCAAATATCTTTTTGAGGAGCAACTGTTATTACTAATTTAATATCTGCTATTCCTTATATTGGGCAATTATTAGTTGAATGAATTTGAGGGGTGTATTCTATTAATAATGCTACATTAAATCGATTTTTTTCTATTCATTTTATTTTACCTTTAATTATTTTATTAATAGTAATTTTACATATTTTTTTTTTACATTTAACAGGTTCTACTAATCCTTTAGGATTTTCTAGAAATTTATATAAAGTTCCTTTTCATCCTTATTTTGTTATTAAAGATATTTTTATATTTATTTGAATTCTAATAATTTTTATATTATTAATTTGTCAATTACCTTATTTTTTAGGAGATCCTGATAATTTTAAAATTGCTAATAGAATAAGGACACCAGTTCATATTAAACCAGAGTGATATTTTTTATTTGCTTATTCAATTTTACGGGCAATTCCTAATAAATTGGGGGGGGTATTTATATTATTATTATCTATTTTAATTTTATATTTTATACCTTTATATAAAAATAATATTAAAACAAATAAATTTTATCCATTAAGTCAATTATTTTATTGATTTTTTATTAATAGATTTATTATATTAACTTGATTAGGTGGTCAGTTAATTGAATATCCTTATATTCAATTGAATAATATATTTACAATTTTATATTTTTTTTTCTTTATTGTTTCTCCTGGATTATATTATTATTGAGATAATATTATTTATTAAATTAATAAGTAGTTAATGAACTTGAATAAGTTTATATTTTGAAAATATATCATAGAAATAGTATTTTCTATTAACTTTTTAATTTTATTTTAAATATGTATAAAAATTACTTTTGTTATATATACAAATATATTATAAATTAATACTAAAATTAAAAAATCAGTTCAACATATGTATATTAAATTATCATAACGGATTCGTGGTAATACACCTCGTAATCATAAAATTAAAATCATATGAATATTTATAAAAACTAAAAATTTTATTCTAGGTATTTTAAAACCTATAAATATTAAAGTTATAACAAATATTATAAATAAAATAATTGAATATTCTGATAAAAAAATTAATACAAAAAATCTTCTGTAGTATTCTACATTAAATCCTGAAACTAATTCAGATTCTCCTTCAATTAGGTCAAAAGGAGTCCGGTTTAATTCAATTAATATACTAATAAAAAAGATTATATAAATTGGTGTTAATAAAATTCTAAATTTTATATATTCTTGATATTTATATAATTGATTTAATGAATAACCTTCAGTTAAAATTATAATTAAAAAAAATATTAAAAAAAGACTAATTTCAAATGAAATTATTTGTGCTAAAGATCGAATAGCCCCTAATATAGAATAATTATTATTTGAAATTCACCCAATTAAAATAATTGGATAAGTATTAAGACCTAATAAGGTGATAAAGAATATTAAATTGTAGTTTGTTATTATTAAATTAGTTCAAGGATATAAAATTCATAATAATATGGCAAATATAAATATAAGTATTGGTCTCAATATATAAATTAAATAATTTAAATTTAAAAATAATCATTCTTTAGAGATTAATTTAATAGCATCTGAAGAAGGTTGAAGTATTCCTTTATATCCTACTTTAGTAGGTCCTTTTCGTGTTTGAATATATCTTAAGATTTTTCGTTCTAATAAGGTTAAAAAAGCTACTGTAAGTAATATACAAATTATAGTTAAAATTATGATAATTACGAAGATTATTACCTATATATAATTTATTATATGTATATATATTATTAAATTCTAACTTTAATGCACTTTTCTGCCAAGATAATTTTTAATAAATATTAAGTTAATTAAATGATTATATTTATATAAATAATTTTAGTCCTTTCGTACAAAAAATTATAAATTTTTTATAGATAGAAACCGATCTGACTTACGTCGATCTGAACTCAAATCATGTAAGATTTTAAAAGTCGAACAGACTTAATTTTTAAACTCCTGCATTTAAATTATATCTTAATTCAACATCGAGGTCGTAATCATCTTTATAAATTTGGTCTTTCAAAAGATATTACGCTGTTATCCCTAAGGTAATTTATTTTTTTAATTTTTAATAAAAGATCTTTTAAATTTTCTATAATTTAAGATTTTTTAAATTAAAGTTTTTTAAATTTAATAACCCTCCCAGTTAAATATGTTATAATTATTATTATTTAGAATAAAATTTAAATTTATAATAATTATAAATATGAAATTCTATAGGGTCTTATCGTCCCATAAAAAAATTTAAGAATTTTAACTTAAAACTTAATTTCATAAAATAATATTGAGACAGTATATATTTCATTAATTCTTTCATACAAGTCTTTAATTAGAAGACAATTTATTATGCTACCTTTGTACAGTCAGGTATACTGCAGCCATTTAATAAGAATCATTGGGCAGATTTATCTAAAATTATTATTTCTATAGACAATGTTTTTGTTAAACAGTTGAATATATTATTTTAATTTGCCTAATTCCTTAAATTTATATATTATTTCTTTAATAATTTTTACAATTTTTACTATTTATTTAATCATTATAAAATTAATTTATTTATTTAATTAGTTTTTTTTATAATTATTTTTATATTAATATTTTAAATTTTTAATTCATATTTTTAAATTATAAAATATTTTATTATAATTTCAAATTTTAAGAATATAATAATAGTTAGATTTTAAAATTAATAATAATTTAAATTTAAAGGTTATCCCTTAAATTTTTTAATTAAATAAATTTATAAAATTTTAAAATTTTAATAAATTTTTATTTAATTATGAATTAAATTCATTTTTAAAAAAACCAGATATTTTAAAAATCGTATAACATCTAATTTCTAAATATATATTTATAGTTTTTTTGTAACAAAAAAAATTATATATATTTAGTTCTTTTTATTTCGGGATTAATATATATAAATAATTTAATTTGATTAACCCTGATACAAAAGGTACTAAATTTATTTAAAATTTTTTAAATTTAAATAAGTTCATTTACATTACTTTTAACTTTTAAAAAAATTATTTTTTAATAAATAATTACTAAAATAATTGTTATTTGATAAAATTTTATTTATATAAAATTGATTAATTTATAATATTTTTTATTATTTTAATTAAAATAAAATTTTAATTAAATTAATCTTTTCAGTGTAAATGAAAAATTTTATTTCAGTTTAAACTAAAATTTTTAGTTCCTAATTACACTTTCCAGTACAATTACTATGTTACGACTTATTTTATTTTGGTGAAATTGACGGGCGATTTGTACGCTTATTAGCATATAGTTCAATTTAATTAATTGAAGTAAATTTACTTTTAAATTTTCTTTCAAAATAATTTTAAAATTATTTATTCAAAATATAATATTATATTATAACTCTTAATATCTTAAATGCACTACATATTTACTTGAATTTTAATTTATTAAAATTTATTAACATTATCAATTAAAAAAAATTTGTAAACAGCTATATATAAATGTAATTTAAGTGAGTCTTATCGTGGAATATCGATTAAATTATAAGTTCCTCTAATGGAATTAATAAGCCGCCATATTTATTAATTTTAATGATTTACATTTAATAGTTAATTTTTTATTTAATTTTATAGTAGGGTATCTAATCCTAGTTTTTTTATAAAATTTATTAATTAATTTAATAATAAATTTTAATTATTTGAACTAAATTGTATATTTCACTAAAAATTTAATTTTTTAATTAAAATATATTAATTTTTAAGTAATTAAAATATTATGATTAATTAATTTATAAAATTGGTTTAACCGCTGTTGCTGGCACCAAAATTTACCATTATTAAAATTTATTTCCGAATAAAATTTTTATTTAGTGTTGCAGATTTTATTATTAATAAAAAATTATTTTTTAATCTAATTATATATATAAAATAAATTTAATTAATTTGTAACTTAAATTCAATTTTATTGATTTGAATTTATTTAAAAATTTTAAATAAATTAAAGTTTTGATTTTTCTATAGAAGGTATCAATTTCTATAATGTAATTAATTTTTAATTAGATATACACCTATCTATAGGTAAATATAATCTTTATAATAGTTAACCCCCCAATTAACTATTTAAAGCTTTGATTTTTCTATAGAAGGTATCAATTTCTATAATGTAATTAATTTTTAATTAGATATACACCTATCTATAGGTAAATCTAATCTTTATAATAGCTAACCCCTTAATTAACTATTTAAAGCTTTGATTTTTCTATAGAAGGTATCAAGTTCTATAATGTAATTAATTTTTAATTAGATATACACCTATCTATAGGTAAATCTAATCTTTATAATAGTTAACCCCCCAATTAACTATTTAAAGCTTTGATTTTTCTATAGAAGGTATCAATTTCTATAATGTAATTAATTTTTTAATTAAATATACAAAGATTAATCTATCTATAGGTAAATCTAATCTTTATAATAGTTAACCCCCCAATTAACTATTTAAAGCTTTGATTTTTCTATAGAAGGTATCAATTTCTATAATGTAATTAATTTTTTAATTAAATATACAAAGATTAATCTATCTATAGGTAAATCTAATCTTTATAATGGTTAACCCCCCAATTAACTATTTAAAGCTTTGATTTTTCTATAGAAGGTATCAATTTCTATAATGTAATTAATTTTTTAATTAAATATACAAAGATTAATCTATCTATAGGTAAATCTAATCTTTATAATAGTTAACCCCCCCAATTAACTATTTAAAGCTTTGATTTTTCTATAGAAGGTATCAATTTCTATAATGTAATTAATTTTTTAATTAAATATACAAAGATTAATCTATCTATAGGTAAATCTAATCTTTATAATAGTTAACCCCCCAATTAACTATTTAAAGCTTTGATTTTTCTATAGTAGGTATCAATTTCTATAATGTAACTAATTTTTTAATTAAATATACAAAGATTAATCTATCTATAGATAAATCTAATCTTTATAATAGTTAACCCCTTAATTAACTATTTAAAGCTTTGATTTTTCTATAGAAAATTATAAATAATAAAAAAATTAATTTTTATATAAAAAAAATTATATAGAAATAAATTGTTATTAAATAGCCCTAAAATATTATTAACTATATTAGATTAAAATTTTAATACAAAATTTTTAATAATAAAGACTATTATAATAGTAGTATATATATATATATATATATATTGATTAATAAATTATTTATATATATATACACATCTTAATATTAATATATATATCTATTAATTAATAAATTATTTATATATATATACATATTTATATACTATTATAAATAGATGGAGGCCAACTGATAAATATATATACATTTTATATATAACAAGATATATATATAAATATTACAATATATAAATCTGAGAATATATATACATTTATAAATATATCCTAAGGTAGGATTAAATTATGATTATTTATGCTTTTATATAATTTATAAATTATTTAATAACTTATAAATGCGCTATGTTTAATAAATCAATTAATGTTTAATAAGCGCATATAAATTTTTTATTTATTTATATATAACCTATGAATCATAAATTATTTATTAATTAATAAATACCTATTAATATATATAAATATGTTATTATATATTTAAATATCTATTAATTAATAAATAATTTATATATTTATATATATATATATCTTTATTTAATAATTTATGGTACTCTAATGTATTTATAATATAATTTACATATATCATAGATGTAACATAGTATATATAATTATATAAATATTTAATTAATTAATATTAATATTAATATATAAAGGTTAATATAATCTTTTATAAACTTGCGAACTCACCTATGATTTATATATATATAGATATATTGATTAATAAATTATTTATATATATATATATATATACATCTTAATATTAATATATATATCTATTAATTAATAAATTATTTATATATATATATATATTTATATACTATTATAAATAGATGGAGGCCAACTGATAAATATATATACATTTTATATATAACAAGATATATATATAAATATTACAATATATAAATCTGAGAATATATATACATTTATAAATATATCCTAAGGTAGAATTAAATTATGATTATTTATGCTTTCATATAATTTATAAATTATTTAATAACTTATAAATGCACTATATTTAATAAATTGATTAATATTTAATAAATATATATATATGTATATATATAGATTTATATATATATATATATAATAAATATATATATATGTATATATATAGATTTATATATATATATATATATATATAAATATTTATTAATTAATAAATAATTTTTATATTCATATTTATATTTCTTTTCTTTTCAATAATTTATTATAATCTAATGTATTCATAATATAATTTACATATATTATAGATATAAAATAATATATATGATTATATAAATATTTAATTAATTAATATTAATATTAATATATAAAGGTTAATATAAGCTTTTATAAATTTTGGAACCCACCTATGATTTATATATATATAAATATATTGGTTAATAAATTATTTATATATATATATACATTTTAATATTAATATATATATATATATATTAATAAAAATTTTTTCAAATTAAAAATTGATTTTATTTACTTATATTTAAATTTATTATGTAATAAAATTATAGTTTAATATTATTAATAAGATTATAGCGTTACTTAATAACAAAAAAAAATTAAAAATTTTTATTTATGAATTAAATAAAATTATTAATTATTGGGGGGGGGGGTATTTATATATAATTTATATATAATTTATAATTAAATTTGTATCTTAGAGAATTTAATTAATAAATAAATTTATTATTAATAGTCGATTTTAGTTTATTTCAATGGCTTTATTTTTCCCTTAAAGATGAATATATTGAAATAAACCTTTCAATTCTACTTTAGTTTGAATTTATTTAAATAGTTTTATTTGTTTTTATAAGTAGAGAATTTAATTAATAAATAAATTTATTATTAATATTCGATTTTAGTTTATTTCAATGGTTTCATTCTTTCCCTAAGAATGAATATATTGAAATAAACCTTTTAATTCTACTTTAGCTTGAATTTATTTAAATAGTTTTATTTGTTTTTTATAAGTAGAGAATTTAATTAATAAATAAATTTATTATTAATAGTTGACTTTAGTTTATTTCAATGGCTTTATTTTTCCCTTAAAGATGAATATATTGAAATAAACCTTTCAATTCTACTTTAGTTTGAATTTATTTAAATAGTTTTATTTGTTTTTATAAGTAGAGAATTTAATTAATAAATAAATTTATTATTAATATTCGATTTTAGTTTATTTCAATGGCTTCACTCTTTTCCTAAGGATGAATATATTGAAATAAACCTTTCAATTCTACTTTAGCTTGAATTTATTTAAATAGCCTCATTTGTCCCTTGCAAGTAGAGGATTTGGATATTAACCTTTCGAATTTACATTAGCTTTAGTTTATTTCAATGGCTTCACTCTTTCCCTAAGGATGAATATATTGAAATAAACCTTTCAATTCTACTTTAGCTTGAATTTATTTAAATAGCCTCATTTGTTCCTTGCAAGTAGAGGATTTGGATATTAACCTTTCGAATTTACATTAGCTTTAGTTTATTTCAATGGCTTCATTCTTTCCCTAAGGATGAATATATTGAAATAAACCTTTCAATTCTACTTTAGCTTGAATTTATTTAAATAGCCCCATTTGCCCCTTGCAAGTAGAGGATTTGGATATTAACCTTTCGAATTTACATTAGCTTTAGTTTATTTCAATGGCTTCACTCTTTTCCTAAGGATGAATATATTGAAATAAACCTTTCAATTCTACTTTAGCTTGAATTTATTTAAATAGCCTCATTTGTCCCTTGCAAGTAGAGGATTTGTATATTAACCTTTCAATTCTACTTTAGCTTGAATTTATTTAAATAACCTCATTTGTCCCTCGCAAGTAGAGGATTTTGGATATTAACCTTTCGAATTTACCTTAGCTTTAGTTTATTTCAATGGCTTCATTCTTTCCCTAAGGATGAATATATTGAAATAAACCTTTCAATTCTACTTTAGCTTGAATTTATTTAAATAGCCTCATTTGTCCCTCGCAAGTAGAGGATTTTGGATATTAACCTTTCGAATTTACCTTAGCTTTAGTTTATTTCAATGGCTTCATTCTTTCCCTAAGGATGAATATATTGAAATAAACCTTTCAATTCTACTTTAGCTTGAATTTATTTAAATAGCCTCATTTGTCCCTTGCAAGTAGAGGATTTTGGATATTAACCTTTCGAATTTACCTTAGCTTTAGTTTATTTCAATGGCTTCATTCTTTCCCTAAGGATGAATATAAATATATATCCATATATAAAGATATATATATATATATATATATATATATATATATATATATATATATATATATATATATATATATATATATATATATCTTTAAATGGATATTAGTTAATTTTAATCTATAATATTTAATTTGCAATTAAAAGTAATTTTTAAATATATCTATATAAATAAGCTAAGTTTAAAGCTGTTAGGTTCATACCCTAGTTATAGATTATATGTATCTTTTATATATTTTATATATATATGTATTAAAGTAATATGCCTGATTAAAGGATTATTTTGATAAGATACTTAAATAAATTTTATATTTATTGTTACTAATTGATTTTTTTTATATTTATTAATTTTATTAATACTTTAAATTTCAAAAATTTAGGTGCTTTGACACTAAAATATAATAGGTAAAAATTTTAGTATTATAAACTATTTAATTTTTAATTAAAAGATAATTTTGAATTGGTTTTTTGTGAAGAAAATAATATTTAAAAATGTAATATGTCTTAGATATATTATTATTAATTATTTAATCATTCTTTTTGTAAGAGATTTATTTTTTATGTGATTAATTTATGAAGTTATAACATTAGTTTTAATTATTTATATAAATTTAACTAGAGATTCAAAATATGCTAGTGCTTTTTATTATATAGTATCAGTAGTAAGAAGGTTAGTTTTTATTATACGATTGTATTTTTATGTATCTATGAAAGAAGTAAGAGTTTTTTTTGAAATTTTTATTCAATTAATTATGTTAGTAAAATTAGGAATATTTCCTTTTCATCAATGATCTATTTATATTCATAGATATATGTGTTGAACAAGAATTTTTATATTTTCAACAGTTATAAAAATAGTACCTATATATTTTTTAGCTAATGTGAGTGGTGTAAATTTTTTTTTTATAGGTTGAATTTTATTAAATTTAATTTTTATTCCTATTATTATGAAAGTTTATAATTCTATAAAAATATTTATTAGATCTTCTTCTATTATTCAATCAACTTTTTTATTAATAATTATATATGTAAATGTAAAAATTTATTTGGTATATTTTTCTTTTTATGCAGTTATTTTTTATATATTGTTATATTTTTTTGAAAAATTTGATGTGGTAACTTTTAATGATTTGGGGTTTTTATTAGTTGATAAATATTTGAAGGTATATTTTATTATTATAGTTTTAATTTATTCTTCTTTACCTCCATTTTTGTCTTTAGTGTTAAAGTGAATTTTGAATTATTATTTTTTAGAGGATTATGTTAATTTTTATGTTTTATTATTTATTATGATATTAGCATCAGTTATAATTATTTGAAATTATTTTAGATTATTATTATATATTAGTAGGAATTATCCTAGAGCTAAAAAATATTTTTGTAAGAGTTAGATATTTAAGTCTTATATTGTTTTATTTATTATTATGTTATTTTTTTTTAGGTTTTTATTGGTTAATGTTTATGTTACTTAAAGGTTTTAATTTAATATAATTTAAGTATTGATCAATTTGTTAAATTTAATATAGTGTGAGATATTTATGATTAATATTTTCTAATAATTATTTATATTTTAAAATTTGCAATTTTAAGTTTTTTTTAAACTATAGAAAATTAGTATCAGTAAGTTTTTCTTACATGTTTAAATTTACAATTTAATTCTTTTATCAGACATGATACTTTTTTTGATTTGAAGATTTTAAGTTAAAATAAACTTTTAATTTTCAAAGTTAAATATATATATATATATATATATATATATATATATATATATATATATATATATATATATATATATATATATATATTGATTTATAATAAATCTTATAATATATAAATATGTTTATTAATATTTAAATATTATATAATTATGTTTTATTTATGTTTGATAAATGATTTTATTCTACTAATCATAAAAATATTGGTATAATTTATTTTGTGTTTGCTTTATGATCAGGGATAATTGGAACTTCTATGAGAATAATTATTCGTATGGAGTTAAGTACCCCAGGTATATGAATTAATAATGTTCAAGTTTATAATTCAATTGTTACTGTTCATGCATTTTTAATAATTTTTTTTATAGTAATACCATTTATAATTGGTGGATTTGGTAATTGATTAGTTCCATTAATATTAGGATCTCCAGATATAGCATTTCCTCGTATAAATAATATTAGATTTTGATTATTACCGCCATCATTAACATTATTACTTTCAAGAAATTTATTTCAAGTTAGACCAGGGACTGGTTGAACGGTTTATCCTCCTTTATCTTCATATTTATTTCATTCTTCTCCTTCTGTTGATATTACTATTTTTTCTTTACATTTATCAGGAATTTCTTCAATTATTGGGGCAATAAATTTTATAGTAACTATTATAATAATAAAAAATTTATCTTTAAATTATGATCAAATAGCTTTATTTCCTTGATCAGTGTTTATTACAGCTATTTTATTATTATTATCATTGCCAGTTTTAGCTGGAGCAATTACAATATTAATTTTTGATCGAAATATTAATACTTCGTTTTTTGATCCTTTAGGGGGAGGTGATCCAATTTTATATCAACATTTATTTTGATTTTTTGGGCATCCTGAAGTTTATATTTTAATTTTACCGGGGTTTGGGTTGATTTCACATATTATTATAAATGAGAGGGGTAAAAAAGAGGTATTTGGTAATTTAGGAATGATTTATGCTATATTAGGAATTGGATTTTTAGGATTTATTGTATGAGCACATCATATATTTACAGTTGGGTTAGATGTAGATACTCGAGCTTATTTTACTTCAGCAACTATAGTTATTGCAGTTCCTACAGGAATTAAAGTTTTTAGTTGATTAGCTACTTATCATGGAGCTAAATTAGGTTATAATAATTCAATTTTATGATCATTAGGGTTTGTTATAATATTTATTATTGGTGGATTGACGGGTATTGTATTATCAAATTCTTCTATTGATATTATTTTACATGATACTTATTATGTTGTTGGTCATTTTCATTATGTTTTATCTATAGGAGCAGTTTTTGCAATTGTTGGAAGATTTATTCATTGATTTCCTTTAATTTTTGGTGTTGTTATACATCAGAATTGATTGAAAATTCAGTTTTATATAATGTTTATTGGTGTTAATATAACTTTTTTTCCTCAACATTTTTTAGGATTAATGGGTATACCTCGACGATATTCAGATTATCCTGATGCATATTATTGTTGGAATTTATTTTCTTCAATTGGTTCATTAATTTCTTAAAATAGATTAATTTTATTAATTTTTTTAATTTTAGAAAGATTTATTTCAATACGGTTAGTAGTTTTTAAATTTAATAGTTCATTAGAATGAATTGGTTTTATACCTCCTTTAGATCATGTATATTTAGAAGTACCTATTGTGTTAAATAATAAAAAGGAATTATTTTTGAATATTTAATAATGTTGAGTTTTAATGATTGATTTAATTTTTATTTTTAATATTTTATTTTATTTAATATGGCAGATAAGTGCGATAGATTTAAGATTTATTTATAAAAATATATTATTTTTTATTAAAAATTGCAACATGATTTATATATAGATTTCAAGATTCTAATTCACCTTATTCTGACAATTTAATTTCTTTTCATAATTTAGTTATAATATTAATGTTAGTTATTATTGTATTTTCAATATTAATTATTTTAGATATTATTACTAATAAGTATGTTAATCGGTATTTATTGAAGAATCATTTATTGGAAATTATTTGAACTATTATTCCAATTTTTATTTTAATAACAATTTGTTTTCCTTCTTTAAAGATTTTATATTATATTGATGAAATTTTAAATCCTTATTTTACAATTAAAATTATAGGTCATCAGTGATTTTGGTCTTATGAATATTCAGAATTTAAAGATTTGGAATTTGATTCTTATATATTATCTGATAGGGTTATGAATAGTTTTCATTTATTAAATGTTGATAATCGTATGGTCATTCCAATAAATTTTCCGATTCGATTATTATTATCATCAACTGATGTAATTCATTCATGAGCTATTCAATCAGTTGGAATTAAAGTTGATGCTGTTCCTGGACGTATTAATCAATCAAATTTATATTGTATGCGACCAGGATTACTTTTTTAAGATTTTGTTTTCACCACTCCACAGTGCGTTTGATATGCAGAACCGGCGACATCTTTGATTTCGTCGGGGTTCAAGCTGAGATATGCTTTTTCTACGATAATCTTGGTGAGACTTCTGTCCGAAGTATGCTGAATCATCGAGATCGCTCTATTCGAGCTATTTAATGCGACAAACACGTTATCTGGTGTTTTCAGCACTCCACAGTGCGTTTGATATGCAGAACAGTAGATATCCTGGTTTTCGTGGGGTTTCCAGCTGAGATATGCATTTTCTGCGATAATATTGGTGAGACTTCAGTCAGAAGTATGCAGAATCATCTAGATCGCTCTTTTCGAGCTACTTAATGCACGAAACACGTTTTCTGGTGTTTTCACCACTCCACAGTGCATTTGACATGCAGAACCGGAGATATCTTGGATTCGGTCGGGTTTCAAGCTGAGATATGCATTTTCTACGATATTCCTGGTGAGACGGCTGTCAGAAGTATGCAGGATCTTCGAGAACGCTCTTTTCGAGCTACTTAATGCGAGAAACACGTTTTCTGGTATTTTCACCACTCCACAGTGTGTTTGATATGCAGAACCGGCGACATCTTGGTTTTCGTGGGGTTTCAAGCTGAGATATGCATTTTCTGCGATAATCTTGGTGAGGCTTCTGTCCGAAGTATGCAGAATCATCGAGATCGCTCTTTTCGAGCTATTTAATGCGAGAAACACGTTATCTTGTGTTTTCACCACTCCACAGTGCGTTTGATATGCAGTACCAGCGATATCTTGGTTTTCGTGGGGTTTCAAGCTGAGATATGCATTTTTTACGATAATCTTGGTGAGACTTCTGTCCGAAGTATGCAGAATCATCGAGATCGCTCTATTCGAGCTATTTAATGCGACAAACACGTTATCCGGTGTTTTCAGCACTCCACAGTGCGTTTGATATGCAGAACCAGCGATATCTTGGTTTTCGTGGGGTTTCAAGCTGAGATATGCAGTTTTTACGATAATCTTGGTGAGACTTCTGTCCGAAGTATGCTTAATCATCGAGATCGCTCGTTTCGAGCTATTTAATGCGAGAAACACGTTATCTGGTGTTTTCACCACTCCACAGTGCGTATGATATGCAGAACCGGCGATATCTTGGTTTTCGTGGGGTTTCAAGATGAGATATGCAT